>CM031240.1:688520054-688602464 GCA_018340775.1 Taxus wallichiana var. yunnanensis
ATGTTCATTAGCATTAAAAAGGATGGGAGGATAAGGATCTATGTTGATTATAGAGATTTGAATGTGGTATGTGTCATTGATCCCTTTCCAACCCCTTTCACCAAGGAGATCCTAGAAGGAGTAGCCAAGCATGAGATCTATTCATTCACAGATGGCTTCTCGGGATATCATCAAGTTAGGATTGCAAAGGAGGACTAAGAAAAGAAAAAAATTCCATTGGGGGGAATTTTTCCTACATGGTCATGCCTTTTGGATTGAAGAACATGCATGTTGTGTTTTCACGCATTGTGGTGTAGGCATTTCAATACTTCATCCATAAGTTTCTTCAATTCTACCTTGATGACTAGATAGTGTATGGACTAGTGAAGGACCATTGTGATAATCTGCGATTGATGTTCAAGAGATGCCAACAGTTGCGCATATCCCTCAATATCAAGAAATGTCTCTTTGCTACTCCATTTGGAACCTTGTTGGGGCATATCATATGTAAGGAAGGCTTACTTGATCGATTCTCCCAAATTTTTCATTATTATAGGATTGGAATAATCTATCATCCCGATTGCATTTCATGGATTCCTTGGGCATACAAGGTACTACCAAAATTTTATTAGGGGTATGCCAAAATCACCACGCCACTGGAGGGATTGTTGAAGCACGGATGTACATTCCATTGGGGAGAGACATAGTAGATTGAATTTGACACATTGAAGAATAAGCTTATCATTGTGTCCATTTTAGGATTTCATTCCTGGGATACTTCTTTCCATGTACATGTGTATGCCTTAGGGATGGCCATCGAAGCATTATTAGCACAACCTGGTGAAGGGACTATTGATCACCCTCTTTTTATGTAAGTAGGAAGTTGACACTAGTAGAGTAGAACTATAATACTACGATTATGAGGCATTATCAATTATCTACGTGTTACACAAATTAAAGCAAAGATTCTGCTAGTAACACCCTTTATATTCTACACAGACCACATGGTGTTGAAGTACTTGGTAAATAAGCTCATTTTACAAGGGTGCATATGCAGATGGGTCCTATTATTTCAATAATTTGAGTTTACAATTGTTGTAAAACTAGGTAAGAGTAACTTGGGACCTAACCATTTATCAAGAATTGACTCAGGGGAGGATGCAGAAAGCATTAAGGATACAATGTTGGATGCACAACTATTTAGGTTGTAACATGCACCCTCTGAATTAGAGGATATTGTTGTGTTTCTCAAAATAGGTATGGCACCAGAGGAAATGAAGAATTTGGAAATAAAATAATTGGCTATACATGTCGCGCCCTACATATTAATTGGTGGAGATTTATACAAATTAGGTCATGATGAGATTCTACGCGTCGATGCGTGTTAGAATATCGAGTTTGTTGCAATCATGGAGGAAGCACATGGTGGGATTGTAGGAGGAAACTATACAGGGAATACAACCATGTGGAAGATTCTACTGGTAGGGATTTGGTGGGAAAGAATCTACCAGGCTTGTCTTGAGTTTTGCAAGGCATGTGACCATTGCTAGAACCTTGGTAAACCAGGAAGAAGAGATGAAATGTCATTTAGACCTATAGCTAGCGCAGAACCATTTGAGAAGTGGGTGATTTATTTCATAGGATGGATTTCACCTACCGCACGAAGGACTAGTTCATGTTATATCATTACTTGCACTTATTACTTAACAAGGTGGGTGGAGGAAACACCTACGAAGGATTACACAGTGACCACATCAACAAGATTCCTATGGGAAAATATAGTAAATGGTATGGGTGTCCTTTAAGCTTGACTAGTGACAGAGGCACACACTTTTTGAATGAGATAGTTAGGATTTTGTTAGCATATTTCATGGTGGCCCATCACAAGACCACCCCTTATCACCCTTAAGATAATGGAACCACTGAGTCATTTAACAAGATATTGAGTCACACGATGATGAAAACTTGTGATGTGGGGAGACAATATTGGGATGAAAAAGTCTCATCCATACTATGGGCTTATAGGACAACCTATAAGAGATTAAATAAGGCCATGTTGTTTCAATTTGTTTTTAGTGTGGAAGCTATTTTACCAGATAATTTATGCTACCATATCTACAAATAACGTACGTATGACGATTAGCTAACGAGAAATCACTATACGAGCACATGGAGAAGTTAATGAAGTTAGGAAAAAGGAAATCACTTACTAGGTGGAGTCAAAAGATTGAGAAGGTGTAAAAAAATCATGGCATGATCATCATATTAAAAAATAGTTTGAGGTTGGGTAGATGGTCTTGCTTTATGACTCTAAATTTCTATGCCACCCTGGGAAACTAAAAGTCCATTGGTTAGGACCATACATCATCTCATACATCCTTGATTCTGGCACATGCCAGTTACAAGCGCTTGATGGGATGAGGTTACTAGGTTACTTCAATGGGAGTAGGTTGAATCCCTACTATAAATAAGGCTTCTGTGTAGTCAAAAATAAGGTAGTATTTCCAATTAGATTAGATTTCCTTCTAGTACTTTTTTTCTTTTGGTTGTTTCCTTTGTCGTCATTTTCAGTTTGGTTTTGTGCATTGGTGTGCCAGTAGCTAATTAAATTGTAAGAGGTTCTATGCATAGGGGACCATGTATACATTTTTGTGTGAGGTGAAGTAGTAGATATATTGAACACATTTGAAAAAAATTCTTCAACAGTGGACTATTGGGAAAAAATTAACGCGAAGACAGAAGAATGAGAAACATGGTGGATAAGGTGCATAAATTTGTGTGGTTATGAAGGTGGGTTGAGATAATTCTAAAGACCACAAGAAGGGAAGGATCACATGGTATAACATAAGGTAGGAAACACCATGGGAACTACTCGAGAAAAAGATGCAAAGGTTATGTACTTTAGCATGGTGACGCGCATGAAGGAGGTCTGTGGTAGTTTAGTGGTATTGGAGCACTAGAAGGTTATAGCTACAAAGTGTGAGGGGAAGTTGTGGAAGTTGATTTAAGTGAAATAAAGTGATTTATCAAAAATAGACATTAGGAAACATGGTCAGAGGAACTCTAAGGCATTGATAAAGTATAAATAAGAGGTAAGAATAGTCATTTTGACTACTTTTATTTAAGAAGTGGGATGAAGATTTTATGAAGAAGAATGATGTGAAGCACTATCATGAACTAGTGGACTTGTACAATTTGTAGTGTAATCTTGTGGCATAGCAAGGAGGGGAGAAGACAATAGAGAAGGAAGGAGGTTGCGTGAAAGAGAAGTGGGGAAGCTGTTGAGTTAGGGAAGACAAAAGAGGGGATCAACACACCTAGGGCACGAGGGAAAGGAGGAAGATGGCACCGAAGAAGGATCGAAAAAAAGATACTAGTGGTGGAAAAGGAGGATCCCATGGAAATTTACTTAGAAATACAGTACCCTCCTGGAGTTATCAAGGAAAAAAAGTGGAGCTCAAAGCTATACAAATGCAAGATCAATGAATACAACCACAGAACATTTGATAATGAAAATTTGATGCAAGAACACCTAGTATCAGACACTCTAATGGTGGACAAGCTCAGAAACCCTAAGGTCAATGACTCAGGTGCAACAGGAGCTGTAAAAGACTGGAGTTTTGAAGCTATGGGAGTTTCCTTTCTTTTCCAAACCTACCCCACTATTTAGGTGGTTAATGTTGCAGTGCATGAATACTTCTTCTACTTCATGGGAAGAATAATGAGGATCAAAGGTAATTTGATTGAGACGGTTATATGCATGTGGAACATTGGAGAGGATATGACACTTGATTTATGTGCCACTGCCAAGATTGAGGAGTTGGCAAAGAAATTAAACTATGAGAAGGGAGGTAGGGCACAAGTAATTATAGATCTTTAAGAGATAACAAGTAATATTTTCATCCCATCTCATTAGCTACAAATTGGGTGCATCAGAAAGGTGGACAGACATTAACCGGAGGTTCTTATACATGGCCTATAGGGTGTCCAAGAGGGCACACTACAATTTTTCCCAATTTATTACAAATGGCATTATCAAAGAGGCACAGTGAAAAATGAGGCAGGAGTGAAGATCACATGGGGCTCCATCCTACTATTGATCATGTTCTAGGAGATTGGTGTCCTAAATGGACCATATGGGAACATTTTGGTTCACCCACCCATACACGCATCCCCCAAGTCTAATTCGTAAAGTTCACCTACGATGGGACCATCTCGAGTGCTTACAAGGTTCGAGATGAACATGTGGTTTGAGTGATTGTGTGGAGCTTTTGAGAATGAGTGGCGCATTCCCCATGAGTTACCACAAGTTGTTGGGGACCAGGTAAAATTTTTCGTTACACAACATTTTTGTCTAGAAAATTTTATGATGGCCAAGGGAGAGATGGGGCCATGGTGCAAGCTCTCATTTGTTTCATGGCCAAATATATGAGTTGCTCCATTAATCTGGATCAAGGACACATTTTGAAAAAAATTTTTTGATGTAGACAAGGTGGATGTTGATGTCCACATGTTGCGCACTGTGATGCGTAGCTATCATCCCAAAAAAATTTCGGACTTTCTAGACTCCAAGAAAGAAGCACCAGTAAGTATAAGAAGAAGAAGAAGAAGATCATGATAAAGGGAAGTTAGATACTTCGCAGAATGGTAGTGTTTCACTCGGAAATGCTTCGTTCCTTATAGAAACAGAGATAAGGTTAGGGTTAGGAGGAATACCCGTAGAATGTCGAGATGATGTGCGCACCGTAGAGAAAGATCAAATGACCGCGAAGAACTCCTTTTGTCTTGGAAGGACTACCTCGCAAATAAGAACACAAGACCACAAGATTTTGATTAGATAATAAATGAGGGCGCTTGGGCCTGTGAAGTATGAAACTTCCTTTCAAGGTGGTCGCCTCCGCTAATATGAATTAACACAAAATACCGTAGAGTACCAATTAAATTGTTTCGTGGAACCGGGTAGGGAAAAGGTCGTTTTTCTTGGTTTTGATCAAAGGAACCGATGCTTCGTTACCTATAACCGATGGCGGTCACCGATAACCGATACCGCTGGTTCTAGGATCTTCTCGGGCTGGTGTGGTGTTTGTAATGGCTGGTTTTTGGATAGTATTGAGAAATGGGATGGTTAGAAGCTAAGGAATGATAGTTAGAGGCAATGGTACGTTAGATAATGGGTTCAGAACGGATTTGGGAAGATTACAATTCCAAAAGCACAAGAAATGTTATAATGGAGGACATGCAAGATGTAACTTATCGGATTTGATGAAGGTGCAATTGATCTCCTTTCACGCCAACTCTTCTCGGTTTCTTTACTCGCCTCTCGCTTGGTCAAGTGAAGTTCGACTCGCCGATCGCTTTGACTCTCCTTTGATTAAAAATCCTTCGACCGATCTCCAAAATGAAATTCCGATCCGTTGTTTTGGCTGGGAAGCCCATTTACAGGAACCGATGGCGGTTGCGAACCGACGGCGGCGGTCGAGTAGAACCGGCATCGGTTAGGAAAAAGGAGGCTATTTTTAGTAAAATAGCCCACCTTCCCCGCTTTTCTCCCGAGAGATCGGGCCGGGCTTGGTCAAGTGGCTAGAAGGTCGGCTTTGGGTGCGAGTAAGGAGGCATTAGTTATGGATGTGAGTCTGACCAAGTCATGGGTCTTAATTAGGTTAGTTTAGGTTAGGGCTAGGTCATGATGAGGTGGCAAAGTGAGGTGGCGGGTGGCAGGTGATGTGGATTTATCAATTACAAGGTAATTAATAAATAATTGTGTAAAGGTTTAGGTAATGAGGTTAGGTTGCGAAATGGGACGCGGGTCACAAGGGGTCGTGAGACACGAATTTGGTGTCTACATTAGCCCCTTATTGTCGTGGTAGCTTGTTCAGAAAAGTCTGCGCTGACAATAATATGAAGTGGTTTCTCATGTTAAAGATATAGGTAATCCCCTCAAATCTATCACGATTGAGTGAACGGGAAATCGTGGATAGGGTTGATAAAGGGTATATGTGGTAGAGAGGATGGTAAGGTGATGGTGTAGGTCCAAGGAAGCAGACGCATGTCAAATGCAATAAGACGACTAGGGTACATGATTTGACGAGCAAACCAAAGAATGTATAGGCAAAGGTCGATAGTTTATCCAAACAAGGGTGATATAATCCTGGTATCCAAGGCATAGGAAGTAGCTCCGTGGTATATAACATGTAAGGTACAGAACGTTTAGGCATGTTCGGCAAAGCACTCAAATGGTTGGTTTGGTTGAGATAAACATCACGGTCCCAGTCTAGGCAAAGTTGGTCGATGATCAAGTCAAGGACCCTAATCATGCTAAAACACGAACAAGTGAGCTCGATGGAACACAAGGTACAGTGATGGATGATGGATAAAATAAAAACTTTGATGGGTAGTGGGTATGGTATGGTGGAAGGCCTGATCGGCCCAAGTGGTCGAGGCCTGGTCGGGCCAAGCCAGTAAGGGCGAGGCGGTCGGGCCAAAGTGGTAGGGCGAGGCCTGGTCGGGCCAACAGGTAGGCCGAGGCCTGGGTCGGGCCAACAGGTAGGCGAGGCCTCTGGTCGGGCCAACAGGTAGGCGAGGCCTGGGTCGGGCCAAACAGGTAGGCGAGGCCTTGGGTCGGGCCAACAGGTAGGCGAGGCCTGGGTCGGGCCAACAGGGCAGTCGAGGTCGGGGCCAACAGTAGGCGAGGCCTGGGTCGGGCCAACAGGTAGGCGAGGCCTGGGTCGGGCCAAATAGGTAGGCGAGGCCTCTGGGTCGGGCCAATTGGTAGGGCGAGGCCTGGGTCGGGCCAAATAGGGGGCGAGGCCTGGGTGGGCCAAACAGGGGTAGGCGAGGCCTTGGGTCGGGCCAAATAGGTAGAGGCTGAGGCCTGGGTCGGGCCAAATAGGTAGGCCGAGGCCTTGGTCGGGCCAATTGGTAGTAGGCGAGGCCTGGGTCGGGCGGACCAAGGAACAAATGTTGTGCAACAAAGGTGGACAGAGGCGATATTGGTGAAAAAGAGGCAAGGAGTAAGGAACGGCAAAGAATGGGGTAAAGGGGTATCAAACCGACGCCGATTCATCATGACCGATATCGGTTAAGGGACCGATACCGGCTTCCTAGGCAAAAGGAAACCGACATCTCCGCTTAAGTCGAAAAACCTATAAAAAGAAAATATACGGCCCGTCATTGTCACTTTTGTTTTTGTAATCCAAAATTGACTATGTCTCGACGTGGAGAGTTGATTTGGAGGGGTATTGAGTGAGGTGGAGCTATTTGATCAAGTGAGAGAGTCGATAGTGGGCCCGAATAGCCGAGGAGGCGGCAGTGATTGGCCGGGACCCAGCAGATCGTGATCGGGAGCCATGGCACACAGCAGAGGAGCCGGAGGGGCCGGACCACCGACCACCACCACCCATCCCACCACGACGACGTGTTGTCGCACTCCAGAGGTTCTAAACTCTTTATTTTGGTGGTTTGGTTGAGTTATGTTGTTTTTGGGATTTGGGTAGAATTGGTAGTTTCAGAGGAAATAATGGGTAAATGGAGGTAATTTGAGAAAAGGGGAGGGTAGATAGGTTAGATATGCTAAGGCGGCTAGGTGTGTAAAATTTTAGGGTTTTGGATGGGAAGATGGGTAGAAATAGGTAAAAATGAGTTTTGGGGGCGCGCGCGCGGTTCGGCTCGGCAAGAAACAGGACCGATGTCGGTCATTACTAGCGACCGCATCGGTCGCAAAAACAGAGGGTGAGGTTTAATGGGGGACCGGCATCGGTCTCAGTATCGGGCTGCAGATCGGTGGGGGAGGGAGGGGGTTGAGAGTGGTTTTAGGTGTATGGTGTATGGGGTGTGGGTGTTGGGTGGGTTGGGAGTGGTTTTTGGGGTATGTATGGTGTGGGGTGTTGGGTTGGGTTGGGAGTGGTTTTAGGGTGTATGGTGTTGGTCAAGGTGGATAGGTGACTGGGTGGGGTGGGTTGTGTTGGGTTGGGTAGTAGAGAGTCGGGTGGGGTGGTGGGGTTTAGGTGGTGTTGGGTTGATAGGTTGGAAGGTGGATAGGGTGTGGATGGGGTGGGTTGGTTGGGTGTTGGGTGGGTCAGGTAGGTTGAAGTGGGTGGCAGAGAGACCCTGGGTATGGGTGGGGTTTAGGGTTTGTAGGGTTGATGGGGTTTGAAGGTGGGTAGGGTGGGTAGGTGGGGTGGGTGGTCAGGGGTGGGTGGGTTGGGTTGGTTGGGTCAGGGGCAGAGACCCTGGGTATGGGGTGGGGTTTAGGGTTTTGGGTCGATAGGGTTTGAAGGTGGGTAGGTGGTTGGTGGGGTGGGTTGTGGGGGGTTGGGGTGAGTTGGGTTGGGTAGGTAGAGAGCCTCGGGGCATGGGTTGGGTTTAGGATGGGGTTTAGGGTTTTTAGGTTGGGTTTCGGGTGGGTAAGGGTAGCGTGTTGGGGTGGGGTTAGATTTTGGGTGTTACAAAAAAAGGGGGTAGATGGTAAAGTAGATGTTATTAGTAACGAGTGGGTCTAAGAATGTGGGTTGATTTTGCAGCACATCGCCAGAATGACGATGCGTGATAGATGCCTCCACTATCGAGCCGGATGAGGCCACACATATATCGCGGCGCATCGGGGGCCATCATGCGCGAGGTGGGGCTTCATGGGGTCCAGAGGTACAGAGCGATCGACAGAGATCACACACGATGGTCGCCTCATCGAGAGATGGGATCCGGCGGCCAATGTGTTCCATCTCCGCCGACCGGGAGATGACCGTCACATTAGAGGATGTGTACGCATCCCGCGGCTACCGATCGAGGGAGAGGCCGTTTTCCGTGTGGATTCAGAGATCGCCATGGATAGATACCGCAGGTTTTTGGGGATGCAACGCGCTTCTTACATATCATAACGCGAGCATCGATATGGGGACATGTACGCGCACACACAGATATGAGACACGGCTGCCGTGGTTGATGATGATAGGGGTCACCCGCTTCGCCTCCCTGATTCGAGAGGAGGTCGCTCCCACTGGGCATCGATGGGGGTGCTACCGAGATGGTGGAGGAGCACACCTGTTTTGCATGGGCACCAAAGATATCCGGTGCAATTATACAGGAGTTATGGGGCTATCACGGAGGAGGCGATTTGGTATTTGTTCGACCTTTTGTCAGACTGTCATTGGGCATACGAGCACATCGTATGCATCAAAGCCAAGAGGGCTACCCCAAAGCAGCCTGTGGCCATGATCGTATACCGATATGGCTTTCGTGAGGTGGTCGGGGTCAGGGGCCACCACGAGCAATGCGCTTGTTGCAGGTCGGGATGTGGCCTACTATGACATATGCCAGAGGGCCTTACCGCAAAGAGAGACATTATATGGAGACCCACAGAGGTCACCACCGGGCAGAGGAGCCCGCATATACCGCGCCCGATCCAAAGATACATTCTGGAAAGCAGGATCGAGGCCGGGAGAGTACGAGCGATACCCCAGAGAGGGTACGCAGCAGATGGGGCCGCCACAGACGAGCCACCTCCCTTCCCTCAAGACAGGAGGGATGATGTAGAGGCCCCACTGCCAGCACCACAGCCTTGGGATCCAGACTGGGTAGCGGAGAGACCAGCAGGTGAGGGTGTGGATGATGCCGGGTGCACGGCAAAGATACAGTGGTCCGGGGTGGAGAGAGAGCGGCGAGGGCAAGATGCCCCGCACAATGCACTTGCAAGCGGTGATCGCAGAGAGAGATCAGCTCCGGGGCAAAGAATGCAACACAGGATAATGTCGCCAGCACAGTGCACGTATAGGGGTTTTACAGGGGCAGCTAGCCCAGCTCAGTGACAGTGCGTGCAAAGACCACCACCAAAGAAGACACCACAAAGTGCAGTAGTGTGTGCACAGCACTGCATCACAGAAGAAGAAGACACCCACAGCCCAGATACCACCACGGCCACAAAGTGCAGTGCACAGCACAGCAAAGACTCCACCAGCGCCACAGCCCACAAAGCAGTGTACTGTGCTCGGGGATAGTGGTGTTAGGTGCCAGGACCAGCCCCTGGGCCTTCAAAGGGCGAGATCGCTATATGGAGGTTAGAGCAGAGGCCCGTTATTATCGTGGATATTCTGATAAGACCTGAGTCGAGTATCGTGCATACGCAACGCATGATAGAGCAGTAGACCTCGCACGCCCAGAGATCTCAGGAGGGGCAGCCACACCTAGCGTGTCCGTGACAGCAGGAGGCGAGAGGCGCCACAGTGACCAATGGGAGAGGTGCCGAGGCGGTGGGGAGAGTCGACAGATCCCCGACGTGGTTTTCAGATAGGACACGGCACCGGCCTCGCGAACCGGTCAGATTGACAGAGGCTCGCGTGCCTACATTTATTCATTGTTTTGATTTATTTATTTATTATATACCGCCTCGCGAGCCGAGTACGGGTTGTCAGACATTTGATACCGGCCTCGCATGAGCCGAGTATATTTTTGATATGAGAGACCGGCCTGCGAGCCGAGTCGAGATTTGTGGTAGGTATTGCGGCCTGCGTGCCGGCTTTGGTATATTATGTGATCACAGAGGCCCCGATGTAGGGCACATTGTATTGTTGAAAATTTGTATATATATATAGATGATGTTTTGATCCACATGCCGTGTTTAAAATGTGAATATTTTGTTAATGGTTTGGTAATATATAGAATGTGTGATGAGTTTAATTGACATGTTGATAGATAGATGATGCTGATGTTTTTGTGCGTATATATGAATGACAGGTTATGTGATAAATTGGTGGTTTTGTGACAGTGTGATATATGTAATCGATGAGTGGATCCAAATGATGTATAGATTGATAGTTTTTTGATATTTGTAGTTGATGGTTGGTATTGGTATAAATGATGTTTAATGAAATTATAATGCTATGTGTGGTGGATGAACAAATGTGGTAAATTTTGTTGTTTATGCAGCAAAGAGGCGGGCGCGACAAAAATTTAGAGGAGAAATGAAGAAAAGAAACTCGTTTCAAAAAGGAAGGTGTGTAACCGATATCGTTAGTTAGGAACCGATATCGGTAGTCATAGATCGATATCGTTAAACAACCGATACCGGTTATTTAGGTATGAGCTTTTCTAAAAATAGAAAAGCTAGGTGGCAACTTAAGTTTTAATTTTAGAGCCATGCAAGAGGTTAAATACGCGAACGCGACGCTTTTGACGACTCGAGACAGGATTTGCATGAGAGATTTGGGTGAGAAGAAGGAAAGAGACAAGGAAAGTGAATTGTGATCCGAGGTTCGTGAAGGCGTAAAGACAAAGTGAAAAGGGTGGTGATCATGGCCGAACGAGGAGAAGCATCCAAAGCAGCAAGGACACAGGAGGGCGACAAGGGCCACTCAAGTCAGCCGTAACTCAAGAGGTATTGTTTTTGTTTGTGATTTGATTATGTATGTTTCGTGAGTAAGATGGGGGAGAGTAGGTGGGTAGATATGAGAGAGAAAACATGATAACAAGGGTTGCAGTGAGCTAAGTGGTACAGGTAGGCAATCGGGGTTCCTGGTGTATGTTTATATGTATAAAAACGAAGAAATGAGCAAATTATTGTCGTAGGTGGTTGTTTTTAAGGAAGGTGTATAAAATCGAAAGGACCTAGAATGTTAGGAGAACCGGTATTCGTTACGCAACCGATATCGTTACGTATAACCGTGCAATCTAAGCATCGGAGAAATTTTAATGTTTGAAAAAGACCCTAACGGGTTGAATGGTTGTTTGTTGTTTTGGTGTACGCAGCAGAGACAGTGGTTGAGGATGAATGATAGTGTGCCAGCCGTTGTCGCTAATCCGAGCGGATGTAACACCAGCCGAATGGACATTGATAAATCGTTTGGGGTTAAGTGGAACCGTTATTATTCACGAATCGCACGTAACCATGGTATGTTACAAAGCGCTGATTGAGAGATGGAATCCCGAGACAAATACCTTCTATCCGCCAACAGTGAGATGACAAAGAATATCGAAGATGTGTTTGATTTTGAGACTCCCTATTACAGAGAGCCAAGATATCGTGCACTACCCAACAGCGGCACTGGGAGCGATAACAAGCAAAGATTTGGTCCATACGCACGAGATTTGACACAATGAGGTTTATCGCTTACATATGGGGTAATGTATGCAAGACACCCCGAGGAGACAAGCAAAGTGATATTAATGATAGCAGAGAGGGTATTATGCATTACCGAGGGCTAAGGGGGAAAATTTCCAAAGGCATTGATGTGTGTTATCCGGGAGATGATAGAAAGGAACGTTACGTTTGCATGGGCACCGCATATTTGGCGGAGCTATACAGGGTTTATGGGCTTCAGAGGCGAAGTCACAGACAACGTTGATTGCTCATACTTATTACACATCGCTGGGCCTATGAGCACATTGTTTGTGTGCGACCAATAGGCCGATCTATACAGCAGGAGAGACCGGAGTACAGAGGTCGGGATTCCGACGATGGGTCCAGCATGTAACAAGAGGCAAGATCTCAAAGCCGTGCCGGTGACATTGAGTATTACAGTGTATGGGAGAGAGTGACAGCTATGGATATCTCATTGAGGTCTCTACGGGAACTATATGGTAACCGAAATCATAGCCGAGGAGTTGAGAGGTGCAGAGCGATTGAGGTGGATCGCGGCACAAAGCCAGTGAATATGAGAGGATTCCTATAGATCGCGTGCGCGACAATTTGATTTGTGCAGACATACCACAAAGCTTATAGACCATATATGAGGATCGATGCCGAGGCAAAGATTCTCACCACCCCGCCAACACCTCCGTAAGGGCCTCGAGGAGATAAAGCAGCCCGATCGCAGGTAATGGATGTAGGAATGACAGAGGCCTATAGATTATGGTGGGTAGCAGAATTGCGAGGTGTACGTGAGCGCCCTGACATAGCGGTGATTACAGCAGAGAGGGATCGTCTGCAGCGTTTGGTTCAGCAGCTCCAAACGCAGGTGAATGAGACAAGAGGATTGTTAGTGGTCATGAGTCACTGGCGGCGAGACTAGAGGTCGGAGTCCTCCATGCGAGAGGGCGTATTCATATGTTACAGAGAGATCGCAGATCGCTGGGCGGTACCAATAGCCGTGGTACCTTTGAGGACAGAGAGGCCCGGCGAGAGGGGTCGACGATCACGATCATCACCTAGTTCGGGATGAGTTGTGATGGTCTGAGTATATGTTAGCGAGGTATGAGAAGAATAAGGATGCCGACTCGCGTGTCGATGATAAAGAAGATGTATTTGTTTAACATCTAAATAAAACCGAATATGTATGTTGATTTGAGTTATGATAATAATAAGATTGTCGGTGTTTTGATTTTCGGTGTTTCAAAAAGGATAAAGAGAAATGTGATTAAAATAAAAATACACAAAAATATTTATATTCACCACACAAGATAGGTTATGGTAGGGGATGGTCGAGCTAACCTTGGGAGACCCCATGTCTCCGAAGTGTCGCCTACATAGCCCATCGCACAAAGCAAGGAAGGGCCTCAGATCGATGTAGTTCTCCTTAGGATCGTGGAGGGGTGAATTTAGGCAATTTGGTATGGTTTAGGCAATTTGTCGCTTGGTAAAAAATTTGATGTTGGTAGGGTAATGTTGGTGTGGTAGGATAATATTGTTGGTGTAGGTATAGGTAAAGCAAAGGTTAAGCATACCCAAGTAGAGGAATAGTGTCCCGATTAAGATCAACACACAATTCTAGATGCGAGGCAAAGCGGAAAGAGTGCTCCGTAGGTGAAAAGAGCTAAACAAACCACACAACGAGAACGAGCCCGAAGCCCTAAGTGCCGTGTATGACGAGAAGTCCATAGTTGAAAAGAGTCAGATGATCACAATATATCAAAGTAATGCGTTACGTCCCTTGAGTGAACAAATGGTGAGGTGATGTGGATGATATAGCCGAGGTACAAAGAATTTATTACAACGAAAGAGAACCTACCCTAAATAGACAAGTCCATGACCCAAAAGTTCTTTTTGAATGAGGCTTTTATTTTATCGAATGTAGACTCGATCGATGCGGGAAGTCTACAAGGGATATTGATTGTATTATTCTTGAGGTCTTCACGAAGCCGATCAATGCGAGAAGCTTCGGATAAAGGTCGACTGTGTATAGCTGTCCTTCTCGGGGAGCAACCATTTATAAGAGCAGAGATGATTTTAGTGCATAGTGTCCTTCGTGGGAGCAAACTCATTTATAGAAAGAAAGAATAGTTTGGCATATAGCTGTCCTTCGAGGGAGCAATATATTTAATTTTAGATAACTAGATGTTCTTTTCGCGTGAAGCATCTAGTTTAGTAGAAGTTTGACTCAAGAAAATCCCATAAGAATACGGCTTATTTTAATACTTTAAAGTCATGGACTAGACTAAAAAAGGGGAAGGCATTATCAAGGGGAGGAAAGGAAGTGATTTTGATTTTATTCTGAGATATAGAAAACAAAGTGTATGAAGGTAAATGAGCTCAAGGGACGAAAGCAAAGAGGTAGATAAGGAGTGATATAACACTAGATTCAAAAGAGAATGGTCGAAGATGCAAGGCATTAGGGGTTCAGCTCAAAGTTTACCATTGCTTAAGCTAAACGATAAGTGCCTCGATCCATAGTGTGAGTGATTATATAAGGCCCAATCCAATCGGGAGCAAATTTTCCACGCTTGCTCTTTTCTAGTTTGGTTACATGTTGATTCTCTTTGAGGACAAGATCACCAACCTTAAATGTACGCTCATGAAGTCGCTTATCATAAGCACGCTTGATGCGTTTTTGATAGATTTGGAGGTGATCGAGAGCCGTAAGACGCCGTCGTCAAGAAGAAGCTCCATGGGCTAACCGCTCTCGCGGAAATCATCGTTGGTGAGAATATCTTCAAGAGATATTCTAAGGGAGGGTATTTGTATTTCGAGAGGCAAAACAGCCTGCACCATATACCAATGAAAAAGGTGTGGCATTAGTGGAGGTACGAATGCTAAGTACGATAAGCCCAAAGGGCAAAGGGAATGTGATCGTGCCAATTTCTTCCGCATTCATGACGACTTTCATGAGGATTTTGGTTAGAGTTTTATTAGAAGATTCACCACTCATTGGCCTCATGGATAAGAAGGCGATGAGAAGCTAAGTTTGATACCAAAGTTGTCACAAAGGTCTCAGAACAACTTATTTTTGAAAGATTTACCATTATCTCGTTATTAGGCGATGAGGAATACCAAAACGACAGATAATGTGATGGTTAATGAATTCGACAATTTTTTTTTTTTTTTGATTGAAATGAGTGGAACGGCCTCCACCCATTTTGTGTAATATTCGGTCACGTGATTATCCAACGGTGACGTTGTGAAGAGGTCGGGTGAATCTCACCAATAAGGTCTAAACCCCATCGTGAGAAAGGCCAAAGATCTCGCATGACCAGTAGCGGGTGGCTAGGAGTATGTTGAAGATTGGCATGTTGTTGACACATGACACAACGCTTAACATATTCAGTAGCAATGTTATCGAGAGTAGGCCAATAATAACCTAGGCGAAGGATTCGCTTAGCCACGGCAAGGCCACTAAAATGTCCACCACAAATCCCATCGTGTGTACTTGCTGGATGGTATAGGTGACTTCATGCGCTGTTAGACAAAATGTCAAGGAGGATGCCATCAAAGCCACGTTTATAGAGGAGTCCTCCCATGACAACATAACGCGAAACACTTTTAAGAAAAGCACGTTTTCCGCTACTAGTAAGGTCGTGGGAGAACCGAGATCGTAAGGTAGTCGTGAAATTGGTGGTACTGTATCCCGCGAATTAGTAGATACATGATTTATCATGCAAACTACCGGGTCAATAGATGGTGCAAAAAGTCTGGACCACAACGAATAATTCAGAGTCAACATGCAAGGGAATTTATGAGGCTAAGCAAGCCATAGTATCCGCAAATTTGTTAGTGGAGCGGGAATGGTTTCAGATAGAATAGTGGGTAAATAAAGCTAGAAGTGAATCCACATGGTGTTTGTATTTTTAAAGTTCCTCATTTTTACATGGTAGATGCCCGTAACTTGATTGACTACCAATCGAGAGTCGCCAAAAATGTTGATAGATTTGATACCTAAGTGTAACGCAACTGGAGACCTAGAACAAGGGCCTCGTATTCCGCCGTATTATTAGTGCAAGGGAAATCAAGTCGGAATGAAAGAGGCATAGGTTCAAGCCAAGAGGGATGAGAACAATGCCGGCTCTCCCGCCGCGCCGGCACTTAGATCCATCAAGAAGAGGGTCATTTGATACGACACTTCTCCGAGCGAAAGAGTGGCGATGAGTTCGTCTGGGAAGGTAAAATTGGTAAATTGCTCCCTGTGCAGAGGGGCCTCCGCAAGTTGATCCGCAAGAGTTTGTCCTTTGATTGATTTCGTTGTATAAACTCAAGGTCGAGGTCGGCGAGGAGCATGAGCCATCGAGCGATGCGTTGGTTTAGGTGTGGTTTTGGCGTATATATAATGAATGGGGTCCGTGTTGGTGATGACGAAAGTTTTGTGATTCAGAGGTAATGTCGGAGTTTGGTGGCGACGAATGATAGGCTGTGCACAATTTTTCTACATGTGTATACCTAGTCTCGTAATCCACGAGGGTACGACTTATATAGTAAACGGCCCGCTTCTACAAGCGTGTCGGTCTCGATGGGCGAGCATAGCTCCTATAAGATGGTCACATGAAAGATAAAGGTAGAAAGGACGGTCGTCCCTGGGTGGGATAAGCACAGTGGCTGCAAGAGATATGTTTTGAGAGCTTCAAGGCTTGGTGACACTCCTCACCCATCAAAGGCAACGTCCTTTTTAGAAGGTGATGAAAAGGGTGACATCGATCCGAGAGTGGGAAATGAAACGCCGGATGGATTGAAGTTTACCCCGCAAACTACGCAATTGTTTAAGGTTTTGGGTGGGG
The DNA here is from genome assembly GCA_018340775.1 of Taxus wallichiana var. yunnanensis. Lineage (NCBI taxonomy): Eukaryota > Viridiplantae > Streptophyta > Pinopsida > Cupressales > Taxaceae > Taxus > Taxus wallichiana. The sequence continues at coordinate 688,536,942 of CM031240.1, forward strand.
GCATTTCTAGGATAGCTTTTACTTTAGATGGATCGACCTCAATGCCACGTAAAGAGACGATAAAGCCTTAAGTTTCCTCAAAGGACACCAAAGACACATTTCTTTGGTCAAGACTGACGTAATATTGTAATAAAGCATCAAAAATAATGGTTAAAACATCGAGATGTTCACCGCGATGTTTAGACTTGCCAAGAAGATCATCGACGTAATCTTCGAGGATAGTGTGCATAATGTCATGGAAAATGTAGGTCATAGCCCGCCGATAGGTCGCACCAAAGATTCTTAAGGCCAAACGGCATTACACGGTAATGTAAAGTTCCCAAGGAGTTATGAAGGAAGGCGCTTTGTGTTGATCGGCAGTGGGCAACCAAAATTTGGTCAGAACTCAAAAGCCATCCATGAGAGAAAGCATTTCATGACTCGCAGTGAGATCAACAAGTTGATCAATACTGGGAGGGGGAAGTCATCCTTAGGGCAAGCGAGGTTAAGATCCCGGAAACTGCGGCATATCCGAAGTCCCCCCGCCGCTTTGTGATGTACGATGTTAGAAATCCATCGAGGATAGTCAATAAAGCGTAATGAAGGAAACAGTAAAGGAGTCATTGAGCTCCTCGACCAAGAGAGCAATGCGTGGATGCATTTTTCAATTTCTCGCTTGACTCGGTTTGGAATCGGGTTTAGAGTGATGTTATGGACGGCAATGGTAGGATCAATTCCCGGCATGTCGCGTAAGACCATGCGAAAGCTTGGTCATGAGCACGGAGAAAGGTGGTAAAGGCGGCTTGTTCGATGTGTCAAGTGATTGTCCGATCTTCACTATGTGAGGATCTTCCTCCGTGTGGATGTTGATTTCTATAGTAGATCTGCTCAAAGATGGTTTGAGTTTCGATGGTAAGGCACGTTGAATATAAGAATCATCCGCGCCTAGGTAAGTGAGGATGGAGTCGCTATCCCGGCATTCAACAACATTAATCAAAGGCGAATCCTCTTCGATCATGTCCGGATACGTAAGGGGAAGAGAAGATGGGTCCTCATTATCGCGCTGATAAGTGAGAGGACCTATGAAGATAGCATTTATGAAAAAAAAAAAAAAGTTAGGAGGGATAGATTGTGGTCCATCGATTCTCAGTGGGAGATGATGGCAAAGTGGGTGATGATGGTTCTGGTAGGGGCGACGCCCTCTTCTTCCAGATACAAACTGACAGGAGGTGTCTCCCGCGTAGGTGTTTCTGAAAACCAAGACCACCGCGATCATTATGTTTGCGTGTGGTGATGGGGATGAGAGTATGTCGGCCTTGTTCGTAAAGGCCAAAACCAAAGCCTTCCACGCACAAATGAGTCAAGAAGGTGAGGGATAAACGACGATTTGTCAAGTATTGAAAATCGGATCGAAGGGAACCACACCAAGAGGAGGTTCAGGGGTAATGGAGGATGCGCCAACACCCCCATATGTTAGGTTAGTGCGACAATGGGGTGGTCCGTAAGAGATTATCTCCCCACGCGACGGCCGAGGTGGGGTGTGCATGTAATTGTCCGTACTCTCGCGGGTAGGGAAAGAACTAACGTTATATAGGCGATACTCCCCAACAGTAAGGCGATGAAAACGCCTACTAAGGGCCTCGGAGGTGGGATGTTAGTCATGGGAAGAGAAGTGGTTTGTGCGACGGTGGTTTCATCACCAGAAAGGTGCAATGAGGTGGACGGTTGAGGTATATCGAAGAGGATGGTTGGGTTGAATGTATGGGTGTCTTAATTGGTATAAGCACATCGCTTGGGCGGTATAACATATTGCAAGTTTTCAAGGGGGAGGATCAGCTTTTACAAGGTAGGACTTCCCTCGTACTCAAATTTTATACATCGATGTAATGTTGAGGGAACGCATCCCATGGCCCGGATCCAAGGACGACCTAGCAATATATTATATCGAACTCTCCTTCAAGGACATAGAAGAGTTCGGGCAAAGTACGTGGTCCTACGCGAATGTTGAGGATCACGGTGCCCAATGTAGAAGTAATAAAGATCATCATCAATGACCGCAACATGATGGGGTTGGCACACATGCAACTGAAGGGATGTTCATTTGTTGGAAGGCTTTCAAGAGATGATGTTTAAGCTAGCGCGCCCTGGCCAATCATAACCCGACGTACTCAATGTCCCTGACGTAAGCGGAAATGAAAAGGGCAGTGGTCGTGGTCTTCTATACCAAAGTCGATAATTTCATCTTCCGAGAAACTAACTGCAGCAGCGGCTTGTTGTTTGAGACGTATGGTGGGGAGATGGATTGTTTGGGTGAGAGAGGAAACGTGATCGGGTGTTAGAATGGAGGCCACGGGTGGTTTCATTGGGAAAACCTCTATCCTCAAGGATCTCAACGAGAGCTTGTCGATGAGATTCAAGTCCGAATGAGATCATATAGTGTCATTTTTACTGCGATTGATGAAGCCGTTTGATCATGGTTCGGTGGGCAACTCCATTAGAGACGGATAAAGCGGGTCCGCGAATAACCACTTTAGGTGGTGGTGTAATCTGGATGGTCAAGGAGAAAGAGATGTCGTAGGTGTGTTTTTTCGCTTTCCCATTGTTTTTCTCGTCTCGAGTAATGACACTAATCATATTAATCTCGTAGACCCGAGATGAAGAAGATGGTGGGATAATTCATGGTCTTCAAGAGGTGGGGTCAGAATAATGATCGATCTTGGTGAGGCGGGGACAGATGGTATAGAGAGGGAATCGACGCTAGAGGTCTCTCCCTTCGTAAGTTGTCTTTCTTAATCTTTCGATCCGGAAGAGGTGACTCGCGAAGGATGGTTTTTAGAGCTTTGCATCCTTCTACATCATGTCCAGTGTGCGTGTGATAGGCGCAGATTTTAGACTCATCATAATCCATGTGTCGGGCTTAGACGGGTCATAAGGTCTAAGTGGGGGTAGGAGATGGTCGCATTCTCCACCAACATAGCAAGGATTTTGGCGTAGGATCCTTTGAGTGGGTCAAAATCAAGAAGATGAGGGTATTGATTGTGTGGGTTGTGGTAATGTTTGGGCGTGTTTAGTTCAGATGGGTGGTGGTTTAGTCGAGGGTGCCGACACATGTTTTTCACTAAACGTGGTTTCTGGACACGTGGTTACGCTCTCAACTGGTTAGATGATGAGGCTACGTGATGGCATGGTAAGGGAAACAACCACGGAGAAAGGGGAGTGACAGTAAAATAAATCCTTTGATGATGGGATTGGTTTAGGTTGATAGTGGACCGGATACGCTGGGTAACGATGTTGTGATACCCTTTGATCTCTCGTCAGATAGGTGTAAAAGGCGAGGTCGCTTTTGCAGTAAAACAAAGGAGGTATGATATATTGATGTAAGGTGGAGGGATGAGGTCCCAATATGGAAGGTGGGTGTGAAGATGAGGGTTTTTTGATAGAGGCCCGGATTGCGTTTGTCTCCTAGGTGGCGGGCGGGTTTATTTTGGGATAAATCGAGTCGCTTAGGCGGGTGTGTTAGATCGGGCATCGTGAGGTCCCAAGCGTAGGGGAAGATCTCGGTTAAGTTGATAGAAGTGGACGGGGAATTTGGTAGAGGTGAGGGGGTGAAGGCGAGAACAGGGCATTTTAAGCTTCGTAAGCACTTCGGGTAGATGGTGGAGACATCGGATCACCATTTGCATTTGAGAGAAACAGAGTACTCAAACGCTCCCATAGGGCCTCGTCTATCTTCTCGTGGAATGACAGCCTCTGTGTAATTTGTAATTTTGGTACAGAGGAAAAGTGAGTTGTAATTCCAATCCATCATGGGTGTGACACAGAGGCGGATGAGGCACCGTATCAAGAGATGCTAAGAGGTCGACGGGTTGTTGAAAAGATTTAGGTGATGAGGGACTAATAGGCGTATGGGCATGTTGGAGGGGTCCGTCATGGCTAAAGAATTTAATGATGTCGGTGCGAGAGATTTCTCATCTAAGGATGTCAAAAGGAGTATGACCCTCCTCTTGTGCGGCAAGAGTGGTAGAAGGAGACGTCTGGGAAATGGATAGATTAGACAACATCCGCCGCACCAGAGGGATGTGGTGTAAGAAGACTCATTAATGGGAAGGGAAGCCCGGGCAGCTAACTCTTCTATGGGTAAAGGAATGATTTCGCTTTGGCTTGATGGTGGTAAAGGAGGTTCGGGCCCCGTGTTAGTGAAGAGGCTTGATTCAAAATTTTCTCGATAGAGGCTTTGGTCGGGTATCGACATACCGCATGGATCTCATGAACACTCTCCTCGCCTAAGATATCTTGGTTTACGTTGTGTTGGACGAGTGATTCGGGAATGGCTTGTTGAAAATTTTCAGATTTCAAGTTAGCAGGGCGTTAGGATTATCGAGTGTTATATCCCCGATCAACCATTTCCCGCACTATGTTTTTCAACATCTTGCAGCTTTCATGACTATGTCCTTTTACGCGGTGAAAGTTACAAAAGTCATTTTCTTTGTACCAGAAGGTATGCACGGGTGGAGTCAAACCCAGAGTGAGGTTTTACAGGGGCAAGGTGATAGCCCCACTTTGAGCAATTTCTCTAGGATGACGCTATAAGTTTCTCCCAAGGAGTGTAATTGGTGGGCTCACCATTTATAGGTGGTTTTTGGTGGAGTATCGACGGTGGTGGGATTTGACCATCACCGCGTGGACAGCTCCTTTTGATTTAGAAGAGGTCGACGCGTGAGGAGTGGTGGTATTTGGTTTATTGGTAGAATCAGGAGTTCGGAAAGTGGAGTTCTTGTTGCAAGCAACCGCAATTTCTCTTCCTCTAAGGCTCGAATTTCTAATTTTCGAGCCATAGTAAAGGCCTCGCCGAATGTACTAAAGTTTGAATTTGGAGGGTAGGGGAGATGAAGCTTAGCGCAGCCCGCGTAAAGAGTTCGATAAGTTCGGTTTGAGGCAAGGCATACGTAAGTTGGTTGATAAGGCCCCGCCATCGTCCAACGAAATCTGCGATAGATTCGCTTCGAATCGGTTTCGGATGGCATAGAGGTCAATGATAGATACTTTCTTGGCAATGTTAATGGAGAAATGATCCAAGAAAGATTGGGCTAGTTGGTTAAAAGAGAAGATTGAGTGTCGGGTTAAAGCATCGTACCACTCCAAGGCAGCCCCGATAAGGACATGGGAAAGGTGCGGAGTAACAAGGCATCATCATGGGCAATCAAATAACAAGCATGTCTAAATGATCGCAAGTGTTGTTGAGGATCCTTTACCGTTAAAACGAGTAAACTTTGGCAACTCCCATCGAGGCGGATAAGAATGAAGGGGGACAGATAGGGTGAATGGGCTCCCACAAACTTGCTCGTATGTCAAGGCGCTACGACTTCCCAAACTAAGCCTGTGTTTTGCATTTTGTCCATCATTTGCTTGATGAAATCTGTGGTTGGATGAGATGATGGTGCCACAGAATCAGGGGTGTCCCATATAAGGTGTCGAGGTCACCTGGATACGTATATGGGAATGAAAAGGTAGGCGGAGCTTGAGAAGGAAAGCTCGTTTCAATAGGTGGCAGAGAGTAAGTCATGAATGGAGTGGTCTCGAAGAGAGATGAGATAGGGGGGTGGTGGTAGCGATACGTGGGGTCCAAGATTAACAAAAGGAAAGCTAATCGGGTCGATGAACCTCCGCGCGCCGCCGGATTGGGAGACGGGCTAGCGATGCAGAAGTAAGGTATTGTTATCGGGAGGAGTAGGAGCTAAATGAGCAGCTATACTAATAGGCATGCCCATAAGGAGCCGACCATCAAAGCGACGGTCGTGGGTATGAGACAAATAGTATCAGACAAATACTGGGATTAGCATCCAGTAAATTTGGCAAAGTCCTTGTCTCCTACAGAATTTGGGGGATCTCACCGGTGTCCGTAGGGTTTCCTATGAATGTGAAGGGGGTGATTCAGCAAAAAAAAGAGAGCAAGCATGTGAAACCATGGCGGCGGCTTGCTTCCGAGTGATGACAACCATAGACCAGAACACACAGGAAAGTTTCAATCTATCAAGGACAAAAACAACCTCAGAATGGTGAATTTGGCAAGTTGCTGGTTTGTCAGGGGCTGAGAGAGACAGTAACCGATATCGGTTTGGTAACCGTGTGTGGCCACAGATCAAACGACGTCGGTCCCTTAACCGATGCCGGTGTCAAAAATCTAGAATAAGAAGATACAAAGGGGCTGCTAATTTGATTTTTAGCAACGTTGAGTAGTTTAGCAACTTATTGATCACAGAAGACAAAGTATGACAGAGAAAACAGGATTTGAAAACAAGCAAGAGGCACACGCAAATGCAGAGATTAACCTTAGGGTTAATTTTAATTATGTGGGCTTATGCCTTTAGACGTAGAATGATGTCGTAATCCTAAACAAGAGACTTAGGGAAATGTCAAGTTGTTTTGGCTTATAAGGTTACTTCAATCCAAGTGAGGAATACCGCGGAAAAAAGGGGGATGTTTGAGATGTTGTGTTAATTGTGAAGTGATTCAAGACGTGTTGTGCAAGTTGAAACTAAGGTTAATTTCCGTCAATACCGTGGATATCACCCCCACGTGTACGAATTGCTACTTAATCTATGTTCACTAGAATTGAAAACAACACAGCAGAATGCAATGCATGTGTTTTAAAACCCAAATCGAAAGTGATATTCGATGAAGCAAAAGAGATGACTTTTACTAATGCAAGATGCAAAAACAAAGCAAGTTCTTTTACCGTAATAATAAAATACCCGTGAATATCTCTAGAAGAAGAAAACAGCAAGTATGCTCCCTATAATAAAAGCAAGCAAGAAATAAAGAAAACCCAAAATGGGTCCCACCGGCAAGCAAAATGTTTCACTGGAAATGCTTCGCTCCTTATAGAAACAGATAAGGTTAGGGTTAGGAGGAATACCCGTAGAATGTCGAGATGATGTGCGCATACCGTAGAGAAAGATCAGCCGATCGCAAGAACTCCTTTTTGTCTTGGAAGGACTACTGCAAATAAGAACACAAGACCACAAGATTTTGATTAGATAATAAATGAGGGAATCGCTTGGGCCTGTGAAGTATGAAACTTCCTTTCAAGGTGGTCGGCCCTCTCGCTAATATGAATTAACACAAAATACCGTAGAGTACCAATTAAATTGTTTCGTGGAACCGGGTAGGGAAAAGGTCGTTTTTCTTGGTTTTGATCAAAGGAACCGATGCCGGTTACCTATAACCGATGGCGGTCACTGATAACCGATACCGGCTGGTTCTAGGATCTTCTGGGCTGGTTGTGGTGTTTGTAATGGCTGGTTTTTGGATAGTATTGAGAAATGGGATGGTTAGAAGCTAAGGAATGATAGTTAGGGGCAATGGTACGTTAGATAATGGGTTCAGGAACGGATTTGGGAAGATTACAATTCCAAAAGCACAAGAAATGTTATAATGGAGGACATGCAAGATATAACTTATCGTTTTTTTGATGAAGGTGCAAGTTGATCTCCTTTCACGCCAACTCTTCGGTTTCTTTACTCGTCTCTCGCTTGGTCAAGTGAAGTTCGACTCGCTCGATCGCTTTGACTCTCCTTTGATTAAAAATCCTTCGACCGATCTCCAAAATGAAATTCGATCCGTTGTTTTGGTTTGGGAAGCCCATTTACAGTGGAACCGATGGCGGTTGCGAACCGACGACGGCCGAGTAGAACCGCATCGGTTAGGAAAAAGTAGGCTATTTTTAGTAAAATAGCCCACCTTCCCGCCGCTTTTCTCCCGAGAGATCCATGCGGGGGCCATGTCGGCTTTGGGTGCGAGTAAGGGGCTTGGTCAAGTGGCTAGAAGGTCGGCTTGGGGTGCGAGTAAGGAGGCATTAGTTATGGATGTGAGTCTGACTCAAGTCATGGGTCTTAATTAGGTTAGTTTAGGTTAGGCTAGGTCATGATGAGGTGGCAAAGTGAGGTGGTAGGTAAGGTGATGTGGATTTATCAATTACAAGGTAATTAATAAATAATTGTGTAAAGTTTAGGATAATTTTTGAGTGTTTATCGGGGCCTCACCTTTGGTCTTTGGTGTCTTCATCAACACCCCTTAGTTGACCTCAAATTTGGGATCATCAACATGGGACTCAAAAGCCCAAGATAGTATCTTCCTCATTTGGGGGTACATGTCTTCTTCTTCGAATGAAGACAATGCGAGGAGTTGGTCTATAGGCACGATAATTTTTAAGTGCATGTGCAAGACCTTACTTGGATCATTTACGTAACCCATTCCTTTCTCCTATGCCACTACCACACTTTTTCCTCATGTGTGTGTTTCCTTTGATTCTCGAAAAGCTTACCGCTAAAATAGGATCTCTACTCATGCTCCCATACTCCTTTCCTACACTCTCCTCCTCTATCTCTTTGATTATTTCATTAGCGTTGCGCTCCACCTCCTAATCCACCAAGTCCTTTATTATTCCCTGCTACTTCCCTTTCCATGACCTGCTCTATTTTCTACTTGGTAAGGCTTGGGGTCCTTTGATCCTTAGTATTTACCTCCTCATTTCCCTCCTTGCCATGAGCATCTCATTCCTCCTCATCCTTTTCCTCATTCCCTTCCTCCTCTAAGTCATGTACATCATACACAGGATGGTCTTGAGCCTCTTCATGCTCATCATCATCCTTCTCACCTCTGTAGGATTCCAGTGCTCTTTATTTCTTCTAATTCCATCTCCTACACTACCTTCTTTTTCTTCCTAACTAGCAACTCTAGTATAGGGGATTCTTCCTTCTCATTTTCTTCAGTAGGTGACTCCTTCCTTGGTGACTCTTATTTTATAGGGTCCTCTTCTTTCTTTGGTGCCTCTTCCTCAAGTTCCTTTTATTTTTCCTTAACAGGGGAATTCTTCCTTCTAGCATATGTTCTCATCTTCACACATAAATTGTGTTGTTTGCACACTTGGTGCCTTCCTCTCTGGTGCCTCCTCTCTCTCCATCTTCCTCGATGAATTATTCCTTATGGTAGGGTCTTTTAGGATGGAGACATCATTATCCATGTAGGAACCTTTCTCATACTTGGGCCTAATGCATAGGTATACCCTTGTTGTGGTCCTTCCAGCAATTGGCAACATCACATGTTTTATCATATGCACCTCATGGGAGACATACTTCTCCATATAATTACGCTTCTTAGGGTCTACAATTTTTTTGTAATTCATGGTGGTCTTGGTCCACCTTGCTGAGGTCAAACCTTAGTCTTTTACTCTCCTTGAATCAAGTTACCCCTACTTATAAATATTGAGCAAAAGTTGAAAGAGAAGGGTATTTTACACCATGGGCTCTTGGTCCCATCTGTCAAGAAGACCCGCCAATGCAAAAATGCTAGTATATAGAAAACTTAGCTTCTCCTTGCACCAATGCTAGCAATTATTCGGGTATCCTCCACTCAGCCCCAAATTCATCCCGCATTTGCTTGTACCATTTCTCTAGGCACACCTTATGGGTAGCTTTCATGGTGTCACAAGTATACTTCTCAAATCTCTTGGCTAGGGAGGGGTTCTCATCCAGGTACTCCCATACAAATTTTTCTAGCCCATCAGAACTCCAATTTATGAAAACATGATGGTAAGGAGGACATTACCAAACATGATCTTCTCCTTTTCACACACGGAACTGATGATCTCCTCTACTATGAAGGCGGATAGGTTATAGATAGTTCCCTCTGAAATTTTTTGGCACACATTCAACTAGGCCTTGTTGATCCTGTATCCACCTTTCTTGTCCATTTATCTTAGTTACTAAGCATGCAACCATCCTCATCATAGGATCATAAATCATAGAAATTTCAAAGTATCATGACCCCTTTTTGTAGTCATAGGCCTCCAAAGTGTTCTTTATGGCCTCCTTGTCCTCCAAGTCATCATCAAATGAATCTCCTTCACAGGTAATATCAAGTAAATTTGGAGATTAATTGGGGATTTATCCTCATTCTTCACCCCATGGATTAGAAATTGTCTTCATGCATGTGTGACACCAGCCATTATTACAACATCTTAGGTTTCATCTGAAATAGGGCAACTCATACAGCTGTAATAATCTGCCTTCTCCATTTTCACCTTGACTTCATCATCATAGATGGGAATTCCATCTGGTGTCCACTTGTCTATAGGTCTCACCATTTCCAATGCCATTTCTTTCTTTGTGGTGCTTGTTCGATGGTTGTAGTTGCTTACATCCATTTTCCTCATGTGAGACACCCACTCTTTTCTAAGAAATACACCATCTAGGTATTGCATCTCCACATACCACTCCTCATTGAAACTAGTGGAAACATCCTATTTCCCTTTTCCCTTTCCCTTATTTGGTGAAATAGTTTCCTTCTTTGGTGTCATATTCTTGTTGAGTTACTAAAAAAAACAAACTCTTCCTTTCTCTTCTTCCTTGCTCTACTCAAATTTGTGGCTTACCTTCACGAAAGATCCCTTTACTCCCATGCCCTAGTTACAGAACCCTAACCTAGAAAATCCTTCCACAAGATGACATACTCTCCTGAAATCTTCTTCCATACACTCATGTACTCCTTCCACTCGGTTTGTTAATCACAATAGTCATGCACTCAGATTCTCATAATTTTTTCCTTCACACAAATCTTCTTTACGGATGCCCTATTTTACAAGAGCTCTTTGATATCATAATTGCAAGGTAAAAAAATAATGTGCCTAACTTTCTCGCTTTTATAGCTTATGCCCATTTCCTACGATAAATGTTATGCCACCTACCAACGTACTTTTATAATAAAGGCATATTTTTCCACTAAATCCAACCTTAAGATCTCTTAGCCCCGCGCTCTATCCTAGGTGAAACATCTCTACAACCTCTTTGCGCACAAAAGTCCTTACTAACTGAAGATACTCACGTGTGTGCTTGCAACTTCAAGGGCACTTCTTCTATCCTTAACCTGATTTTTCCCTCACCTACCTCATGTTGTTCCCTGCACTTCTCATCCTTGGTACATTTTCTTTATAAAGTTATCCTAACAACAAACTCCTTATGTCCACCTTTTCTACGCACACTCTTCCACATTACGTGCCTTCAATCCAGCCATCAAAACACAACTTCCACTACCAACTTCCATTTTACTTTGCATTAATCCACCCCACACAAAAATAGATGCATGGTCCTTTATGCATACACAACCTTTTGAAAATAATAAGTGGCCACATGCACACAAGGTGTGCAAAACAAATCAAACTAAGGGAACAAGAAATGAGAAAGGGAAACACAAGAAAATAAATGAATTAAGGGGAATCCTTAGATAAATGACAATAATGCATTATTTATAAACACAATGAAGACTTATTTATAGTAGGGCTTTAACCTACTCACATTGAAGTGGCTTGGTAACCATGTTCCATCTAGCGTTTCAGAATCGGGAAATTTCTAGAATTAAGGATGTACGAGATGATATATGGCCCTAACCAATGGAATTTCAGTTTCCCAGGATGGCGCAAAAATTTGGAGTCATAAAGCAAGACCATCTACCCAACCTCGAATTGTTTTTTTTTAATATGGTGATCATGCCATGCTTTTTTCATGCCTTTTCAGTCTTATAACTTTATCTAGAAAGTGATCACCTTTTGTCTAGCTGCATTAACTTCTCCATGCACTCTTGAAGTGCTTGTTCATTAGCTAACCCTCTTGCACATGTAATACATAGTGATGGTAGCATAAATTATACTAGTAAAATAGCCTTTGCACCAAACACCTACTAAACAAAGTGTGGCCTTGTTCAATTTCTTGTAGTTAGTCTTTTCTGCCCATAGTATAGCTGAAAATTTTTCATCCCAATCTTGTCTTCCCACATCAAAAATTTAGTTAATGTGTGACTTAGAATTTTTTTAAATTCCTCAATAGTTCCATTATCTTGTGGGTGATAAGGGGTGGTCTTATGTTGGGCTATCATGAATTATGCAAAAAATATCTTGATTGTTTCATTCAAAAATGTGTACCCATGTCACTAGTCTAGCTTAAAGGACATCCATACATGCTGATTATGTTCTCCCATAAGAATCTAATAGTTGTGGTTGTTGTGCAATTCTTCATAGGCGTTGCCTCTTCCCATCTTGTTAAGTAATCAGTGTAAGTAATGATATAGCGTGAACCATTCCTTTGTGCAACAGGTGAAATTAATCCTAAAAATCAATGGCCCACTTTTCAAATGGTTTTGCACTAGCTATAGGTCTCAAGGGAATCTCATCTATTTTTCCTGGCTTGCCAAGGTGCTGGAAATGGTCATAGGCCTTGCAAAAATCAATGCAATCCTAGTAGATACTTTCCCACAAAATCCCTACAAGTATAATCTTTTGTGTAGTGGCATTCCCTGCATAGTGCCCTCCTACAATCCCACCATGTGCTTCTTTCATGATTTCAATGTGTTCATGATCAAACACACCGATGCAAAACCTCATCATGGCCTAGTTTGTATAAGTCTCCATTGATTAACATGTAGGGTGTGACACATATGGATAATTGTTTTCTTTCTAAAGTCTTCATTCCTTTTAGTGCCACACCTATTTTGAGAAACACATCAATATCTTCTAAGTCAAAGGGTGCATGCCGCAACCTAAATAGTTACGCGTCATTCGACATAATATCTTCAATACTCTATGCATCCTCTCCGAATTAGTCCTTAATAAATGGTTAGGTCTTAAGTTACTCTTTATGGGTTTCACAACAAATGTAAACTCAAATTCTTTAAACAACAATATCCAATGACATATGTGCCCTTGTAAAATGGGATTTTTAACAAAATACTTTAATGCCATGTGATCTATATAAAATATGAAGAGTACTTCTAGCGAGATAATTCTTGAACTTAGTGCACATGATCATTGATAATGCTTGGAGCTCAGTTATGTTCTAGCTATGTTTACTTATTGGAATTTTGTTCTAACCTAAGCCTCTTATTCTTATTGTGGGGTTGGCATCCTAACCTAAGCGTTATGCTAAGAGAATAAGGGAAGAGTTACTAAGGGGATACTAAGCTATTTTAGCTATTACCTAATACTAAAGGGTTGTGATTTGAACCTAACCTAAGGTGGGAATTCTAATGGCTAATGTTCTAAGACCTATGTTAGTAATTGTTAAACTAACCTAAGTCTATTTGAATCTAACCTAAACTATTAAAGGAACATAAAGGAGGAGTCACATGACATAAGGGCGATGGTTCCAATATCATTTAAATGATTTGAAAGGGGGTTTCAATGATTAGGTACGCTGATTTAGCAGGGTCTAATGACTTGGTGGAGGCCTCGCGTGAAAGCTCCACTAATAGATGTAATTGTATTTTTGTGTTTATTTGGCATTCGCCAGATTTAGGAGGTGGTGGAAAGGAAATATAAGTGGGAATTTTGGATTGAATGGAATTTATGGAATTTATGAGCCTCGGTTTTCACATGTAAGCCATCTTGGAAACTTAGGAGGTGGTTTTGTTGGAGGTCATTTGGTTTTTCATGCATGGCGGATTTTTCTCTGTATAGAGCTAGCTGGTTCTTCAAACCAATAGTTGACCTTCACTTTAAAGGTATTTTTGGTTTCTTGACCTAATTTTAATCGAAGGAAAGTATTTGAGGCAAAGAAGGAAGATAGGTTTGATGGTTAATTTGTCTTGGAGGAGAAAAAGAGTTGGAAGCTTGGCTAGAAGTCTCCTTCAATTTGGTGGAAGCACTATCAGGCATGATAGGCTCTAACTATTAAAATTCTTTGTGTTCTTCTAAATGAATCATTAGAACAACTCTGCTCTCATGAGATTCTTGTTTTCTTTCCTATCTGGTTATTTTTCTTGCTGGGTTTTATGGATCCTTGTGTGTTTGATTTGAATCCATGGAAAAATAGTATTGTTTTGGAAACTAGCTTTCTATGCTAGTTTTACGACCTGCATGCAAGTAAAAATGGTATTAGAACTTGTTCTGTATCTCTGTTATACTCTCTAGATCTTGTATTCGATGGTTATGTGCATTGAACTAACTTTCATAACAATAAAAGCATATGAGCTTAGGGAAACTTGAGTTCTATTTTATATTGCTTCTGGGTTGTGATCTTTGGATGCAGACTTGAGTTGAAACTTTGTGTTTTGTTTAAGCTTGTGTTGGAGCTTCGTTTGAATGGAACCACTGTTTTGGAAACTTATGTATTACTGAACTATTGCATGGAGTTCACATTTATCATTGTACTCGCATTATTTTGCTTGTGAAGTTTTGAACATTGTGCGTGAAGCTTGGGTTCGACACTAAACTCTGATTTAACACTTGAGTGTTATGAGCTTATATTTTGATCGATATATTTGATTCTGTTCAGGAATTTTGGTATTGGGTTATTCTTTTGTTATAAGGTTTAGCTTATAACTCTTTATTTTAGCAATTCACTCACCAAGCGACTGGGTGAAAGCTTGTTTGCGTTGTTGAAATATCTTTTGAGATTTGGAACTGGTAATGTCTTAAGGAATGTTGAACTTCTATTTTTCTTTGACTGTAACAACTCCCTTGAGATGGTATTTGTGTGAGAGAATAGTATGGGATGATATTTCCCCTATGTCTAGAGGAAACCCATATTTTGGGTTGATTGTATTAGTTTGTACTAAGGCACCACTATCGTAATTTCGTGGTTGTGAAGTTCTGTTTTGATGTTTCATTCTTGTTGCTTTGGAATTTAAGACCGAGACAACTTCTGTATTGGGTGTTTTGGATTCTAGCTCTCCCTCTCTTCTGTCTCTTTGACTAAATCGGGTCTTAGTGGTAGATTTGGGTTATTACCTTGGACATTGATATGATTAGAAAGGATCCCTTCTGTTCAGTTGTATTGAGTTTGATTCCTTTGAATCATGAATGGTTTACTTTTTGTATTATTTGGTGAAGCCTTTGTGAGACTTCAATCTTTGGTTCATGGGTAATTTTGAACCTTATCATTTATTGATTTAGGATGCTATTCTTGACTGAAACAATGAATAGATGTTGGTTTCACTTTGAGAAAGAAAATTTTATATATTTTTGTATTCTTTGTGAATAGTATATTGGTTCAGGTTCGCAGTATGCTTTCAACCAGATTTAAATGGAAACTGGAACTCCTTTTGTTCAGTTGTATGAAACGATTTATTAAATGGACCTTTCCTTAGTAGAGTGACTTTTTTCTATCCTTGGATAGGCTCAATGTTTGAACTTTTTTGTACTTGATTCCATTTGGAAATAGTGATTTCACTTGACCTGTTGGTCTACCTTGTTTAAATCATTGATTGAAATAGTGTTGAGAGCTAGTAGCTAGGAAGGTTCTCGTTGATTAAGTACATTGATACTTATGGGTTCGACTAATGTTGACTAGTCTTGCCTAGTTTACATGGAAAGGAGTAGGTTGTCTCTTGTACTCTTTAACCTTTGTGAAGAACTTGAGTAGAGATTAACTCCTCTTCAAGGCTACTTTGTTTGTGATCACTATTTTCTGATCTTGTTTGATAATTTCTTCATGAAAAGTTGGAATTAGAGTTACAGTTGGACTGTTCTAGTTTTCCTTACCTTCTTGTTTGGTTATGGAATTTTGTTTGATGTATATTCTAATGATTGAATGTGCAATATTGTTATCTTGGAAAGGAACAGGTAACTCTTGTTATTATCTGGTCTATTTTTCTGATGTTATAGGTTTGGGCATGGTATATAATGGTTCTTGCTTAGGATATAGAGGGATCATCCTTGAAGGAACCATGTTGTATACATTTATTTTGTCTCTTAGAAAAGATAAATGTGGTATTCTATTAGGATAGAATTATGAAATAATGGGATGGTAGGATTGATTTTTTTTTACAAGCCATTGATAGGATTAATAGAACTTTAAGATCTTAGGAATATATTGTTTATTATATCCTTCTTTTCTCTTTAAAGTTGATCTTGAATTACTAAGTGTTTCCTTTCTGTTCATTATCACTTATGCTGATTTTATGATGTTTTAATTGTCTCATTAAAGTAGTGTTGCTTTAATGAAACAATTAGTGGAATGCACTTCATTTTAATGATTAGTGCTTATCATGCTCAGTTCATCGAACTGACCCGTGCTAGCTATTTTTTCATATGGATGACTTAAGTGGTAAAGGAAGGAAAAAACTTATATGATGCATTGGCTGATATATGTCTAATTCTTAGTAAATAATTCTGATTCATTCTTTTGTTGAATTGTAAAAGAAAGTTGTATACTTTATTGAATGAAGGTTGTTGTTATGTAGTATGCCTAAAGTGCATAGTCTTGTAAATTTTATAAGTTGTAATGATGAATTGCGAGTTGTGATTTATTTGCATTGGTTGTGTAAATTATCTTGTACTTTTATTCTTGTTGTTATTCTTTATATTATGTTATGCTTACTTTGTTATCTTTGATAAGATGGATAATGGGAATTAGTTCAATTTCCCTTATAATGAAGCAACTTGTGAGTTGCATAATATGATGTGTTATATCTAACAATTTAACATAGTAATATGTTGCAAAATGAACATGGAGTATGAACTAGGGATATTGGGAATGATATACCCTAATATTTAATCATATAGAGAAAGACTCTTTCTCTCTCTCAATTGAATATAAACCTAAAAGGTTTGGGGGTATGATTACTATTTATTAGACTTCATTTAGTATGAAGTCTACTTTAATTGGATATATGCGGTTGTTAAACCTTCCTAAAAGTTAAAGTACATTTTAAATGAAACTTATGATAATGCTGTCCTATTTTGGTTAATTGTTGGTTAAACTGAGAAAATAAACATTAAAAACAACCATAAGTTTAACAAAGTTATTTAATACTCAATTGATACAAGTATAGAATAAGAACTTATGGAGTGTTGGATTAGGGTTTAGCAGGGTTGTTATAATCAAGACTTAATCCAAATTATCAACGTATTAACAATCTCCTTGGGGTATGAACATCTCGATGAGGCAGTTTCTATAGGATGTTGGGACATGCCAACTATAGGGTTGTACTTTTCTAGAAGACTTGGATCTTCTCAAGAATCTAACATTGTGGTTGACATGTGGCATCACCCTTCCGCATTGATCATCTAGATCTACACACAATAAGAACTCGGAATTGAACTTAGTTTCTCTCTAGGTCAGGATAAGAGCATATTTAGGATAGGAATTAGCTTCTAATGGCTCAGGGTACCTTGGCACATCTAGTTGACTTAGGTCAACCGAGTATGCCCATTTACCCTAAGCCATTGTGAGCATCTTCCTATAATAAGTTATGTTTCTATCTAGGGCTAGGGTTAAACCTAGGACAAGTGGATTGATGATAGTCAATAAAGACCAATCATGATAATAGAGGAGTGAGGTGAAGGACGTATTCCAATATGAGTATGTTGTCTAGGAATAGTGACATACACAGTATGTTGTAAATCTTTGGCCAAAGTATCGCAAGTTGCTGGTTGCGTTGTCCTATGTCACCAAGTTTAAAACAACGTGATATTAGATGAATATTGGTAATAGATATTTAGATATGTTATTTTAAACAGAGACCACTCAACACTTTGGCGTAGGGTAGGAAGATCAAGTATATGAAGTATACAATATGTATTTAATACATAAGATAACATAAATAGATCGTAGCTTACCGAGTTATGGAATGAATAGATTGGTGGATCACCGAGTCATTACAACTGCATATGGTTATCTATTTGAATTTGATTGGCATGGAATGTTTGTTCTGAATAATGCTTTATTTAGAACAATGAACATTATATATATATATATATATATATATATATATATATATATATATATATATATGTTTCTAAAGTCTTAAAATGGGAATGTTACATCTTGGTATCATAGCTAAAGGTTATAACTCTTGGACCTATTGTGTCCATAATCTGATGAAACTTAAATTTTCTTGTAACAAAAAATGGTTAGAACAAGAGGAAATGTTGCAAATAACCCTCCACCTGAGGAAGGAGCAGCAACTACCTAGAAACTTGATGAGATCCTTGCTACCCTGTTGGACACAAGAGATCATTTGGCTATACTTGAACAACAAGTAATGGGTAATGAGAAGGAAGAAGAAGCTAATAACAATAATCAGCCACCTCGGACAACGCCAATGTGGGTGTTGATAATAACAATGCTAATATACCATTCTCACCTGAGAACAAAAAGGCTAGGCTAGTAGCTGAACTCACTAATGATATAAAAAGGATAAGTCCACCTAAGTTTGATGGCACCACATTAGGATATGGAGTTGATAATTGGTTTAGACAAAATGGAGAAATACTTTGCAATAAGAAATTTCTCAAAATAAACAAAGGTGATATGGGGAGCATATCAACTTTCTCATGAAGCATCTTCCTAGTGGGACAACCATAAGGGTGAATTGAATATTGATGAAGCTAATATCACATGGGATATATTTAAAGGTTATTTTAGGAAACGATGGCTACCACAACTCCTCTATGACTAGAAAATGATTGAATTATAGAACTTAGCTCAAGGAACACTGATTGTAATCGAGCACTGGGAACGATTTACAAAACTCCTTAAGTATGTACCATGCATCAAACCGATGAGAAGTTCGGGATATGGAAATTCATCATGGGATTGAATCCCATTATAGGGGAGAGGTGGATGTTCACATCCAAAACCATGGTGGAAGGGGTTGTTGAAAAGGCCATAAGGAAGGAACTGAAATTAAAGGCAATTTCTTCTCATAAGGAGGAAGTAAGGAAGAAAAATCCCAAATTTTCTTCATCATCTCTTGCACCTAAGAAAAGACCATGGAAGAAATTTGGAATAAAAAGTAAGTTTTCATCTAATACTAATAAGAAAGTAGAAACAAACAAGTTTTCCTCTGGTAATGCACATGGAACAACTTTGTTAAGAACAATAAATGACGGAGAAGTCCTATGGGGGTCGAACGATAACTCTAAGGTCGGGAAATAAATCCGAGGCTAGGAAAGGACCATAGGAGGCTGTTATAACTATGACAAAGATAATTATGCAAATCAATGTCCTTTCAAGAAGGATGATCGTAATCAGCAACACAAGATATATGCCATAGTAGTTGACAAGCAAGTCGAGAAACAAGCCACACCCATAGAAGTTCGGGTAATTTATTTGGCTTACATATAACTATTATTTTTGATAATGAGCTTACCGAATGTTTTATTTATATTAAATTAGCATCAAAAATAAAAAGAAAAGATGGAAACATGGATAAAACACAGATTATGCAGATGGGAATAATGTTGTTCATATGGTTAGTATGTTTTTTTTTGTAGTCCTTTATTTACCTAACTTTTCCACTAAGGTTGATCTTTATATTGCACCTTTGGGGTCTTATGATGTAATCGTAGGTGTTAATTGGTTATCAGATCATAAGGATAAAGTGCACTATTTTGAAAAATACATTAGTTGTTTAGATGACCTCGAGAAAACAACAGAGATTCAGGGTGTGAAACGTGAGATTTTTATTAGAAAACTGTCATCTATGCAACTTAAAAAGCCAAAAATAAAGGATGTACCTTATATGCAATAAAATTACTGAATCAAAAAAAGAGAGAAGTGATATTATGGAATGATATCCATTGTTATGAAACTTGATGACATATTTCCGAAAAATTGCGTGTCTTCCACCCAAAAGGGAATTTGATTTCACGATTGAGATCAAGCTTGGAACTGAACCTATTTCTAAAGCACTATATCGAATGAATACTATAGAATTAGTAGAGCTTAAGCTCATTTGCATGAAATTTTTTCTCAAGGTTTGATTAAACGAAGTGTTTCACCTTGGGGAGCACCTGTAATTTTTGTGAAAAAGAAATATAGAACACTTAGATTGTGCATTGATTATAGAATGTTAAACAAAGAAACAATCAAGAATAGATACCCACTCCCTAGGATTGATGATTTATTTGATCAGATGCATGGAGCATCAGTATATTCCAAGATAGATATTCGATCTGGATATCATCAATTGCAAATTAAGGATGAGGATATTCATAAAACAAATTTCAGAACAAGGTATGGACATTATGAGTTTACAGTTTTACCTTTTGGATTAACTAATGCACCTGCAACATTTATGAATTTAATGAATAATATCTTTCAAGAATACTTAGAAAAATTTGTGCTCAGTATTCTTGGATGACATTCTCATATATTCAAAAATTATTGAGGAACACCATGAACATTTGAAGATAGTTTTGGGAATATTAAGAAATAGACAATTATTTGGCAAGTTGTCTAAATGTTCTTTCGATGACAATGTATAAACTATTTGGGACATGTAATAAGTAAAAATGGAATTTTTGTAGATCCTTCAAAAATTATAGCTATAATAGAGTGGCCTACACCTAAGAATGTACATGAAGTTAGAAGCTTCATGGGACTTGCTGGCTACTATAGGAAATTTGTAAAAGATTTTTCTAAGATAGCTACACCAATAAATTCCTTACAAAAGAAGGATAAAATTTTTGTTTGGAGTGTGAAATGTGAAACTAAATTTGAAACCTTAAAGGAATAGTTAACTTCAGCACCTATTCTTGCAGTACCAGATCCTAATGGAGATTTTATGGTGGTAACTGATGCATCAGGTGAAGGTATAGGAGGTATTTTGTTACAAA
The DNA here is from genome assembly GCA_018340775.1 of Taxus wallichiana var. yunnanensis. Taxonomy (NCBI): domain Eukaryota; kingdom Viridiplantae; phylum Streptophyta; class Pinopsida; order Cupressales; family Taxaceae; genus Taxus; species Taxus wallichiana. The sequence goes on from CM031240.1 coordinate 688,557,532, forward strand.
ATGGTCATGTCATAGCTTATGAAAGTAGAAAATTGAAGTTACATGAGATGAATTATGCTCCACATGATTTAGAGCTTGCTGCCATTTTTCATTCACTACAAGTTTGGAGACATTACCTACTTGGTAAACCTTTTGAATTGAAAATTGATCACCTTGGACTGAATTATATCTTCACTCAGCCAAATCTTAATGCAAGACAATGAAGGTGGTTAGATTTTTTGTCTCAATATGATTTTGACATCAGTTATATTAAAGCTAAAGAAAATAGAGTGGCTGATGTTCTAAGTTTTAAGAAGCACATTTCTACTCTTATAACGTTAAGAACTTAGTTTAAGGATGAAGTAAAAATTATTATGTAATGCGGCTCTTACTTTCAAAGAAGTAAAATTAGCGCTTGCACATGATTCGAATGATTTGAGGCATAAAGGTTTCCTTTTTGATAAAGAAGGAATCTTATGATTTGAAAACTGAGTCTATGTACCTTCGCTGAATGATTTGAGAAATAAATTGTTAACAAAATTTCATAATTCACCTTTTTCTAGACACCCTGGTATTACAAAAATGCTTGCTGATATAAAACAACAATATTTCTGGAAAGGAATGAAAAAGGATGTTCTAGACTTTGTGACACATTGCCTTGAATGTCAATGTGTTAAGGCGGAACATATGCACCCAGCTAATTTGTTGTATCCTCATAGCATACCCAGTACAAATGGCAAGTAATAAGCATGGATTTTGTACAAGGGTTGCCTATGTCAAGAAATAAGCATGATGTTATTTTAGTAGTTGTGGATAAACTAACAAAAGTAGCACATTTTATTGTTAGGAATCTGAAGGATGATTCTCCTATTTTGGCAAGAAGATTTGTACATGAAATTTTCAGATTACATGGAGTACCTGAATTAATAATTTTGGATAGAGATCCTAGAATGACGTCAATATTTTGGCAAATGCTTAATGCAGCTCTAGGAACTAAGCTAAATTTCAGTTTTTCATATCATTCAGAAATGAATGGATAGACTGAAAGAGTAAATCAAGTTTTAGAAGATATGTTATGGATGTATTACATGGATCAACAATATAAGTGGGAAGAGTACCTTCCATTAGTTGAATTTGCATACAATAATACATATCATGCTTCTCTTAAGATGGCACCTTTCGAAGCATTATACGGAAGAAAATGTAGAACTCCTGTTAGTTGGGATAACATAGAGGATAGAGAGGTAATTGGACTTGAAATTCTTACGAAACGGAAAAACAAGTTAAATTGATTTGTGAACACTTGAAAGAAATAGTACATAGGTAAAAGAGTTATGTTGACTTGAAGAGGGTTGATAAGAAATTTGAACTAGGTGAGAAAGTGTTTCTTCAAAGTTAAACCAAAAGAGTTCTATAACTATTGGCAAGGCTGCCAAGTTATCACCTTGTTATGTGGGACCTTTTGAGATAGTTGAAGTAATCAACCCTGTAGCTTATCATTTAGCATTACCTCCTGCTTTGTCACGAATGCATGATGTTTTCCATATTTCTTTGCTTAAGAAATATGTTTTAGATTTATCACACATGTTAAATTGGAATTCCTTGCAGTGCCAGGACCCAAGAATAATCATGGTTAAACCCATACAAGTGCTTAAAACTCACCAGTTGCATTTGATAAATCGTGAGATAAGTCAATGCAAGGTCCAATGGGACCAGTTTAATGAAGAAAGTGCAACCTGGGAAAACCTTGAGGATATGAAAACTACTTTTCCATATCTATTTGAACAAGATTGATTTTGTTGACTAATAAAAATGTGTGATTTTATCTTTGTAATACAATAAGTATGCCAGTTTTGGGAAGATATTTATTTATTTCGAATAAACAACTATATAATGCTTATTTCGGAACTAAATTAATGCTAATATTTTTTGACATATGGTAAGAAAAGTGAATAGGATGATTTTTCCTTGATGCAATCTGTTAAAAATGAGATAATCATCGGGACAATGATTATTTTTAGGAGGGAAGCATGTAACACCCTCAACAACTGATATATTCCTCTTTTGCATTCAAGTGTTGACATGTGATTTTCGGATAAAGATGTGTTCTTTTGACTGTTGAAGATCATGCTTGATAAGGATAAATATTTTTACATTTCTTAAAAATCATTAGACTGAAATTATATGGTTGTCAAGAATTCATTTTCACTTTGGAAAGATGAGCTGCAATCTGGTTTTAAGAGTTCTGAGACTTAGTTCTTCTTGACTCGTCCTGGATCAATTTCAGTGAACCAAGGAATGTTTTAAGTCTTCTTCATAGACTGAATGGTAAAATTGACATTTAGTAGTTTAAGGGACATATAAGATTGAATTTTTCATTATACTAATTCTTGGTATTGTTTCCTCCACCAAATCTACTAGATCCACCAAGTTGTGTAGCCGTAATGAGCCTAAAGTGGTTTGTACCTAGTGTCCCACTAAACTACGCGCCAACAGTTTGTGATATTGTAATGTTACCATATATGTCCTGTCTCATGCCGATTCTAGATGTGATACCCAAATTTTGTGTACCCTTACTTTTCCCAAATGTCATTCTAGACAAGTATTCCTCTAAATACAGGGAATGATTGTGTAGCCATAGATGTACCAAATGATAAATTATATCTCCTAGGTGCAGATCAGGTCACTCCTACCAATACCAACTGGGTTAGTAATACATATCTTTGGATTTGGAAAATAAGCGGGGGATTATTCACCAAGAAGATTTATATGTGCTTTGATGGCTCTCCTTTCTCTAAGTATTGAACTCTCATCAGAATCTAAAGGGGTCTCTCTCATGTGCTTTCCAAGATGGGGTAGCATAGACTTCTCAGGATCCACGTCCTCTACGTGAACCTCAATTCCTTCACGTAACATCTTCCTCCATAGATCCATCATTCATGCAACCTTGCATTGTATAGCTAACTCCCTTCCATGAGGTTCATTATACTTGAGTCGTCTCTCCTCTCTCTCATTTTCAGCTACAATTTCCACCATCTTCCTCCACCCTAGCTTCCTCTCCCAGCACTCAGAAGAGATTTATCCGGACATAAGAAATTCTTCCAGACTTAGTGTAATGATCAAGATCTTTATGGATAAAGGAATATCACATAAAAATGATCCTCTAGGCTCCCTTAAGAACTCAAAATCAACAACCTCTCGACAAGAATATGTATAAATAGTGTATTCAAGGGTATAACTAGTCAGCACTATTCTCCACCAATGATCAAAACACATGTCCAAGTTAGATCAACATCTTGTAGCCTCTGATATTCATCTTGGATTGACACGTGAGATTTATAATACCAGACTTGATATAGATATGTACACCGAAAGCAAAAAAGAAGGTATCATACAACTCATGATACATGCGTTCTTCTACCCACTTACGTGCATCAAACTTGGGTAAAATACTAAATCTTTGATAAAAATCATCCTCCATGATTCGACACATTCCAAGGTCAAGTGCTCTATCATCACACACCATTCTCACAACAAATTCAAAAATAGGTCCCAATAATGGAACCAAGATGTAGTCATTTTTCATGTACCCTTAGTAAAACCTTCTAATCCCATGTGCATCGACTATCACCTAGCTGGGAGTTGGGCACTCAACCAAGGCATGCATAGGCATTAAGACCCTCCTTTATGTGAGCATTGTGAGAAGATATTTCCATTGTTAAAGGATTAAATGCAGAAAAGTGGATATTCATGTAAAAGCACAATATGAGTTACCATATCCTTATACCCATGCATGAAAACGAGAGAAACAACACAACATGGATTATGAAGAAATGACACTAGGGTTTACACCCATGAACAAGATATTCAGAACAAATATATATATTGATTAAGAGTGCTAAGTAACCACATTACATTCAAAATACCATGTCAGGTCAAACACATTGAATGCCAAGGATCTGGCCCATACAATGTATGTTAAAATAGAGATCTAACTCATATATCAGGAGTCCTAGCTATTCCCTCCTTATTACATGAGTTTTATAGACCCATCCCTTAGACATGATGACCTTCTTGCAACTCCCTAATGGAGAAACCCCAACCCTAGGGATTCTTAATACTTTCTACAGAGCTTCACCTTCCCCATGCTATATGTATTCCTCTTCCATCCTTTCTTATACCTAAGCATATCTTCTTATAGGTCCAATACCCACCACCATTCCTTCATTCAGGAGTAGATCCCATGCCAAGTGTCAATGTGGTACTTCAATGGTGAATGCTTATCTTGTTCCGAGTTATCCACTTTTATAATGATTTCTTCCTAGGAATATTCATTACGTAGAATATCCTTTTATTTACCACCAAGTCTCTAGGCTAGGACCTTATCCACTCGGTATGCTTTGTCGTGTCGCATTTTTCCTCAAGTGCTTCAGAATGTCGAATATGGCTAATTCCTTAGATCCTATGTATTATCTTGTGTGCATTCCTTGCTTTCTCCTAAACCCATCTTAAATCCTTTCTATGCACGCTTCTCCTACATACCTTTCTTCTTACTAGTCACATGTGCTCACATGCCTTCTAGTACTTAGCCAATATTTTGAGGCCCAACAATCCTTTCTAATATCATCAACCAATTTCATAAGAATTTTATTTAATGTTTTGTTGGTTGATTCAGCTTCATAGCCATTTGTTTGAGGATAATAAGGTGAAGAAAAATGGAGTTGTATGCCAAACGCATCATAGATTTTACTGTACGGTTTTGTGTTTGAATTGTTTTCCATTATCAAGTGATGAGGTGGTGAGGAGACCAAAGTGAAAAATGATGTGATGGTTGGTGAATTCATATATTTTCTATACTTTTATAGAAATAAGAGGTACGACTTCCACCTATTTAGTGTAATACTAGGTAGTGGTTATGATCCACTTGATGGCGTTGGGAAGAATGAGGGTGGATCTCTCTAATAAGATCCAAACCCTATTAAGAGAAACACCAAAGGTCTCATGTGACCTATAAGGCATGACTAGGGGTGTGATGAAGATTAGCATGTTGCTGACATTTGACACAACACTTGACATAGTCATAACAATCACGGTTTAGGGTTGGCCTATAATAGCCTAGGAGAAGAATGTGTTTATCGACAACCAAACCATGAAGTTACACCCACAAATACCATCGTGAAATTCCTTTGATGGTGTATGGAATTTTATAAATCGTAAGGCATCGTAAGAGGATAGCGTCAAAACCATGTTTATAAATAAGATCACCTATGATGACATAGCAAGAGACACTTTTGAGAAAGGCTCATTGTCCATTGCAAGTAAGATCTAGAGGCAGAATGGAAAGGGAAAGGTAGTCAATAAACTACTTTTACCAAAGGTCACAAGGGTCAGTTTCAATGGTGGCTACAAGGTTGATGTCTCAAAATAGATAAGAGGGTGATTGCAACATTTGGACTATGATAAATCTTTTCGAGTTGAATGGCAAAGTGGGGATTTGAGAAGTAAGACAAGCCATAGTATCCGCAAATTTATTTGTAAGAACATGGGATGGTTTGAAGTTCATAACGGTCAAAGGTAGTAAAAATTATGTCAACATGATGCTTATACTTTTGAATTATCGCATTATGACAACTGGTCTATACCATTAACTTGGTTCACAACCAGTTGATAGTCACCAATGATATTAATCGGTTTACCATCTAAGGCTATGATGATTTGAAGACCTAACACGAGTGCTTCATATTCAGATAAATTTATAGTACAATCAAAATAAAGTTTGAAATATAATGGCATAGGCTCACTTTCAAGAGGGATGATGATAACTCTCGTCACCACCCCCATGATGACATTTGGAGGCTGTTGGTGCAAACCAGCAGTAGCCCACAGATGTTGATCGGATCTCTAGTTTGACATTTTGGACATCAGTGTGATTGCACAACATTGAATCTTTTCCCCAAGTTTGGGACTTGTAAAAATGGGAAAAGAATCTCCAGGTTAGAGGTTGGTTCCTCAACTCCTCTTATCAGGTATATGCATGAAATTTGTAGAGGCTTAAATTCCTAATTCCTACTCTAAATTCCAAGGGGACAGAGATAGAGAATGCAAGAAAAATGAGACTAATGCTGATAAGGTGATGCACCAAGGGAGTAGTAGACACCTGCTACTACAAAACATACATAGTCCAGGAAGAAATATAGCACAAAACATGCACAAATTGCCAAAATGTGATGAGAGGTTAGGAAAACAATGATAAACATATGAAAGGATTGAGAAAACTTTTAATCACAGAGCATATATTATCATTCCAGGTCCAACACAGTGCATTACAATGACCAAGAGGAAAAAGAGGTGTTGTATTTGCATGGAAAGGTAAAAATTTCCAAAATTTTTCCCAAAAGGAAGAAAAGGGAAGTTGCAGAGCTAAAAGAGTGTCTCCTTTTTAAAAAAATGAGCCCATTCTAGCTTTTACAAGGCAAGAAATGAGCCCAGGAGAGAGAAATGTGGGAAAACATGAGAGGAGCTCCAACCACTAACCAAAATGCAATAAAATAGCATGGGCATCCTTACAGGTCCATTCCCTAACATTTTTCACCATGCTAGGAGAGAATGCGAGCCATTCTTCATTAAAAATGGTGGTTGAAACGTCATTTCTGTTGATTTCCACGTGCTAGAGGAGTTTTCCAATTTTCTCTCTCCAAACTCCATCAAAATACAAAATTGAGCCCAGAATCATGTAGATAATTTCACCATATTTCCGTTGATATAAAGAACGTGAAAAACCGAGCTCTGGATCGAAAGTTATGGTCATTTGAAAATTTAGGGCAAAACAGGGCCAAAACGGGATGGCGGGCCAAAAATTTGAAATTTTCCCACTTTTTGCATTTGGGAAAATTTTCCCAAAAATCTCTACGCTCCACCGCTCCTGGTGCCACGTGGCACATTCTGATTGGACATGGGCCTTCTGTGCTTCATTTTCCACCATTTTGGCCATTGGAAAATTTCCCAAAATTCTCCACGGGGCCGATGACCTAAGGACATGTGGTGTGATATGATTCATTGCGGGCCTCTGCTTTCAAATTCTCCACCTACTCTAGACCATTTTCCCTGACAGGACATGTGGCGAGCTCCCATTGGATGTGGGCCTTCCCTGCCATTTTTCCCTGCGGGCTTGCCTTGTGTTTTTCTTGCCACATGGACACGTGGCGTGATTTGATTGGCTCGGGTTTTGGGGGCGAGCTTTTCCTTTGAAATTTTTCTTTGGGAAAATCTTCCAATTTTTTCCCGCACTCCATCGGTTGAAGACACATGGCCGATTCCCAGTTTCCATTCATTGGGACCATGGGGGTGAAAAATTTTTTTTGTGCTATCCTTTGGGAAAAATTCCCAATTTCTCCCCAGTGGCCGAAGCTCCGATGGCCCCGAGACACGTGGCATCATCTTATTCGCTCACGGGCCTGCGGGCCAAAATTTCTCCTTTCCTCTCACCAAAACACTTCACCAAATTTTCAATTTTATCTCTGCCCTCCACCACTTCTTTGGCCTAAGGACACGTGGCATAATGTGATTGGGTGCGGACCTTTCTGGAGATTTTTCCATGGCGCCAACACTTAGTCAAATTTTCCATCTTCCCTCCACTGGACATGTGGCAGCATTCAATTCATTGGCGGGCCTTCGGGTGAAAAATTCCTTCCAAAATTTTCCAAACACTTGGTAAAAATTCCAAGTTTACCTCCAACCACTGTTGAGGACACGTGGCCTCATATTATTGGCTCGGGATTTTCCTGGGAAAATTTCCCACAAAAACTTCCACCGAGCCATAACTTCAAAAATACATGGAGTTAGGGGGAAAATTTACCTTTCTAGAAAGCTGAGGAAAAGCTCTATCCAATAGTGCCATTTCTAGAAGGTTTTGAGTGCCTGAAAAGCAAAAAATTACATCTGAGGCACAAGAGAGGGAAGAATGAAGGGAGTTAGCCACAAAATGAGCAAGGGGCTCATTTTGGATAACAATTTTGGTGACTCAGAGGGGTCATCTGCCTGTTGGATGAAGTTACCAATTTCCTGAAGCAATCCATTGGGCATGGGGTCATTAAATTCTCTTTTTGTACCCCAACTGATTAGAACACTGCAAGGAGGAAGATGGAGGGTAGAACACCATCTGATTGGAGTAAGGCCTGCAAACACATTTCTTGGAACAACAAGCTTGTGCCAAAGCACTTAGGGAAAGCAAAGCTAATCTACAACAAAACAATGTGCATAAGCACTTGGAGGAATGAAAACCTAAGCTAATATGTACAAGGTGGAGAATTTCCTTCAGTAGCAATGCTTCAGATGGATTCCATTGACTGGAATTTGCAATTCTTCACCATCCAATGTAGACAATTGGAAGGCATTGTTGTCCTTACACTTTGTGACCATGTATGGGCCACTCTAAATGGCATCAAATTTTGAATGCCTCCCGGTTTTGCTCTGTCTGCATCCCATTTTAACACTAGATCTCCAACTTGGAAAGATCTATCCTTGGCCTTTCTATCAAAGGTCTTCTTTATCAAAGCTTGATCCTTCTCCATTGCTTGGGATGCTTGATTTCTGATTTCTTGGAGCTCCATCAATTCTGCATATCTAACCTCCATGGGCTCAAACTCCAACAATTCTAACTATTTCATGAGTTCTAATGTTGGTAACTCAAGTGACATGGGAAAAATTACCTCTCTTCCATAAACAATCTTGAATGGAGAGTTACCTATATATCTCTTGGGAGTTATCCTATCAGCCCATAAGGTTGATTTCAACTTAGTATGCCAAGATCTCTGATTTTCATCAAGAGTCCTCCTAATGATCCTTAACAAGTTCTTGTTTGTAGATTCAGCTTGGCCATTACCTTGAGGGTAATAATTTGATGAAGTGCTTAGGTAGATCCCATTCTTGACAGCCCATTCAGTCACCTTGGACCCAATGAATGCCAATGCATTATCTGATATTATTGTAGTAGGTATGCCAAATCTGGTTGTTATTCCCTCATAGAAGTCTAGGATGCTAGATTTATTTACTTCCTTGAGTGCTACTGCTTCAGTCCACTTAGTGAAATAATCTATTGCTGTTAGGATCCATTTGTGCCCTTGGATTGAATTTGGATTAATGACTCAATGAATTCTAAACCCCATTGCATGAGTGGCTGGTCAACTAAAATTGGATACAATGGAAGGGCAGCTAGTCTCTCCTTACCCGTGAAGAATGCACAATTCTTGCACCTCTTGATCCATGCATAACAATCACTTTGAAAATATTTGGCCAATAATAGCTAGCACTCATGATCTTTAGAGCTATCACTCTCGGTGAAAAATCACCACAAAGCTGATCCACCATGGAACTCTTCCAACACCCTGTCAATCTGATTTGTACCAATGCATCTCAAGAGCACTCCATTCACATCCCTTTTAAAAAAATACCATCAACAAGGGCATATGGGACATCCTGCAATCTGAAGTGCCTCCTTTTGGTCTTGTTCATCTCGGAGGGCATAGACTGTGTTTAGGAAGTGCATTATGTCTTGGGTCCATCAAGGAGTGAGGACACCATAATTTTCTTCTTGAATGCTTCCTTTCTCATGGTTGTCTTGCAATGCCAAAACAACCTCCTTCTCATTGCATGCTTCCTTGGATTTATTCAAGACCAGCTACTCACACAATCCTTTTCCTCTGACCAACTTGGTGACTTTTATCTCAATGTCATACTCCATGACACGAGTAATCCAACCTGCTCTCTTTTCATTCAGGTCTTTGTTGAGGAGGAAGTCCTTAACTCCCACATGAGAAACCAACAATTGAACCTTGTTGTTTGAAACTAGATGCTTGAATTTCTTTAAGCTCTTGATTACTACAAGAACATGCTTCTCAATGAAAGAATACCTCACCTCATAGTCCTCCAGGATTTGGCTAAAGAAAGCAATTGGCTTCTCATCATTGTCTTTGTTCTGCTGTACCAAAATTGTAGAAATAGTATCATCACCTCCAAATGCATAGAGGATGAAATCCTTGGAGAAATCTAGGTTAATGAGAGTTGGGGCTTGAGAGATGGCTTCTTTGATTGCTTCAAAACTTTCCTTGCCTTCTATTGTCCATTTGAAAGCTATGCTTTTCTTTAACATCTTGGTGATAGGCTTGACTAGGGCTGCAAAATTTGGGACAAACCTCCGAACAAAATTTATTCTCCCCAAGAAAATTTGAAGGGACTTTCTTGTGGCTTGGAAATGGTAATTCTCTTATGGCTTCAACTCTTTCTGGAGCAATTTCTAATCCTTCTTTGGAGACAATGTGGCCAAGGAGCTTTCCTTCATGGGCTAGAAAAATACACTTTTTAGGATTCAAGGATACTCCAAATCTTCTGCACCTTTGGAACACTTGTCTCAAGTGAAAGAGATGGTCTGCTGCATTTTTTGAAAAAACAATGATATCATCAAGATATATAAGCACCATGTTGTTAATCAAACCCTTGAACACCATGTCCATTTCCCTTTGAAAAGTAGCTCCAGCGTTGGATAGCCCAAATGGCATTTTCCTGTATGCATAAGTTCCCCATTTGGTTGTAAAGGTTGTCTTGAACTGATCCTCTTCTTTTACCATAATATGATTGTACCCTAAGTAGCCATCAAGTAATGAAAACCTCTCAAAGAGCTAGGAAACAACTTGCAAAATCTACTCCATAGAAGGAAGTGGATAATGATCCTTGAGAGATGCTCTATTCAGATCTCTAAAGTCAACACACAATCTAATTTCTCCACTCTTCTTTCTAATTGGAACCAAGTTGGCCACCCAACTAGAATGCTTGATAGGGAATATGATAGTTGACTCTATCAATTTATTCAATTCTTTTCACATGAGAGGCTCCATGTGTGGATTGGACCTGCCTTTGTTTTTGCACGATGGGTTTAGTACTTGGATCCAATTCAATGGTGTGTTGAGCTAACTCGGGATTGAAACCTTTCAAATCTTCATAGCTCCAAGAAAACACATTAGGGAATTCTTGAAAAAATTTGTATGAACTCATACCTTTCTCGCTCAGTTGTCACTTTACCAACTTGGAGTGATTTTCCTTCTTCCACCAAGATGGACACTCGAATATTCTCCCTTGACTTTGATGTTTGCTTTTTCCTTCCTAAACTCGATCATTAGGATTGAAAATGGACTCCAAAGTAATAAGTCCTTTTTTAGTTTGTTGGTTCTCAGCTATACCACTTGGTCACCATACTGCTGCTCCAACTTTTCCTGATTCTTAGCTTAGAACTTAGCCTCTTCTTGCAAGAAATGGATGATTTGTTGATCATTTTCAAACACTTGCCAACTTACATTGTTTTACTGCACCAAAGGCCTTACAATCACATGTATGTTTAGCTATACCTTGTCTCCTTGGATGCTTTCAACAACATCAAAGGCTGCTCTAACTCACTTTTGTAAGCCGTCAAAGACTTGGTTCTCTTTTCTAGGAATGGATTTAATGCCAAAGCCCTCAAAATATTCAATGAGGTCCACACCCTATTTTTGTAGCACTTGAGTAGATCATTCTTGGAGGCATGTTGCCCCTTAAATTGGTTGACAATCAACTCACTATCATCAAAGACTTACAAGTTCTTTATTCCTCTCTTGATTGACCAATGTAATCCTTGTATCAAAGCTTCATATTCAAGCAAAGTGTTATTAGAGCATGCAAACTGAAATCTAAAAGCTGAATAATACTTAACTCTTTGAGGTGAAACAAGCATAGCTCCCCTCTTGCACCTTGTCTACTCCTTGATCCATCAAAAAACAACTTCCATACCTCATTGTCATCCTTTTGGTTTGGCTTGGTGATGCTAGGAATAGGCTGATTTTCTTCATGCATGCAATAGAATCCTATCTCAGATTCTTTATTTCTTGATAAGGATCAAAAGCATGCACCTTTTTTTCCCATTCATCAAGAGTCAGGTTTGGGATAATTCCAACCTTGGTGTCAGCTTCATCAGTGCTTGGATAATCTTCTTGATCAAATGTTGAACAATTGGTATTGATTTGGCTTGGAGTGTGAGGCTCAATGTGAAAGTTTGTAATAGGTTCAGACCTAATTGTGGCTTTAGTTCCGTATCTTGTTCTGAACAACATGTGTGACCAATCAATAGATAAGTACCCTCCAATCTTGACTATGAAATCCCTTGACAGGACATAGGGAAAAGATTGGTGGAAGGTCTATTACCGAGATATCTTACAAACAAAAATGTTAGGGCATGCATGCAAAGTATGACTCAATTTTTTGATCACTCCAACTGTTGTTATTGCTGTCCCATCCAATTTCACTACCCTTTGGATATGACTTCATACTGAAGCCCCAAGTGATCAGCTATTTGCTTGCGCATTACTAAACTACTTGCCCTAGAATCAATCATGTAGTTGTGTCCTAAATGGTTTCAATGATGAATGAAACATAGAATGGAGAGGGATTCAAAATTTTACCTTCTTTATCATCCATGATTCCTCTCGGTAGGGCAGAATTTGTGAGTACCTTCTCTTGCATTTGGGACTCTGCTAATTTGATTTTGACTAGTCTTTCATGGTAGCTTGTAGTAAATCTCTTTGGCCAGGATGGATAGTGATTCCACATTGATATGTTTACATTTGTCTTCTTCATCTGATCGATGATGTTGATTGGATATGAAGCATCTCTCTGTTGTCACCATTAATGCTCTATTTAAGGCACCGACATTGGAAACACATAGACCGGTTGTGAGGTTCATTACATGGAGACACCAATCATACTCTTGAGCTATGTTGTTTTGCACTGGCACTATTGCTTTAGAGGTAGATGTAGCATTGGGATTATAGTGCTGAAATGGTTTTTGGTAGGAGGTCTTGCTTGATTTTGATTTACAAAATGGATTGGGTGGTCTTTGAGGCTGGTATGGCTGCTGTTAAGGTGAGCTTGAGGCTAGAAAGAAGGTCTAAAACCTTGGGCTTGCTTCCTATTGAGAGTAACCAGCTCATTGCCTAAATTTTGCAATTTATTCATGACTTCTTGAAGTTCATTTGAGGCACTAGAAGATGAAGTAGAAGCTTCACTTGAATTCTGATTTCTAGGAGTGGGAATAGGGGCTAAAATAGGTGCTTGACTAGTAATTGGGCTCTCTAAACTTGGATACTGATGGCATTGGAGGCATAGGAGCTAGCTTTCCATCTTAAATCAAACAATTTTTAGCTTTAATGGCAATATTATAAGCAAGGAATTGTTGTGCCCCCATGGATTGAATTAACATAGAAATATCATAATTTAGAGCTTTAAAGTAATATAGAAAGCACCTTCTACGTTAGCCTTACTACCACTTGGAATTCTCTCCCAAGTCATTTGAAACCTAAAGTTGAAGTCGAGTTAAGCTGCTCATTGGGAGATCTCTTGATGGTTTTCAATTGTTCCAAAAGGGACAAGTTATCTCCCTTTCTCCAAAGTTTGTTCATGGAGGGCTATACATAGTGGCTCCCGATTTTGGATGGAACTGAGGCAAGACTCTGAACCATTGCAAAGCTTTCCCTTTGAGTGAAGATGTTAGCTAGTTTGATAGCAACTTACATCTCATTAATATCATGGATTGCACAAATATTAGCAATATCCTTGACATGATCACTAGGAGTGGTCGATTCTCTCCGATAAAGTAAGGAATTTGTTCTTCAATGCTGCTTAGTGGGATTGGATTTTGTGCATTGAGAGCAAGTGGGTTGCTACCAGTGAAATTAACAAAGGGGTTGTGTTGTGCCATTCTGATTGACCTTAGAACCCTTGTTGATTGAATGAAAGGCCTACCAGGTGGAGGAGTTGATAGAGTTCTGTTTGGTGGACATGGAAACCTTTGAATTCTCCTCCCTCTTTATCTTCTTCTTAGAGATAATTTCAGATACTCAAACAACACCTCTTCTTCTCCAACTCTTGACCTTGTGGTGATTCTTCTCATGAGTTTTCAAGTTTGCACTACTAAAACCAGCCGATTCTTCTTCCTTGGAGTCGCCAGATGTGTAATTTAGGGATCTTTTAAGCAAGAAACTTTCAACAAATGCACATCAATTTTTTTCAATGAATATGAAGACCTCTAATGTCCCACCCAACATGCCAAAACTATTGGTACAAATCAGCAGCACCCCTGGATGTTGATCAGATCTCCAATTTGACATTTTGAACATCCAGTGTGATTGCACAACATTGAATCTTTTCCCCAAGTGTGGGACTTGTAAAAATGGGAAAAGAATCTCTAGGTTAGAGGCTGGTTCCTCAACTCCTCTTATCAGGTATATGCATGAAATTTGCAGAGGGTTAAATTCCTAATTCCTACTCTAAATTCCAAGGGGACAGAGATAGAGAATGCAAGAAAAATGAGACTAATACTGATAAGGTGATGCACCAAGGGAGTAGTAGACACCTGCTACTACAAAACATACACAGTCCAGGAAGAAATACAACACAAAAACATGCACAAATTTCCAAAATGTGATGAGAGGTTAGGAAAACAATGATAAACATATGAAAGGATTGAGAAAACTTTTAATCACAGAGCATATATTATCATTCCAGGTCCAACACAGTGCATTACAATGACCAAGAGGAAAAAGAGGTGTTGTATTTACATGGAAAGGTAAAAATTTCCACAAATTTTTCCCAAAAGGAAGAAAAGGGAAGTTACAGAGCTAAAAGAGTGTCTCCTTTTTTAAAAAATGAGCCCATTCTACCTTTTCAAGGAAAGAAAGCGAGCCTAGAGAGAGAAATGTGGGGAAAACATGAGAGGAGCTCCAACCACCAACCAAAATGCAATAAAATAGAATGGGCATTCCTTACAGGTCCATTCCCTGACATTTTTCACCATGCTGGGAGAGAATGTGAGCCATTCTTCATTAAAAATGGTGGTTGAAACATCATTTCTATTGATTTCCATGTGCCAGAGGTGTTTTCCAATTTTATCTCTCCAAACTCCATCAAAATACAAAATTGATCCTAGAATCATGTAGATAATTTCACCATCTTTTCGTTGATATAAAGAACACAAAAAACCGAGCTCTGGATCGAAAGTTATGGTCGTTTGAAAATTTAGGGCAAAATAGGGCCAAAACGGGATGGCGGGCCGAAAATTTGAAATTTTCCCAAAAATCTCCACGCTTCACCTCTCACGGTGCAACGTGGCTTGTTTTGATTGGACGTAGGCCTTCTGTGCTTCATTTTCCACTATTTTGGCCATTGGAAAATTTTCCAAAAATTCTCCACCGGGCCGATGACCTGAGGACACATGGCGTGATATGATTTGTTGCGGGCCTTTGCTTTCAAATTCTCCACTGTTCAGACCATTTTTTCTCGATGGGACACGTGGCGATCTCCCATTAGACATGGGCCTTCCCTGCCATTTTTCCTGTTGGGTGTGCTATGTGTTTTTTTCCGCCACATGGACACATGGCGTGATTTGATTGGCTCAGGTTTTGGGGGTGAGATTTTCCTTTGAAATTTTTATTTGATTTTGATTTGGGAAAATCTTCCAATTTTTTCCCACACTCCACCAATTGAACACATGTGGTAGGTTTCCATTCGTTGCCGGCCATGGGGAAAAAACTTCTTTTTGCTTGCCATTTATCCTTTGGGAAAATTTCCCAATTTCTCCCCGTGCCAAAGCTCACGATGGCCCCTGAGACACGTGGCATCATCTTATTCACTCGAGGGCTTGTGGGCCAAAATTTCTCCTTTCCTCTTGCCAAAACACTTTGCCAAATTTTTAATTTTATCTCTTCCCTCCGCCACTTCTTTGGCCTAAGGACACATGGCATAATGTGATTGGGTGTGGACCTTTCCTATAGATTTTTCCAATGAACCAACACTTAGTCAAATTTTCCATCTTCCCTCCACCTGGACACGTGGCAGCATTCAATTCATCGGTGGGCCTTCGGGGTGAAAAATTCCTTCCGAAATTTTTCCAAACACTTGGTAAAAATTCCAAGTTTACCTCGCCTCGCCCTCCCGAGGACACATGGCCTTATATTATTGGCTCGGGCTTTTCCCGGGAAAATTTCCCACAAAAACTCTCTGATCCCGATCCGAACTTCAAAAATACATGGAGTTAGGGGAAAACTTTACCTTTGGAAAGTTGAGGAAAATCTCTATCTAATGGTGCCATTTCTAGAAGGTTTTGAGTGCTGAAAAGGAAAAAAATTATGGTGAGGCACAAGAGGGAAGAATGAAGGGAGTTAGCCACAAAATGAGAAAGGGGCTCATTTTGGATAATAGGAACCATCGAAGAATAAGGTCATATAGTAAATGGTATTGTCTAAATAGAGGGTAGTGATGGATTCATTAGAGAAATTGAATTTAGAATATTGATTTACGGAGAGAGGTGCATCTGCAAGTTCATCTATAATTGTTTGTCCTTTGAAAAAAATTTATGGGTGAATTCAAGATCTAGGTCTGCAAGAATCATCATCTAACATGCAACACATTGATATCGGTAAGGCTTATCATACATGTAATGTAATTGGTCGATATTGGTGGCAACAAAGGATTTGTGGTTGAGTAGGTAATGGCGAAGTATAGTGGTGACAAAAACTAAGGCTAAGTAGAGTTTTTAGCATGAGTATATCTAGTTTCGTAGTATTAAAGTGTATGGCTTATATAATATACCACTTGCTCCCTATGTTTCTCTTCACGATGAGTGAGAATGGCACCCAAGAAAGTATCAATAGCAAAAAGTAAAGGAAAAATGATTGGTCATCCTTAGAGGGAATGAGCACGAGGTCATTGGAGGAGGTATTGTTTTAAGGCGTCAAAGGATTTATGACATTCATCATCCCATTTGAAGGAGACATCCTTTTTGATAAGATGACAAAAGGGATGGAAACATTTGGAAACTTGTGAAATAAAGCAATGAATAGATTGCAACTTGCCTTGTAAACTACTAAGTTGTGAAGGTTAGTAGTTTGAGGCATTTTGAGAATATCCTTGATTTTAACAAGATCAATTTTGACACCACGCAAAGAAACGATAAAACCAAGGAGCTTCTAGAGAGAATAACAAAGACACACTTCTTAGGTTAAAGGAAAATACAATATTTTATGAGATGGTCAAAGATGACCTTAAGGATTTGTAAGGTGTTCGGCCTGATGTTTGGATTTGACAAGAATATCATCAATTTAATCTTTTAATAGTTGATGTATAATGTCATGAAATATATAAGCCATAGCTCGTTGATATGTAGCACCAACATTTTTAAGGCCAAAGGGCATGAAAGGATAATAGAAGGTTCCCCAAGGAGTGATGAAGGTGGTTTTGTGTTGATCCTCTGGGGCAAGTAATATTTGGTTATAACCTAAGAAACTTTCCATGAGGGATAGTATCTCATGGTTGGCAATGAGATTAACTAGTTGTTCAAATCTTGGGTAGAGGAAAGTCATCTTTGGGGAAAGCTAAGTTAAGGTCACATAAATCCATGCAAATGCAAATTCCCTCTGTCATTTTTGTGATAGGAACGATGTTAGAGTTCCATTGGGGATAATCAAAGGGTAGGATGAAGGAAACCAAAAGAAGGTACTAGATTTATTCTTTGAAAAGAAGGGAAATGTTAGGGTACATTTTCCATATCTTCTCCTTCACATGCTTGGTCTCGAGAATAATTACTGATATTATGGACCGCAATGTTTGGGTAAATATTAGGAATTTCAGTGTAGGACCAAAAAAAAGTGTTATTATGAACACGGAGAAAAGAGTAAAAGATTCTTGTTCAAAAGTATCATCTAAATATTGATCTATTCTTTGAATGTGCGGGCCATCTTCGGTGTGAATATTTATTTTGATGGTCGATTCATTCAACATGTTTTGTGTCTTAGAACGTAATGAATAGTAAATATAATAATCTTCCACACCAAGGTAGGTGAGAATAGACTCATCATTCGACATTGAATGATGTTAATATAAGTGTATCATCATCAATCATGTTAGGATACAAGAAGGGAAGAGAGGCGGTAGCCTTCTCATCTCATTGATAAGTTAGAGATCCTAGGAAATGGTGTTCATGAAAAAAAAAAAAGTTAGGTGGAATGGGTTTGGATCCATAGATTACGTAGGTGAAGGTGGTGAAGTTGGTGAGTGGGGTGACGAATGTTTATTGTCCTCAATGAGTTCGACTCGGGCCTTCTTTGGAGATGGTTTGAAAAATCCAATACCACTGCAGTCGTTATGCTTATGAGTTGTGCATGGGATAACATTATGGTGACCTTGTTCATAAAAACAAAAGAAAAATCCCTTCCAAGAACAACAATGGAGGAAGGTGTTAGAAAAGTGGCAGTTGGTGAGAGATTAAAGGTCCAATGAAAAAGGTCAAGTTTGGGAAGGTGGCTTAGGTGAGTAGGTAGTAAAATCAAGTCCCCAATACGTTGAGTTGGTTCAAAGGTAGGGAGGACCTTACGGAAAAACCTTTCTTATGTGATGATCATATAGGGGATGTTGATGAAGTTTACCATGTGCTTGAGGAGTAAGGAATGTGTCAATTTTATAAAGGTGGTACTCCCCAGAGTGAGGCATTGAAAAAACACCTTCTAAGGGATTAGTAGTATGTATGTGGGTAGCGAGAATGTATGAATTATTGGACATTTGGGAAGAAGAAGCATTGGTTAGTTGAGAAGAATATGGATTGGCTAATGAGTTAGTCAGAGAAGCTATGGCGAAGTGGGAATAGAGGATTTTGGTGTGGAATAGGTAGCAGAAACATTGTTGGATGGGGCTATAGATGAAGGTGAAGTGGTAGTAGTGGTAGATTCCTTAACTTGTATAAAGACATCATTGGGTCGATAAAAAATGTTACAGGTCTTGAATGGTGAAGGGTCGGATGGAATGGTATAGTTGTGTCCTTCATGTTCAAATTTTAAACAACGGTGTAAGGTTGAAGGAACACAACCCATGGCATGGATCCAAGGTTAGCCAAGCAACATGTTGTACTGGAATTCCCCCTCTAAGACATAAAATAATTCAAGAATGGTATGAGAGGCCACACAAATGTGGAGAATGATGGTGCCAAGGGTGGAAGTCATGAAATTATTGAATCAACGTAACATATTTGAGTTACTATGCATGTAATTGGCATGGATGCACATTTTGTTAAACACATGGGAAGAAATGATATTAATACTAGTACCACCATCAATAAAAATGAGTCGAACACATATATTATCAATATAGATAGAAATGAATAGGGTGGGATTAGGATCATTTGATTAGAGAGGTAAAATCTCGTCGTTAGAGAAAATGAGAGTGGTTACTTGATGAGTGGTAGTGGGTGCAAAGGAAGGGGCTGAAGTGGTGAGAGAGGACACATGGTGAGGAGTGATAATGGATGCCATAGGAGTAGGGTCATTAGGTAGAACCTCAATGAGGGCTTGTCGATGAGACTCATAGGTTTGGACAAGGTCATACAAAGAAATTTTGAGAGGATATTGGTGCAATTGTTTAAGCATTATACGATGGGAAACCCCATCATAAATAGGGTATGTGGGTCCATAGATAGTGATTTTTAGTGTAGGTGCAGATGGGATATTGGGTAAAAAAAGATTGTGAGATGGGCTAGTTGTTTCTACGCATTCCTTTTTCTTTCTAGGATTGAGTGGTAATGTTAACCATATTAATATGTGGTAAAGGATCAAGTGATTCGTGATAGGTGTAGCGACATGACAAGAAAAATATGGTGAAGGAACATACTAGTTTTGTGAAAACAATGCATCACATTGGCATTTTGGCAGAGGTTATCCTAGATCTCTTATGTGGACCATATTGATCTCAAGTGTTAGAGGAGGATAAAAGGGTTATGGAGAGGGAGATTAAGGTCACTACATAGGTACAAGATTGGGATGTGTGGTGATAGGTGTAGGTGTAATAGGGTCCTCATCTAAAAGATCATCATCGTAAAAGATTTCTTTGGGAGAACATAGTTAGAGAAGAATAGTTTTAAGAGCCTTACAATTTTCCACATCATGCCTAGACACATGATGGTAAGTGCAATGTAACATCCACTTTGTTACTTCTCATCTAGGATATATTTTTACGGTATAAAAATATACTTTATGCAATTGATTTAAATACCCATATATTTAAATCTACATAAACCTTAATGCAATCCATTTCCAATAACTGTCATGAACCATGTGCAGTTGTATGAGATATTATTGAATCTACTCATTCACATTCTCCCTCAATGCTCTATACGAGAAAATACATCATATATATCATGTGGTTCTCCTTTATAGGATATGATATATAAGTGAATACTCCTAAGTGTCTACTTGGGTTCCACCTATGAATTCCACAAGCATTTGACAGCTTAGATCATAGGGAAATCTCGACAGTGTAATCAACAACTTACACCACTTTGTACAAAGTTTCGATTCATGTATGCCATGCTCAATTCCATGACGACACACTCATCATTAGAAAATTGTCATCTCACCTTAATCACTTATTCAGTTATATGGATTCACAAACGTAGATGTTGTAAACAGCTACAAGTCTTGAACAAGGTATAAATCCAGTTTAACCTACACAAAGACGTACCTCTATGTCATCCTATGATTCCTATGGGAAATTAAGTGTCTTGAAATAATTCACCTTGCTACTAGACCACTTCCCTTCCCATAGCCATCATAAGTTGATATAAGGTTGTGTACCTAGGAGGTCCAATCTGTTTTTGTAACTCTATCAAGGTTTGTACTTATTGCAATACCTTACCACAATCTAGAATCTTGATGAGGAAACTCCACACAACTACTATGTAGCAAAGTATCCAGAAAGACAATCATCTTTATAGGGATACGACTGTGTAGTGGATGTAGTGAGTTAGCTCACTAAGTGTTCTGTATTGGAGCAGGGTATCTTTCTTTTGTTTTTAATGTAATTTTAAATCATGACAAGATAGCCTATGACTCATGACTATTCCTCCTTGAATGAGTCACCTCCAAGGTCTTATCTCTGTTAGATTTAAGAATATTTAGTTTCTCCAAAATCTTAATTACCTCATTAGATTACAAGTTAGTGACAACCATAAATGGAAATCGAAACAATAATTGTTTAAGTTCAGCATTGCAGATTTAATATTGTCTTAGCTTAATCAATTAAGCCTATGTTTTTACCAATGTAGTTTTTCTTTATGCCACTGATATAACTATATCACCATAGGGCAGCATTGGTACCATATATCTATATTCATTATAAATAATGGTGGTGCAATCTCATATTACTAAAAGGTGTGAGTATGTATCATTCCTTTATCAAATTTCTCATACTCATGATGTTACCTAACATTTCTTCTTAAGTATCCCCTTTTTCTTATATTATGCTTAATTGAGAATATTCAATTTGAGCATACTTACAATAAGTCATTTATTCATACCTACCATAAGTTCATAGTATGGTAGTATTTCCTTAGGCTTCAACACTTAAGACTTGCCCATCCTTAAGGTGTACTTCCTTTTATTTTAATTTGGATCAAGTAACTTTTATCAAAAAGATCATAATGATTCATTTTAGTCTTTTCCTTATAAATAACCTAATATCATTAAATCCTTGAATAGTATCTACTCATTGATTAGGTAACCTTGCATTCCCAAGTTACCCATGCATGTTGATTTATAACATTCCCAAAATTCAGATGCCCAATAAAAAGGGCTTACAAAGAAATATGATACTTAATATTTTTAGTACATAACAGTGTCCTTACAGAGGACTTTGAGAGGGATAAACAAATACAAGATTGACATCCTCATAATCACATTGGAAATATTTTTCCTTTGTTCATTAACTGATCCATTTAATTATAGTACTACTAACATAGTTAATCAGTAATCATACTAATGAAGTAAACTTCATTCCACATAGCACTCTAGCTCATGAACGTTTAATCAAATATTCATCCCACATAGCACTCTAGCTCATGAATGCTTAATCACATCATGTCTTATATTAAACCTTTAATATGATATAATTTCTATCTCAGCAATATAAAAATTTCTCATTAAAAGTTATAATATTACATTTTCAATTCCATATAGGTCAATTCACTACTTAATTTGGCAATACATATCTTGTATTATGAATATCCTTAAGTTATGTCCTTAATTATTACATCATACTATTTTATAGACAGATGTATAGTCATGAAGTAGTCTAATTAGTACTACCACACTTGACATACTAATTTATTCATTGTAACCTCAACATGATGACAATGATAAAATCCCAAATCAATACACATTCCTTTGAATTCCTTTCATTAACTGCTAACCTTTTATTTCATTCATTTACATAGCTTAAACAACAAGACTTTGTAGAGATCAAAATACTCATCTTTCATTGATTCACTTTTGTACAAATACAACAGAGTATCTAATTTATGCCCTTTTGATAACATGACAAAACAATGGTAAATCAATAATTTACAATTCTAGAAGCAATATAATCATTCTTAATCATTCATATTGAACAATAAAATTTTTCAACTTTGATCTTCCTTCCATCCTACAGAGCTTCATCTGCAAAACATGTTAGCACCTGTCAATTCATATGAACTGAGCATGACAAACCTTTTTCCCATGCCTAATGGTTTATGCCATTGATCATTTAAGTAAATGAAAAGTTGCATTGCATTAATTCATATAATTCACATAAGAAGACAAGTCAATAATAACAACATAACCAGTTATTATATTTTCATCAAACAACTACTAACTTATTTTGAAATTTAGCTACTTGAGGACAAGACACAAAATCCATTTAGCTTACATCTTTCATACATTACTAACTTAGATCTTAAGGCTGCTAGTTTTATCTTAACTCATACAGGTACATACAAATTCACTCATTTCATATATTTCTCCATTGTCTAAGTAATCCACTTAAGTAAGTGTAGGTTACTTAACTCATATCTTTCTCTACTATCCAAGTAATCCATAGAAGTAAGTAGAGATTTACTTACATCATCCATCATTAGCCTCATGATATTTATTGTCATTTTACAAACAATTAACCAACAACATACCATCACTAAATTTCATTCATTTTCAGGAAGTTTCTGAGAACTAAGTTAATTAGATTTAGGGAAGGTTCATATACATTGAGTTAGCTGGTTTGAGTAGCTTCCTTACTTTTAGTCATGAACCTCCATATGTATGGCCAGGTTCGGTAACTACTAATAATATTAATTTTATGGAATATATATATATATATATATATATATATCACATAAATATTTAAAGATAAACACTGAAATAGGTACTAGCTTCCCTTATCAATAATACACAATCTCAAAGATAAGAAAAATAATACAGCAGAATAGGGATTGATTTAATTTCCCATTAACCCTGAGAATTCCATAACCTTATCTTCCAATGGAGGGCATAGTAACCATTATCCCTTACTTTCTATTTTATTTTTAAGTCCAATTAAAAATTACGAGAACATATTCCCACAACACTTTTCCGTCATTTCGAATGGTGGACATGTACCTTTAATTTCAGTTTTACCTCCCACCAGATAGAGAGAATTGTCTCTGTGATCCATTTGATGACCTCAAAATCTCATAAACATGAAAAAGACTCAAGATGAAAAGCTTGGGACTCATTTTCATATGAATTGAGGATTCAACCATTTAAATATTTATCTACATCCCTTAACACTAAAATATCAGTACATCAATAACCGAGATTCTAAATATGTTTCGTTTTAGGTTCATTCTCCACCAAACATTTATGAAACTATTAATGATAATACAGGTTCAAGAATTCGACATGTTCCCCAACAAGGGTTCTATTGGCCATTAAAATTTATATTCCCTACACACACATTTACTACGTATTAAATTATTTACAGATACTAGAGAATTAAGAGCTCTTATAACCACTCAAAAATGATCAGTATGCATAAATCTATATAGTTAAAGATAGTGAAAGCAAATCAAGGATTCACATAACCAATGGTACATTTGCAAGGGGAGTTACGCACAACTAAAATATGTTTATAATTATATGGAACTTCTATTTCATACCTCGACATAAATATTTATAAGAAATTAAAAACCCAAAAACCTAAATCATTTTAACATTCAAAATCTCTTGCAAGGAATTTCATTTACATAAATTTGCAATGGAATAAACTACTAGAAAAAGGAATAAGGTTTATCATGCCTGGAAAGTGTTAGTCATCTCTTTTTCAAATTGATATAGGCATAAGAAGAACTTCCAATGGCTCCTTCCCTAAGTTTTTCCCAAAAATGATGACCGAAATCTTTTCACAACACACCCCAAAACAATCCCAAAATTTGTATTTAACACATTTCAAAGATCCCTCAACAAATTTTAAACTTGCAAGAAAAAGACTAGAGTTGGAGCTTGTGTTTCTTCTCAAAAATTTCCATAGTTCAACTTCATTTAACCTCCTTTCCACTTAACTCCTCAAGCCAAAACAAGAATGACCAAATGGTATGCATGCAGTTAGCTTCTCTAAGAAGCTTCATCATTCCCAAGGAATTAAATGCACACTTAATGCATTTAAGAATACAAAGTGCCTCGTTGGTAGTTTAGGAATTTCCCACCACACAATGTTATCCTCTAAAATTAGTAGGGTTTTAAATATAAAAATACTTCCTCAAATTACATGGTGGAATCCAATAATAACATAATGTTTGGTCAAACATTCTGCATGGAGCTAAAGATTCTAAGTCAAGTATACTTGCATGATGTCTCCACCTTAGCACTTAACTTTCCACCAATTATGGCATGTATGAAGTCTTTGTTAGGTCAAGACTTATTTGAAACATGATTCTTCATAGTGCATGGGTCTACAATGACCAATTTTACCTTTACATTAATCGATCAAACCTTACCCAAAACTTGCATGTCTTATACACCAATTAAAGTTCAAGTCTCTGTTTGGAGATTGAAATAATCCAAGAATAAGCAATTCACTTATTGGTCTTGGTTGAATGATAATTTAAATAAGATTAAAATGTTTCCATTTTAGGCTTAGCAATATTTAAGCTAATACACAATAGTTATGAGATACCACAGTCTTCATTTACAAGTTCATCTTTTCTCAACTAAACGATAGCTGAATGGTATGCAAATATCACTCAAACTACTAGAAAATAATGGTGATCAAAGAACAACTGAACCACACATAATATTTTTATACATGATGAACCAGATCAATCATATAGTATTTACATACAAGGTTTACAACTTTCATCCCGAGAGTGGGTCATTCATTTTGCATTAAACCTTATTTCGTGCTAAAATAATACTTTGTAGCAATGAGTAATTTCAGTCATCCTTAACAAGTCACTACTCAATACAAGAATTGAAGTTATCACATTCAATCATCATGAACAACAATCAAGAAAGGTATCAGTTTACATCAAATTGTCATTTTCGGCAAGGTAGGTGGCCATTTGCAAATGATGTAAAACAATGTTTACATAAATCAATTAAGTTCAGCAAAGAGATAACAACAATGCACTGCCAACTTCATATATTCATCAACGTAAGTATTCTTTACGTCCCTACCAGAAACAAAGGTAAGATGAGAATGTCAAGTTTATTATGGGTGTTAGGAAATAAGCAATGTCATGTGGTTGCATGTGTAATTACATGTATGTGTGTATATCCTTCT
The DNA here is from genome assembly GCA_018340775.1 of Taxus wallichiana var. yunnanensis. Lineage (NCBI taxonomy): Eukaryota > Viridiplantae > Streptophyta > Pinopsida > Cupressales > Taxaceae > Taxus > Taxus wallichiana. The sequence goes on from CM031240.1 coordinate 688,583,197, forward strand.
CAGGACATACATCCATGCATGCAACTGTACACATAGCTATGCAACAAGGATTATTGTCTCGCCCTCAAAATTCATTCAATATTTATGACACAATAATCAAATATGACAGAGTGAAATTAAGGGGTATGACATACCTACCCTCTTAATGAATCATTGTCTTGATGATTTCTCCTCAATAGTCAAAATCAAATCAGTCATATATAGGTTATATCAATAATCTTTTGAAGAACCAATCATCATTTTCATGAAAGTTACAATTTTTCAGATATGAAATTCATATTTATTGGCTTTTAACATGGCCTAACATATGGAAAAACAATCATTCAGTTAGAAATTAAAACATGATCTTTATCTTTACAGCCAATCATATCATTCATTAACTATAATATACACACTAGAAACAATCAAAAACAAGTTTTATAGTCTAAAACAAACAAAGAAGCTGTTGATTTTCTTTTTTCCCCGGTCTTCCGATTGTTTTGTTTTGTTACCTTCTTGTTTTTTTTCAACTTTTTAATCCATTTGCTACAAATTAATTGGTTGTATCAGCCATCCAATGAGAAAATATTTCCACACAGTTCCATTCCACATGATATATATATTTCATTACAACCGATCCACACATGCAATATTATTTAATATATACTACACATAGTCAAATCAAGCTATATAAGGAAAAATTATTCTAGGAAAACATTTTCCCTTTTCAATGTTCCTTTTCCTTGTGCAAATTTTATTTGCTTGAGTTTCTTCTAGCAATGACTCATAAATCTGGTTTTTTCCTTTTTAATATCAATCAAGAGTCCACTCTACTCAACAAGAAGAGTCTTTACTCATCATATCCAGTTAAGAGGGTGTAAGGAAAACATTATCAATAGTTTTACATTGTATTCATTGGACTATAAAACAGGGAATAACCATTAAATCCATTCAATCATAACTAACTACCATCAACTCAAGAAGAGTCAAAATGATTAAAATAATGTTATAGCCTTATAAGCCCTTACATATATCATTGTATCATTATATCCAGTCTGTAGAAGTTCATAAACATGACTTCTCCAATCAATATATTTCTTGTTAGTCCATTAATACCTAAACAAGGTATATTCCTTTTCATCAAATACCTTCAAGTTATAAACTGTAATAACTTATAAGAATTAAGACAAATTATACTTCATAGCTTAGTATACAATCTCATATAATCTTTAATACAACCTATCAATTGAGTTACTTCTTATTACAATCAGTTGTAATAAGATCCAAATTCAAGTAAGGCCATAACTAAAACTTGATCATACTTATAAATATATATAAGTCCAGACTTCCTTAGCCTTTCATTGCAACTGGCATAAACTAAGCATCCATTATGATATAATTCATACTTAATTATATCTTCAAAAGAGAGAGGATACCTACTTAACCCAACAATCACCTCATAAGGAAGTTATGAGTCCTTAATTTTATTCAATTGTAGACACCAAATTCGTGTCTTACTGACCCCTTGTGACCCGCATCCCATTTCGCAACCTAACCTCATTACCTAAACCTTACACAATTATTTATTAATTACCTTGTAATTGATAAATCCCCATCACCTCACCTGCCACCTCATTTTGCCACCTCATCATGACCTAGCCCTAATCCTAAACTAACCTAATTAAGACCTAAAACTTGGTCTATACCTACACCCATGACTAATGACCCCTTTCTCGCACCCAAACCGACCTTCTAGTCACTTGACCAAGCCATGACTAATCTCTCGGGAGAAAGCGAGGGGAAGGTGGGCTATTTTACTAAAAATAGCCTACTTTTTCCTTACCGATGCCGGTTCTACTCGACCGCCGTCGGTTCACGTAACCACCATCGGTTCCTGTAAATGGCCTCCCCCAAACCAAAAACAAAGGATCGGAATTTCATTTTGGATCAAGGTCGAAGGATTTTGAATCGATAGAGATCATTTGAGAGTGATCAAGAGAGTCAGGATCTTCACTTGACCAAGCGAGACAAGTGAAGAGACAAGGAGAGTAAGCCAGGGCTGTATTTGGATACTGGATACCGAGCCCTGTGATACTCGGTGATTTGATCTGTGTGTGCGGACCATCCTACCTCGGTTACGCCTTTGCCATCGTGAGCTCTTGGACTGCGTCTCCACGAATAATTAGTAAGTTACTTCTTGCATGTCCTCTTTAATAACATTTCTTCGACTTTTTAAATCATATTTCCCCACAAATCCATTCTTGGATCCACTACCCAACGTATCATTGCATCTAACTGTCATTCATCTACCTCTCATCACCCTATTTCCTAATATCACCTATATACAGCCCTACAAATAACACAACTACCAAATAACACCACCACCCCACAAAACAACTAACCTTCAGATCCTAGACTCTACGGATATCGGTCATTAGTAACCGCGTCATCGGTTATCAATAACCGACATCGGTTATGCGACTATAACCGATAACCTTGACCTTTCCCCTACCCGGTTCAATAAAGCAATTTAATTAATATCTTATAGTCTTTTTGTTAATTCATATTAGTGGGAGGCCGACCACCTTCGAAAGGAAGTTTTATATTTCCTGGGCCCAAGGCAGTTTCCTCATTTATTATCTAATTAAAATCTTGTGGTCTTGTGTTCTTATTTTGCAGGTAGTCCTTCCAAGACAAAAAGGAGTTCTTCGCAGTCAGCCTGATCTTTCTCTACGGTACGCGCACACCATCTCGACATTCTACAGGTATTCCTCCTAGCCCCAACCCTTATCTGTTTCTAAAAGGAACGAAACATTCCGAGTGAAACATTTTGGCATGCCCGGTGGGACCCATTTTGGGTTTCTGTTTCTCTTGCTTATTTTCATTTTAGGAAGCATACTTGTTGTTGCTGCTTTTGTTATATATTTCATAAAGAATTTGTCTTGCTTTCCTAGTTTCGCATTAGTGAAAGTCATCTCTCTTGCTTCATCGAACATAATTTTCGATTTGGGTTTAAAACACGTGCATTGCATTCCTGCTTGTTGTTTTTCAATTCTAGTGAACGTAGATTAAGTAACAGGTTGTACACATGGGGGTGATATCCACGGTATTGACAAGAAATTAATCTTACATTCCTTTGCACAACACATACCGAATCACTTCACAATTAACACAACAGCTCAAACATCCCCCTTTTCCAGCGGTATTCCTCCACCCGATTGAGGTAACCTTATAAGCCAAAACAACTTGACATTTCCCCTAAGTCTCTTGTTTAGGATTCTGACATCATTCTACATCTAAAGGCATAAGCCCACGATAATTAAAATTAACCCTAGGGTTAATCTCTGGATTTGTGTGTGCATCTTGCTTGTTTTTAGTTACTGTTTTCTTTCTCATACTACGTCTTTGTGATCAATAATTGGACAAGTATACTAAACATTGTTAAAAATCAAATTAGCGAGCCTTTTTATATTTTTTTAGCCAAACGTCTTACACGCAGGCATCGGTTACACGACCGGACAAGCGTCGGCTATAGTGTAAGCTCGGAGCATCGCCGGTTCTTAGACCGATATCGGTTACTCTCTTTTCGATTCGACAAACCAACAACCTACCAATTTTACCGATCTGAGTTTCTTTACATTTCTGACATGATTGAAACCCTACTATGAACTCCTTGTCCATGGTTGTTATCACTCGAAAGCAAGCCACCGCCATGGTTTCACATGCTTGCTCTATTTCTTTACTGAATCACCCCCTTCACGTGCAGGGAATCCTACGGACACCGGTGAGATCCCTAAAATTCTGTGGGAGACAAGGACTTTGCCAAGTTTCGGATGCTAATTCCTAGCGCCATTTTGTACAATACTATTTGTCTCATACCCCCCGACAGTAAGCTTTGATGGTCGGCTCGCTTTGTGGGTATGCCTATTAGTATAGCTGCTCATTTAGCTCCCACTCTGCCTTTGATAATACCACCTTGCTTCTGCATCTCTATCCCCGTCCCCCAATCCGGCGGCTTCGGAGGTTCATACGGCTCAGATTAGCTTTCCTTTGATTAATCTCGGACCCACATATCATTACCCATTGCCCCTACCTCATCTCTCTGCAGGACTACTCCATTCATGACTTGCTCTCTGCCACCTATCCACACAAGCTTTCCTTCTCAAGCTCCGCCTACCTTCTCATTCCCATACACGTATCCAGTAACCTCAACACCGTATATGGGACATCCCTATTCTTTCGCCTCAATATATTCATCCTCCACACCTTATCAACACTTAACCCCACTCGTGGAAGGTCAGCGGTGGTCCTTGGCCCAATTTGCCCTCTGTTTACCACAACCACACCATCATCTCATCCAACTACTGATCTAATTAAACAAATGATGGACAAAATGCAAAACCTGGAGGCTTCTGTTTCAGGAAGTCATAGCGCCTTGACATACGAGCAAGTTTTTAGGAGCCCATTCACCCTTCTGTCCCCCTTCATTCATATCCTCCTCAATGGGAGTTACCAAAACTTACCCGTTTACTTGATAAAGAGGACCCTCAATAACACTTGCGATCATTTAGACATGCTTGTTATTTGATTGCCCATGATGATGCCTTGTTACTCCGCACCTTTCCCATGTCCTTATCAGGACCTGCCTTGGAGTGGTACAGTGCTTTAACCCAGCACTCAATCTTCTCTTTTAACCAACTAGCCCAATATTTCTTGGATCATTTCTCCATTAACATTGCCAAGAAAGTATCTATCACCGACCTCTATGCCATCCGACAATTTGAGGACGAATCTATCATGATTTCATTGGACGATGGCGGGGCCTTATCAACCAACTTACGTATGCCTTGCCTCAAACCAAACTTATCGAAATATTTACGCGGGCTTGCTAAGCTCATCTCCCCTACCCTCCAAAGTCAAACTTTCCGTACATTCGATGAAGCCTTTACCATGGCTCGGAAACTAGAAATTCGAGCCTTAGAAGAAGAGAAATTGCGGTTGCGCAACAAAAACCCCAATTTTCGAACTCCCGATTCTACCAATAAACCAAATACCACCACTCCTCACGCATCCACTTCTTCTAAATCAAAAGGAGCTGTCCATGTGGTGATGGTCAAATCTCAAGCACCGTCCAATACTCCACCAAAAACCACCTATAAGTACAAAGCCGAGCCCATCAACTACACTCCCTTGGGAGAAACATATGGTGTGATATTGGAAAAATTACTCAAAGCGGGAGCCATTACATTACCTCTGTTAAACCTCATTCGGGTTTGATTCCACTCGCCATACCTTCTGGTACAAAGAAAATGACCACGTAACTTTCACCACGTAAAAGGACATAGTCATGAAAACTACAAGATGTTGAAAAACATAGTGCAGGAAATGGTTGACGCAGGGGATATAACCCTCGATAATCCTAATGCCCCTGCCAACCGAAATTTGAAAATCTTTAACAAACCATTCCCGAATCACTCTTCCAACAGCAACGTAAACTAGGATATCTTAGCCGAGGAGAGTGTTCATGAGATCCATGCAGTCTTTGATACCCAGCCCAAAGCCTCTATCGAGAAAATTTTGAATCAAGCCTCTTCACTAACACAGGAGCCCGAACCTCCTTTACCACCATCGAACCAAAGTGAAATCATTCCTTTACCCATAAAGGAGTTAACTGCCCAGACTTCTCTTCCCATCGATGAGTCTTCTTATACCACATCCCTACAAGATTGCGAACGGATGTTATCTAACCTATCTATTTCCTAGATTTCCCCTTACCCCTCTTCTTTGCATGAGAGGAAGGTCGCCACTCCTTTTGACATCCTTAGATGAGGAATCTCTTGCAGAGACATCACCAAATTCTTTAACCATGACGGATCCTCTCGAACATGCCCTCCGCCTATTAGTCCTTCATCACCTAAATCTTTTCAACAACCCGGTCGACCTCTTGACATCTATTGATACAGTGCCTCGTTTACCCCCTGTATCACACCCATAGTGGACCGGAATCACAACCCACCTTTCTTCCGTACAAAAGTTCACATTCACATGTGAGGACTGTCATTCCATAGAAGATAGACAGGCCCTATGGGAATGTTTGAGTATGCCATATTCTACTCAAATGCAAATGACCGATCCTGAGGCCTCCACCATATACCCGAAGTGTTTACAGAAGCTTAAAATGCCCATGTTCTCACCTTCACCCCCCTCACCTCTACCAAATGCCCCGTCCACTTCTATTAACTTAGCCAAATCTTCCCCTATGCTTGGGACCTTACCCATACCCAGTCTAACACACCCACCTAAGCGGCTTGATTTATCTAAAAATAAAGCCGTCCACCCCATTAAGAGACAGACTCAATCTCCTCAACCTATGCCTCTATCACAACTAAAACCATCATCGTCACACCTACCTTCCATATTGGGACCCCATCCCTCTACCCTACATCAATATATCATACCTCTCGTGTTTCCTTTAAAGCGACCTATGCCTATACGCACACATACTGAGAGATCCAGGGGTATAGCAACACCATCACTCCGCGTATCTGTCCACCTATCGACCCTAAACAAATTCCATCATCAAAAGATTTGTTTTCGGTCCTCCTATTTCCCCGTGGTTGTTTTCTAATACCACACCATCGTGGCCTCATCATCAATATAGCTTCGCACCAAAGAAACCACGTTTAGTGAAAACCGTATCAACACCCCTCGGCTAAACCACCACCCATATGAACCAACCACGCCAAAACATTACCAAAACCGCGCAATCAATACCCTCATCCTCTTGATTTTGACCCACTCAAAGGATCTTACGCCAAAATCCTTGCTATGTTAGTAGAGAATGCGACCATTTCCCTACCCCCACTTAGACCTTATGACCCGTCTAAACCTCGACCTATAGGTTATGATGAGTCTAAGATCTCATGCTTATCACCGCACACCAGGGACATGATGTGGAGGGATGCAAAGCTTTAAAAACCATCCTTCGTCGAGTCACCTCTCCCGAGATAGAAAGGTTAAGAAAGACAACTTACGAAGGGAGAGACCTTTAGTTTCCATTCCTCTCCTATACCATCTTGTCCCCGCCTCACCAAGATCTGTCATTATTCTGACCCCACCTCTTGAAGACCATGATTTATCCCGATCATCTTCTTCATCTCGGTCTACGAGATTAATATGATTAGTGTTGCTACTCGGCGCGAGAAAACAATGAGAAAGCGAAAGAAAGCACACTGCGTCCTCTCCTTCTCCGTCCAAAGCATCCAGGTGCACCACCACCCAAAGTGGTTATTCGTGGACCCACTTACCCCGTCTCAAATGGAGCTGCCCATCGAGCCATGATTAAACAACTTCACCGATCACCCGTAAAAATGACACTATATGATCTCATTCGGACTTGAATCTCATCGACAAGCTCTCGTTGAAATTCTTGAGGATCGAGGTCTTACCTAATGAAACCCCGCCCATTGCCTCCATTCGACACCCGATCACGTTGCCTCTCTCCACAACCCACCGCCCAACCACTTCCATCTACGTACCCAGCAATTTGCTGCTGATCGGTTTCTCGAAGATGAAATTATCGACTTTGGTACTCGAAGATCCGACCTGCTCTTTTTATCTCGGCATAAGTTCGGGACATTCGGGTACGTCGTGTTATGATTGGCGGGGCACTAGCCTAAACATCATTTTTTCAAAATCCTTCCAACAAATGAATATCCCTTCCAGGTTGCATGTGCCATGACCCCATCATGTTGTGATCATTGATGATGCTATTACCTCTACCTTAGGCACCGTGATCCTCAACATTCGGGTAGGACCACGTACTTTACCCGAACTCTTCTATGTCCTTGAGGGAGAGTTCCCGATATAATATATTCTTGGGTCGTCCTTGGATCAGGGCTATGGGATGCATTCCTCGACATTACATAGATGCATAAAATTTGAGTACGAGGGGAAGTCCTACACCGTAAAATCTGATCCTCCCCCTTTAAAACCTGCTGATATGTTATACCGCCCTAACGATGTGCTTATACCAATCAAGACATCCATACATTCAACCTGACCATCCTCTTCAAATGTACCTCAACCATCCACCTCAGCCTCAGCGCATATGCCTTGGTGATGAAACCACCGTCATAAAAACCACTTCCCTTCCCATGCATTAACATCCCAACCTCCAACCCCTTAGTAGATGTTTTCAACGCCTTACTGGGAGCCACTATATAAGGTTAGTTCTTCCCCTTGGAGTACGGATAATTACATGCACATCACACCTACGACCATCGTGTGGGGAGGTAATCTCTTACGGACCACCCCATTGCCGCACCAACCTAACGTATGGGGGTGTTGACGCATCCTCCATCACCCACGAACCTCCTCTTGGTGTGGTTCCCTTCTAATCCGATTTTCAATACGACAAATCGTCGCTTAACCCGCCCTCACCTTCTTGACTCATTTGTGCTTGGAAAGGCTTTGGTTTTGGTCTTTATGAACAAGGCCGACATACGCTCATCCCCATCACCACATGCAAACATAATGATCGTAGTGGTCTCGGATTTCCGGAAACACTTACATCGGGACGGAACCTCGCATCGGTTGTCTTCTAGAAGACGATGACGTTACCCCTACCAAACCATCATCACCCATTTTTCCTTCGTCTCCCCGAGTCGATAGATCCACGAATCTATCCCTCCTAACTTTTTTTTCATAAATGCTATCTTCCTAGGTCCCTCACTTATCAGCGTGATAATGAGCACCCCTCTTCTATTCCCCTTCTATATCAAACATGATTGAAGAGGACTCCCCTTGATTGCGTTGTTGAGTGCCGGGATGATGGCTCCATCCTCATTTACCTTGGCGCGGATGACTCTTATATTCAAGCGAGCCTTACCATCCACGAAACCCAAACCATCTTTGAGCGAGTCTACTATAGAAATCAACATCCACACGGAGAGGATCCTCACATTGTGAAGATCGGACAATCCCTTAACGCATCGAACAAGTCACCTTTACTACTTTCCTCCATGCTCGCAACCAAGCTTTCGCTTGGTCCCTCACGGTTGACATGCCGGGGAATTGATCACGACATTGTTGTCCATAACATTACACTGCTGAAACCCGATTCCAACCAATTAAACGAGAAATTGAGAGAAATGCATCCACGCATTGCCCTCTTGGTCAAAAAGAGGAGCTCAACGAATCCTTTCTGTTTCCTTCATTCTGCCTATTGACTATCCTCAATGGATTTCTAACATCGTACCTATCACTAAAGCGGCGGGGGACTTCGGATATGCGGTTTACGGGATCTTAACCTCACTTGCCCTAAGGATGACTTCCCCTACCAAGCATTGATCAACTTGTTGATCTCACTGTGGAGTCATGAAATGCTTCTCTCATGGATGGCTTTTCGGGATACTGACCAAATTTTGGTTGCCTGCGCCGATCAACACAAAGCGCCTTCATAACTCCTTGGGGAACCTTACATTACCGTGTAATGCCATTCGGCCTTAAGAATCTTTGGTGCCACCTATCAGCGGGCTATGACCTACATTTTCATGACATTATGCACACGATCCTTGAAGATTACGTCGGCGATCTTCTTGGCAAGTCTAAACATCGCGGTGAACATCTTGATGTTTTAACCATTATCTTTGATCACTGTTACAATATTCATCGCCTTGACAAAGAAATGTGTCTTTGGTGTCCTTTCGGGAAAACTTCTTGGCTTTATCGTCTCTTTGCGTGGCATTGAGGTCGACCCATCTAAAGTCAAAGCTATTCTAGAAATGCCCCCACCTACTAATCTCAAACAATTGCGTAGTTTACAAGGTAAGCTTCAATCTATCGACGTTTCATCTCCCAACTCTCGGATCGATGTCAACCTTTCCATCACCTCCTTAAGAAGGACATTGATTTTCAATGGAGCAAAGAGTGCCACCAAGCCTTTGAAGCTCTCAAAACTTATCTCTTGCAGCCACCGTGCTTATCCCACCTCAAGACAACCGCCCTTTCTACCTTTACCTTTTCGCCCCGACCATATTTGTAGGGGCCATGCTTGCACATCGTGACTACGAAAATCGAGAACAAGCCATTTATTATATAAGTCGTACTTTGGTGGACTATGACACTAGGTATACACATGTAGAAAGGTTGTGCCTAGCCCTATCATTCGTGGCTACCAAACTCGACACTACCTTACGAATCACAAAACTTTCATCATCACCAACACGGACCCCATCCATTACATGTATGCCAAACCTCATCTAAACCAACGCATCACCCGATGGCTCATGCTCTCGCCTGACCTCGACCTTGAGTTCGTCCACCGAGAAATCAATCAAAGGACAAACCATCATGAGACCAACTTGCGAAGCCCCTTTACGAGGGGAACAATTTACCGATTTTACATTCCCCGACGAACTCATCGCCACTCTTTCACTCGGGGAAAAGTCGTATCAAATGAACCTCTTCTTGATGGATCTAAATGCCGGCGCGGCGGAGGAGCCGGCGTTGTTCTCATCCCTCTTGACATTGAACCTATGCCTCTTTCATTCCGGCTTGATTTCCCTGCACCAATAATACAGCGGAATACGAGGCCCTTGTTACAGGTCTCAGTTGCGATACACTTAGGTATCAAATCTATCAATATTTTGGCGACTCTTAATTGGTAGTCAATCAAGTTATGGGCATCTACCAATGTAAAATGAGGAACTTCAAAAGTACAAATACTACGTGGACTCACTTTTAGCCTTATTTACTCACTATTCTATCCAAACCATTCCCACTCCACTAACAAATTTGTGGATACTATGGCTTGCTTAGCCTTGCAAATTCAAGCTTCATGTTGACTCTGAATTATTCGTCATGGTCCAACAACTTTTTGCCCCATCCTACTCAACCCCGGTAGTTTGTATGATAAATAATGTGTCTCGCTAATTCACGGGATACTTGGTATCACCAATTTCCACGACTACCTTACTGACCTCTGTTCTCCCATCGACCTTACTAATCTTGGTAAAGCGTGCTTTTCTTAAGCACGTTTTTCGTTATGTAGTTATGGGGGACTCCTTTATAAACGTGGCTTTGATGGCATCCTCCTTCGATGTCTCACCGGCACGGAGGTCACCATACCATCCAACAAGTACATGACGGTATTTGTGGCGGGCATTTTAGTGGCCTTGCCGTGGCCAAATGAATCCTTCGCCTTGGTTATTATTGGCCTACTCTCAATAACATTGCTACGAATATGTTAGCGTTGTGTTATGTGTCAACAACATGCTAACCTTCAACATACTCCTAGCCATCCATTGCAGTCGCACAAGATCTTTGGCCTTTCTCACATGATGGGGTTTAGACCTTATTGGTGAGATTCATCCATCCTCTTCGCAACGTCACCGATGGATTATCATAGCAACCGAATATTACACAAAATGGGTGGAGGCTATTCCACTCATTTCAACTAAAAAAGAAAAAATTGTAGAGTTCATTAACCACCACATTATTTGTCGTTTTGGTGTTCCTCATCGCCTGATAACAGATAATGGAAAATCTTTCAAAAACAAGTTGTTGCAAGACCTTTGTGACAACTTTGGCATCAAACTTAGCTTCTCATCACCCTACTATCCACAAGCAAATGGACAAGCCGAATCCTCTAATAAAACACTAACCAAAATCCTCATGAAAGTTGTCGATGAATCAGCGTAGAAATTGGCATGATCACATCCCCTTTGCCCTTTGGGCTTATCGTACTAGTATTCGTACCTCCACTAATGCCACACCTTTTCTTTGGTATACGGTACAGAGGTTGTTTTGCCTCTCGAAATACAAATACCCTCCCTAGAATATCCCTTCGGGATATTCTCACCAATGATGATTTCCGCCAAGAGCGGTTAGCCCAATTGGAGCTTCTTGACGAACGTCGTCTTTGACTCTTGATCACCTTCAAATCTATCAAAAATGTATCAAACGTGCTTATGATAAGTGACTTCATGAGCGTACCTTTAAGGTTGGTGATCTTGTCCTCAAAGAGAATCAACATGTCACCAAACTAGAAAAGAGCAAGCGTGGAAAATTTGCTCCCGATTGGATTGGGCCTTATATAATCACTCACACCTATGGATCGGGCACTTATCGTTTGGCTTAAGCTTAATGGTAAACCCGAGCCTAAACCCCTTAATGCCTTGCATCTTGACCATTCTACTTGTTGAATTTAGTGTTATATCACTTCTTATCTACCCGCTCGCTCGTCCTTGAGCTCATCTACCGCTACATGCACTTCGTTTCCTAACACCTCATAATGAAAATCAAGCTCACATAGTTTGATTCTCACCTCACCTAAAGCGATGCCTTCCCCTTTTTAGTCTAGTCCATGACTTCAAAGTATTAAAATAAGCCGTATTCTTATGGGATTTTCTTGAGTCAAACTTCCTACTAAAGTAGATGCTTCATGCCAAAAGAACATCTAGTCATCTAAATTAAATATAGACTGCTCCCTCGAAGGACACTATGTGTAGAACTATTGCTGCTATTATCAATAGATTTGCTCCCGAAGGACAGCTATGCATTAAAATCATATCCACTACTATAAATAAAGCTTGCTCCCTCGAAGAAGGACATGCTATACACGATCGACCTTTATATGAAGCTTCTCGCATTGATCAACTTCGTGAAGACCTCAAGAATAGTACAATCAATATCCCTTGTAGACTTCCGCATCGATCGGTCTACATTCGGTCAAATAAAAGTCTCATTCAAAAAGAACTTTTTGGGTCATGGACTTGTCTATTTAGGGTAGGTTCTCTTTCGTCGAACACTCACTTTATAACAAGTTCTCATGTACCTGCTATATCATCCACCTCACCTCACCATTTGTTTCAACTCAAGGGACGTAACGTACACCCGATATATTGTGATCATACAACTCTTTTCACCTATTGACTTCTCATCTATGCACGGTACCTAGGGCTTCAAGCTCATTCTATGTTGTGTGGTTTGTTTAGCTCTTTTCACCTACGGAGCACTCTTTCCACTTTGCCTCGCATCTAGGATTGTGTGTTGATCTTAATCAGGACATGGTTCCCTTCTACTTGGGTAGGTTCACTTTTGCTTCCCTTATACCTTTTACAACATCGCCAATTCATTACCGACACCAACAACCTTACCTTACCAATATTAATATCAATATTCTTACCAACCAACCAATTGCCTAAACCGTACCAAATTGCAGATTCACCTCTCCCCGATCCTAAGGGAGAACTACATCGATCTGAGGCCCCTCCTTGCTTTGTGCGATGGGCTATGTAGGTAGCACTTCGGAGACATGGGGTCTCCCAAGGTTATCTCGACCATCCCCTACCATAAACTATCATGTGTGGTAAATATAAATATTTTGTGTATTTCTATTTAATCACATTCCTCTTTATCCTTTTTTCAAAAATCGAAAATCAAAACGAAAACATTCTTATTATGATAACTCAAATCAACATACATATCTCATTTTATTTAGATGTTAAACAAATACATCTTCTCTATCATCGACACTTGCAGTCGGTACTCTTATTTATTCTTATACCTTTCTAACATTTATTTAGACCCTCACGCCTCATCCGAACTAGGTGATGATCGTGATCGTCGACCCCTCTCATGCGAGACCTCTCTGTCCTCAAAGGTACCATGGTTATTGGTACCGCACACTGATCTGCCAATCTCTCCTGTAACATATGAATACGCCCTCTTGCATGGAGGACTCCAGCCTCTAGTCTCTCTGCCCGTGACTCCGTAACCACTAACAATCCTCTTGTCTCATTCACCTGCGTTTGGAGCTGCTGAACCAAACGCTGCAGACGATCTCTCTCTGTTGTAATCACCGCTATGTTAGGATGATCACATACACCTCGCGGTTCTGCTACCCACCATAATCTATAGGCCTCTGTCATTCCTGCATCCATTACCCTGCGATCGGCTGCTACCTCTTCAGGCCCTTCTGGGGGTGTTGGCTGGGGAGGTGAGAATACTGCCTCTGCATCGATCCTCATATAGGGTCTATAAGCCTGGGGTATATCTACACAAATCCAAATTGTCGCCGCACGTGATCTATAGGAATCCTCTCATATTCACCTGGCCTGTGCCCCGCGATCCATCTCAATCGCTCTACACCCCTCAATTCCTCAGCTATGTTCTCTGTTACCATATAATTCCCGTAAGGCCTCCAACAGATATCCGTAATCGTCACTCTCTCCCATACCTGCCTGTAATACTCAAAGTCATCCATCACGGCATGGGATCTTGCCTCTTGTTGCATCTGGACCCATCGTGCGAATCCCGACCTCGTACTCTAGTCTCTCCGTTTGGATGGGTCGGCCTATTGGTCGCACACAAACAATGTGCTCATAGGCCCACAAAGGTGTAATAAGTATGAACAATCCAGCGTCGATCCTGTAATTTCACCTCAAGCCCATAGACCCCTGTATAGCTCCACCAAATATGCGGTGCCCATGCAAAAGTCACGTCCCTTTCTATCATCTCCCGGATAACACACATCAACTCCTTTGGAAATCTTCCCCTTACGCCTCGGTAATGCATAATACCCTACCGCTATCATTAATATTCTTGCTAACCTTGTCTCCTCGGGATGTCTTTGCATACATTATCCCATACGTAAATGACAAACCTCGCATTTGTGTTAAATCTCGTGCGTATGGACCAAATATCTGCCACATTATCGCTCCCGTGCCGCTTTAGGTAATGCACGATATCTTTTGGTTTTCCTGTAATTGGGAGTCTCAAAATACGGAACACATCTTCCAATGTTACTGTCATTTCCCCTGTTGGTAGATAGAAGGTATTTGTCTCAGGATTCCATCTCTCAATCAACTCCTGTAACATAGCATGGTTACGTGCGATTCGTGAATAATAGTAGATTCCACTTAACCCCAAACGATTTATCAATGTCCATTCAAATTAGCGTTACATCGCTCGGATTCGTGACAACAGCGCTGGTACACTATCATTCATCCTCAACCCTGCCTCTGCCTGCATACATCCAAATAACAAAAAACCATTCAATTCCTCCAATCCCCCCGGGTTTTTTCTCAAATTCTGGAAATTCCTAAGATGGGTATCGTTTACATCTAGCAAATCTACCGGTTGAGTAACCGATACCGGTTATCCCTAACCGATATCGGTCCCTGTTACTTTCATACACCTTGCCTAAAACAACCACCTACGACAATAAATTGCTCGTTTATTCCTCTCTGTATACACAGACATACCTGAAACCCTTGATTACCTACCACGTAACACTCACCCCATTTATAACCCTTGTTATCATCTTTTCTTTCTCATATCTACCCACATACTCTCCCCCATCTTATTCACAAAACATGCAGTAGTCAAATCACAAACAAAACGTTACCTCTTGGGTTGCAGTAGCTTGAGGTGGCCCTTGTCTTCCCTCTTGTGCTGCTGCTTTGGATGTTTCTCCTCGTCTGCCATTATTACCACCTTTTTCAAACACTGCCTTTACGTCTTACGAATCTCGAGATCACATTCACTTTCCTATCTCTTTTCTCCTTATCACTCAAATTTCTCATGCAATTACTTTTGTCTCGGTCGTAAAAGCGTCGCGTTCACGTATTTAACTTCTTGCATGGCTCTCAAAATTAGAACTTAAGTTACCACCCTAGCTTTTTTTATTTTTAGAAAATCTCATACCTAAATAACCAGTATCGGTCATGTAGCGATATCGGTCTACTAACTACTGGTGTCGGTTATCTAAGCGATATCGATTTACACCCGCCCTTTTGAAACATGGTCTTTTCTTCATTTTTTTACTTAATTTTTGTCGCGTAGCCTCTTTTCCTACATCACAACACCATTATCCATATTTGTCCATCCACCACACATATCATTACAATTTCATTAACATCATCTATTTTACAAAAACAAACCACCATCATGCCTAAGGATACCAAACCAAAACAAAACAAAACAAAAACTATCTATCTATACCTCATTTGAATCCAACTCATCGAGATACATATATATGATGTCACAAAACCAGCCCAAAACATGCAACATTTCATCATATAACACATCATCCATATATCAACATGTCAATTAAACTCATCATATATTCTATACCATAAACCATTGACAAAATACTTAAAAATATTTTCAACTTTGCATATGGATCAAAACATCATCTATATATATATATATATATATATATATATATATACAAGTTTTCAATATATACACTATGCCCTACATCGGGGCCTCTGTGATCTCATAATCCAACAAAGCCGGCACGAGCCGCATGATAACTATCAATAATCTTGACTCGGCTTTCGGGCCGGTCCCTCATATCAAAAATATACTCAGCTCGCAGCCCGGTACCAAGCTGCCAACCCGTACTCGGCTCGCATGAGCCGGTATCTACAATAAATGAATGAATGAATAAATGAGTAATATGTAGGCACGCAGGCCCCATATCCAATATACAAATACAAAAACAATGCGGGGATCCCTCGGCTCTCCCCACCTCCCTCGGCACCTCTCCTGCTGGTCCTTATGGTGCCTCTCGCCTCCACCCTGCCATAGACAAGAGTGGTTTGTCAGGTTGCGCACCTCCTGCGATCTCACTACGCGAGGTCTCCGCTCGGTGTGCCGCATATGGCTTGATACTCGGCTCGGTACTATCAAGAACATCATGATAGTCTTTGGGCCTCCGCTCTTGCCTCCATGTATCTATCCGGGTGCCACCGTCAGTCTTGGGGCTGGTCCCAGGACTCCTACTTGCCCGATTACCCACCTGTGCCTGTCTGGTGGTGCTGTGGGTCTGTGCATTCTTTTAGTGGTGGTATCTTTACTGCTGTGCTGGGACGTGCATGGCTATCCTTTCGCTTTACTGATGCTATTGCTACCTATCCTCGTACCTGCGCACTGTGTATCTTTGGTGGTGGTCTTTGCACGTGCTGCACCCGAGCTGGGCTAAATTTTGCCCCTGTCAAGACCCCTATCGTACTGCTTGCAGTAACAAGCTCAGCTGCCCCTATAAGAGCTTTGACCCACGAGCTGATCTCTCTCTGTAACGTCCATGACTACCAAGTCGGCTATGCGGCTGTCTTGCTACCCTCGCCACTCTCGACCAGCCCACCACACCATGTATGCTCTGTCTGACCAACATCATCTCTTGTGTCATCTGCTTGGCCTCTCGGCAACCCAATCTGGATCCGAGGGCTGTGGTGCAGGGCGGTGGGGCTCTACATCATCCTCTGTCTGTATCGAGGGAAGGGAGGTGGCTCGTCTGTCGTAGCCCCATCTGCTGTGTACCCTCTCTAGGGTATCCTCTCATACTCTCCCGGCCTCCAGTCCTGCTTTATCCGAGAAAGTGTCTTTGGATCCGGCAGTAATCATGTACTCGGCCTCCTGCGTGCGGGTGATGACCTCTGTAAGGTCTCCATACGATATCTACATTGTCAGAGCCCTCTAACAAATGCTCTGTAGTAGGCAACGTCTCTCCCATGCAAGCACTTGCCGTGGCTGCCCCACGACTCCCAACCACCTCTGAAAGCCGTATCTGTATATAACCTGTGGCTGTTCTTTGGGGGTAATCCTACTTGAGTCGATGTATATGATGTGCTCATATGCCCAACGTTGAAGTAAAAAGTCGAACAAATACCAAATGCGCATCGGCGATAACCCGAGAGCTCTCTGTATAGCTACACTAGATACACTGGTGCCCACGCATAGCAAGTATGCTCCTCCACCATCTCAAGCAGCACCCCCATCAATGCCCATGGAAAACGGCCTCCCTCTGAGTCCGGGAGGGTGAAGCAGGTGATCCCAATCATCATCAGCACGGCCAGTCATGTCTCGTGTCGGTGCACACGGTACATGTCACCATACCCGATACTCAGCGCTGTGATAGGTAAGTAGCGCGGCTGCATCTCCAAAAACCTGCAGGATGTTGTCCATCGCTGTCTCCGAATCTACCTGGAACACTGCCTCTCCCTCGATCGGCAGTCGAAGGATGCGATACACATCCTCCAATGTGATGGTCATCTCTCCGGTCGGGAGATGGAACACATTGGTCACCGGATCCCATCTCTCGATGAGGGCGACCATCAGGCTATGATCTCTATCAATAGCTTGGTATCGCTGGACTCCACCGAGTCCCACCTCACGCATGATCACCCAATGAGCTACGAGATACGTGTGGCTGCATCTGCTTGACAGCGGGCATCCTATCCCACATCGTCAGCTGGCCGCGTGCTGCAAAACCAACCCACAACCTTAGACCGACTCTCATCACGTCACCTACCTTTTCCACTATAACCCATACCAACCCAACCCCAAACCCATAGAACCCACCCCAAGCCCATACCAACCCAACCTAAACCACTACCAGACCCAAGCCCAAACCACTACCCGACCCAAAGCCCAAAATCTACCCAAAACAAACCAACCAAAAACAAACCCCACCCACACCCCAAAACACACCAACAAAAAACAAGCCCTGACCCAAACCCAAACCCACCCAACCCCAAAACAAAAAAACCCACACAAACCGCCAATAAACCCACACAAGCCACGAGAAAAAACAAACAAAACAAACCAAAACAAAAAAACACAAACACTTGGAAGGTATCGGTCCCAAACAACCGACCACGACCCTCTTCCCACCGTGCGCCGGTCAACCACCGACCAGCGCCGGTGAACCACTGAGAACCAGGCCCCTAAAATTTTGAGACCGATGTTGGTCGCTTAGCGACCAACATCGGTCCATCATTTCCCCAGAGCCGAACCCCAGCGCGCGGCCCCCACCCACATTTTTGCATTTTCTACTTATCTACCCACCCAAACACCCTAAAAACCTACCCACCTAGCCACCTTGCCCTATTTTACCCATCTATCCTCTTCATTTTTCAAATTACGTCCATTTACTCATTATTTCCTAAAACATGTAAATTCTACCCAAACCCCCAATTTAGCTTAATACCATTCAAATGCACAAACTAAAGAATTTCGAACCTACACCGAATGACGACACGTCATCGTGGTGGGATGGGTGGTGGTGTTCAGGCTGGTCCAGCCCCTCCTGCTCCTCCGCACTTTGTCTGTGCTCCCAAGTCGGTCTGCTTTGGGTCCCGCCAATCCAGTAACCTTTGCCTCCTCTCACTCGGGCCCGCAAACAACTCACTCCTCCCGGTAAAAGCTCCCACCTCACTCCAATAAAACCTCCAATCTCTGACTCCCCAGTATCAGAGATGAAATCAATTTGGTTTCAA
>CM031240.1:689202564-689475823 GCA_018340775.1 Taxus wallichiana var. yunnanensis
ACTAGTGATAAGGTATGAAGGTACAAATTTTAGAATTCACGTCAAAATCACATAGCTCCTTGAAGGTATTCAAACCATGTGATTCAAATCTTGAATAAAGTATTAAAGAAGTTTTCCTCTGTCTCCGATGAATGTTATCTCTAAGGTTATTGTTATGAATCTTGAAATCTATGTCACCCTTGTCAAGAAAATGAAATGGTGTTCTCAAAATACGATTCTCGAAAGATCCTTAAATTTATCCGAATGACCAATATATGGTTTAACCTTATTAAGGTATGTAGATGTTGTGAACTAGATTAAGGTTTAAAAGTAGTGCAATGAATAATCTAGAAGAGGTTGATCTCGAGATGATGAGTGGTTGCTTTAAGGTCTCAAGGATTGAATAAATTGTTCCAATACATCATATATTAGTGGCTCACATGAGTCATAAGATAGATTCTTATTGTTGAACGATTGCTTGAAATGGTTGGAGATTACATCAAGGTCTTGTAAATACTCTTGAAGTTATGAATCTCTTTTGAAAGTGAACTGATTTGGTCTTACTCCTGGATTTATGAAAATGTGATTGATGGAGTTTGTTTGTTGAAATTATGTTAATGGGTTTGTGGTGGCTATTCCATCAAGGTTTCAAAAAATAGTATGGAATCTTAGTCAAGATTAGGTGTTTTACAAAAAGAGAGAAGTGTTGTGATTATTATCATTCATAAAGAAGTCTTTGACCCTAGAAAATAGAATTATGTGTTCTTTCATTCTTCCCTCTCTTGTGCCTCGAGTCATAATTTTTTTACTTTTCGTGGCACTCAAAACTTTCTGAAATGGCACCATTGGATAGAGCTCTTTCTCAGCTTTCTAGAAAGGTAAATTTTTCCTCCTAACTCCATGTATTTTTGAAGTTATGGCTTGGCAGGAGTTTTGTGGGAAATTTTCCCCTGAAAGGCCCACAGCCAATGAGATGCCGCCACGTGTCCAAGGAAGTGGCGGGGTCAGAAGAAAACTTGGTTTTTTACCAAGTGTTTGGTGAAATTTCAAAAGGAATATTTTCCCCGTAGGCCCGCCGGTGAATAGAATGGCGCCACGTGTCCATGGGGAAAAATTTGAAAAATGACTAAGTGTTGGCGCAGGGAGAATTTTAATGAAGAAGGCCCGCGCCCAATTATATTGTGCCACGTGTCACCGGAGGCCGGAAAAGTGGAGGGTGGAGGTGAATTTAGAATTTTGGCAAAGTGTTTTGGTAAAAGGTAATGAAAAGGGTTTTGGCCCACGGCCCCGTGACCAATCGTATTATGCCACGTGTCCATGGGCACCCAGAATGGCGGAGCGCATGGGAGGAGATTGGGATCTTTTCCCAAAAGCTAAAATGAAAAGGAAAAATGTTTGCAGTGGGCCCACGGTGAATGAAATTGATGCCACATGTCCTAGGCCGGCAGAAGATGGGGAGAATTTGGAAATTTTCCCAAGAAAAAAAAATTAAATTTCAAAGGAAAAAAATCGCCCCCAAAATGCGAGCCAATGGAATTGTGCCATGTGTCAGGTGGCGGCAAAAAATCTCAAGAAAAGCCCACAAGGAAAATTTGAAGGGGCAAGCCCGCATCCAATGGGGTTATGCCATGTGTCCAGGGCTTGAAAATATTATCAAAACAGCCCATGGAAAATTCAGGAAGGAAAGGTCCGCGCCCAATCATGTGATGCCACGTGTCCTCAACTCATCGGCCCAGCGGGGAATTTTTGGAAAATTTTCCAAAGGAAAACAAAGGAAAATGAAGCATTAAAGGTCCACACCAATCAAAGCATGCCATGTGGTCTCGAATGGTGGAGTGGGGATTTTTGGGAAATTTTCCCAAATGCAAAAAGGTGAAAAATTCAAATTTTCACCCGCCAATCCGATTTGGCCCTGTTTTTCCCTAAAATTTCAAATGGCCATATCTTTCGATCCAAGCTCGGTTTTTCATGTTCTTTATATCAATGGAAAGATGGTGAAATTATCTACAAGATTCCAGGGTCATTTTTGTATTTTGATGGATTTTGGAGAGAGAAAATTGAAAAATTCCTCTAGCACGTGGTCATGGATAGAAATGACGTTTCAACCACCATTTTTAATGAAGAATGGCTCGCATTCTCTCCCAGCATGGCTAAAAATGTCAGGGGATGGGCCTGTAAGGATGCCCATGCTGTTTTGATTGTGTTTTGGTCAATGGTTGAATCTTCCCACATTTTCCCACGTTTCTCTCTCCTGGGGTCGTGGCTTGCACTGTAAAAGCCAGATTTGGCTCATTTTCAAGGGGAACATTTTTTCATGTATTGCAGGCTCCCTCTATCACTTTAAAAGTGATTTTGTGGAAAACTAGACCTTTTCCAAGACTGCAACCTATTTTTCCTCTCAGGTGTTGTAATGCAAGTGGTTTTTGATGTAAAAATGACAATACAGGCTCTGTGAATGAGTTTTAATCCTTTGTCTGTGTTGTTTGATTCATTTCTAACCCTCCATTACAGTTATCAGTTTGTGCATGAAGTTTTTGTTGCATTTTTATGAACTGTGTCAATTTGTAGAAGTAAAAATGCTCACCACTCCTTTGGTGTATCACCTTATTAGCACTAGTTTTAGTTTTTTTGCATTCTCCATCTCTGTCCACTTTGGAATTTAGAGTAGGATTTTGAGTTTGAAACCTCTGTATAACTTGCAAGTAATACATCTAGTCAGAGGAGTTGAGGAACCAGCCTCTAATCTAGAGATTCCTTTCCCATTTTACAAGTCCCACACTTGGGGAAAGGATTCAATGTTGTGCAATCACACTGGATGTCCAAGATGTCAAACTAGAAGTCTGATCAACATCCAGGGGTGCTTTGCTGATTTGCAACAATAGTTTTGGCATGCCCGGTGGGACCTTAAGAGGTCTTCATCTTCATTGCAACAAAATTGATGTGCATTTGTTGCAAGTTTCTTGCTTAAAAGAGCCCTAAATTGCACATCTGGCGACTCCAAGGAAGAAGAATCATTGGTTTTAGCAGTGCAGGCCTGAAAACTCATGAGAAGAATCACCACAAGGTCAAGAGTTAGAGAAGAAGAAGGTGTTGTTTGAGTATCTGCAGTTATCTCCAAGAAGAAGGCAAAGAGGGAGGAGGATTCAAAGGTCTCCATCTCCACCAAATAGAACTCTCTCAACTCCTCCACCTGGTAGGCCTTTCATTCAATCAACAAGGGTTCTAAGGCCAATCAAAATGGCACAAAACAACCCCTATGTCAATTTCACTGGCAGCAGCCCACTTGCTCTCAATGCACAAAATCCAATCCCAGTTGCAGCATTGAAGAACATTCCATACTTTACTGGAGAAAATCAGACCACTCCTGGTGATCATGTTAAGGATATTGCTAATATTTGTGCAATCCATGAGATCAATGAGATGCAAGTTGTTGTCAAACTACTGGCATCTTCATTCAAAGGGAAAGCTTTGTAATGGTTCAGGAGTCTTGCCTCAAGTTCTATCCAAAATTGGAACCAGCTATGTATAGCCCTCCATGAGCAGTTTGGAGAAAAGGGAGATAACTTGTCCCTTTTGGAGCAGTTGACAACCATCAAGAGAGCTCCCAATGAGCAACTGACTGACTTCAATTTCAGATTTCAAAGGACTTGGGAGAGAATTCCAGTGGCGATAAGGCCAATGCAGTAAGGTGCTTTTTTTATATTACCTTAAAGCTTTAAATTCTGATATTTCTATGTTAATTCAATCCATGGGAGGCACAACTATCCCCATTGCTTATAGCATTGCCATTAGAGCTGAAAATTGTTTGATTCAAGCTGGCAAGCTAGCTCCTAGGCCTCCAATGCCATTATTTCCAAGTTTAGAGAGCCCAAACACTAATCAAATGCCTAATTTAGCTCCTATTCCCACTCCTAGAAATCAAAATTCAAATGAAGCTTCTACTTCATCTTCTAGTACCTCAAATGAACTTCAAGAAGTCATGAAGCAATTGCAAAATTTAGGTAATGAGTTGGTTACACTCAAGAGACAGCAAGCCCAAGGTTTTAGACCTTCCTTCCAGCCTCAAGCTCAGCCTAACAGGTAGCCATACCAACCTCAAAGACCACCCAATCCAGCTGCAAATCTAAATCAAGCAAGGCCTCCTGCCAACAGACCATTTCAGCCCTATAATCCCAATGCTACATCTGCCTCTAAAGCATTAGTGCCAGTACAAAACAATATAGCTCAAGAGTATGATTGGTGTTTCCCATGCAATGAACCTCATAACCAGTCCATGTGCTTCAACGGTGCCTTGAATCAAGCATTAATGGTGACAACTACTGGTGTGGAAGGTGAAGGTAGCCAAGAAATAACCAACAACAAGAAACATTCCAACAGCAATCAGCTCCAAATGATGCCACACTTGTAAACTGGTAGGCAGAAGATTTTTGTGGCATGAATCAAACAATTCCCCAAAGTGTTGCAGCCAACACAAGGTCAAAAAGGAGAAATTTGGGTGAAGAACAACCATTAGCCCCAAGCAATCCACAATCTTCTATCACTCCACAAACTATTGGCAAACAAAGTGCAGTCCCAAACATGCAAGGACTACCTAAGACAGCTCCTAAGCCAACTCAAATACCAGTTGTTTACTGCCCATGTGCAAGGAATGAATGTGTAGGCCAAGGGACAGCAAAGAGATGCTTCATCTCCATTCAATATCATTGATCAGATGAAGAAGACAAATGTAAACATATCAATGTGGGAATCACTATCTATCCCAGGCCAAAGAGATTTGCTACAAGCTGCCATGAAGGATTGGTCAACTTCAAATCAGCAAGTCCAAATGCAAGAGAAAGTGCTCACAAATGCTGCCCAACATGAGGGAATCATGGAGGACAAGCAAGGTAAAGTGTTGAAGCCCCCTCCATTCTATGTTTCATTGATCATTGGAAATCAATTAGTACACAATTGCATGATTGATTTCGGGCAAGTAGTTCAGTAATGCCCAAGCAAATAGCTGATCAGTTGGGAATTCAGTATGAAGTCATATCCAAAGGGGTAGTGCAATTGGATGGGACAGTAGTAACAATAGTTGGAGTGATAAAAAACTTAAGTCTTACTTTGCATGCATGTCCCAACGTTGTTGTTTTACAAGATGTCTCGGTAATAGACCTTCCACCACTCTTTTCCCTATGTCATCAAGGGATTTCACAACCAAGATTGGAGGTTACTTATCTGCTGATTGGTCACACATGTTGTTCAGAACAAGATATGGAACTAAGGCCACAATCAGATCTGAACCTATTGCAAACTTTCACATTGAGCCTTACACTCCAAGTCAGATCAATACCAATTGTTCAGCATTTGATCAAGAGGATTATCCAAGCACTGATGAAACTGACACCAAGGTAGGAAGCATCCCGGATCTAACTCTTGATGAATGGGAAAACAAGGTGCATGCTTTTGATCCTTATCAAGAAATAGAAGAATCTGTTAGGAGTCTATTGCATGCATGAAGAAAATCAGCCTATTCCTAGCATCACCAAGCCAGACCACAAGGATGACAATGAGGTATGGCAGTTGTTTTTTGATGGATCAAGGAGTAGACAAGGTGCAGGAGGGGGAGCTATGCTTGTTTCACCACAAGGAGTTAAGTATTATTCAGCTTTTAGATTTCAGTTTGCATGCTCTAATAACACTTGCTTGAATATGAAGCTTTGATACAAGGATTGCATTGGTCAATCAAGAGAGGAATAAAGAACTTGCAAGTCTTTGGTGATAGTGAGTTGATTGTCAACCAAGTTAAGGGGCAGCATGCTGTCAAGAATGATCTACTCAAGTGCTACAAAAATAGGGTGTGGGACCTCATTGAATATTTTGAGGGTTTTGGCATAAAATCCATTCCTAGAAAAGAGAACCAAGCTGCTTGATAGGCTTGCAGCAGTTGGGGCAGCCTTTGACGTTGTTGAAAGCATTCAAAAGACAAGGTACAACCAAACATCCATGTGATTGTGAGGCCTTCATGCAGACAAACAATGTAAGTTGGTAAGTGTTTGAAAATGATCAGCAAATCATCCATTTCTTGCAAGAAGAGGCTGAGTTCTCAGCTAAAAATTAGGAAAAGTTGGAGCAGCAGTATGGTGACCAAGTGGTACAGCTGAGAACCAACAAACTACCCAAGGGACTTATTACTTTGGAGTCCATTTTCAATCCTAATGATCAGTTTAGGAAGGAGAAAGCAAACATCCAAGTCAAGGGAGAAGATTCAGTGTCCATCTTGGTGGAAGAAGGCAAATCACTCCAAATTGGTAAGATGACAACTGAACAAGAAAGGTATGAGTTCATACAACTTTGTCAAGAATTCCCTGATGTGTTTGCTTGGAGCTATGAAGATTTGAAAGGTTTCAATCCCAGTTAGCTCAACACACCATTGAATTGGATCCAAGTACTAAACCCATCAGGAAAAAACAAAGGCCAGTCAATCCACACATGGAGCCTCTCATGAGAAAGAATTGAATAAGTTGATAGAATCAAAATCATATTCCCTATCAAGCATTCTAGTTGGGTAGCCAACTTGGTTCCAGTAAGAAAGAAGAGTGGGGAAATCAGATTGTGTGTTGACTTTAGAGATCTGAATAGAGCATCTCTCAAGGATCATTATCCACTTCCTTCTATGGAGCAATTTTACAAGTTGTTGCTGGCTCTGAGAGGTTTTCATTACTTGATGGCTATTCGGGGTATAATCAGATTATGGTGAAAGAAGAAGATCAGTTCAAGACAACCTTTACAACCAAATGGGGAACTTATGCATACAAGAAAATGCCATTTGGGTTGTCCAACGCTGGAGCTACTTTCCAAAGAGCAATGGACATGGCATTCAAGGATTTGATTAACAACATAGTGCTGATATATCTTGATGATATCACTATTTTTTCAAAAAATGCAGCAGACCACCTCTTTCATTTGAGACAAGTGTTCCAAAGGTGCAGAAGATTTGGAGTATCCTTGAATCCTAAAAAGTGTATTTTTCTAGCCCATGAAGGAAAACTCCTTGGCCACATTGTCTCCAAAGAAGGATTAGCAATTGATCTAGAAAGAGTTGAAGCCATAAGAGCACTACCATTGCCAAGCCACAAGAAGGCCCTTCAAAGTTTCTTGGGGAGAATAAATTTTGTTTGGAGGTTTGTCCCAAATTTTGCAGCCCTAGTCAAGCCTATCACCAAGATGTTAAAGAAAAGCATGGCTTTCAAATGGACAACAGAGGGCAAAGAAAGTTTTGAAGCAATCAAAGAAGCCATCTCTCAAGCCCCAACTCTCATCAACCCAGATTTCTCCAAGGATTTCATCCTCTATGCATTTGGGGGTGATGATACTATTTCTGCAATTTTGGTACAACAGAACAAAGACAATGATGAGCAGCCAATTGCTTTCTTCAGCCAAATCCTAGAGGACTATGAGGTGAGATATTCTTTCATTGAGAAGCATGTTCTTGCAGTAATCAAGAGCTTGAAGAAATTCAAGCATTTAGTTTCAAACAACAAGGTTCAATTGTTGGTTTCTCATGTGGGAGTTAAGGACTTCCTCCTCAACAAAGACTTGAATGAAAAAGAGCAGGTTGGATTACTCATGTCATGGAGTATGACATTGAGATCAAAGTCACCAAGTTGGTCAGAGGAAAAGGATTGTGTGAGCAGCTGATTTTGAGCAAACAAAAGGAAGCATGCAATGAGAAGGAGGTTGTTTTGGCATTGCAAGACAGCCATGAGCAAGGAAGCACTCAAGAGGAAAATAATGGTGTTCCCATTCCTTGCTTGGACCCAAGACATAATGCACTTCCTAAGCACATAGGTCTATGCCCTCCAGAGATGAACAAGACCAAAAGAAGACACTTCAGATTGCAGGCTGTCCCATATGCCCTTGTTGATGGTGTTTTGTTCAAAAGGATGTGAATGGAGTGCTGCTGAGATGCATTGGTACAAATCAGATTCATAGGGTGTTGGAAGAGTTCCATGGTGGACCAGCTGGTGGTCATTTTGCACCAAGAGTGACAGCTCTAAAGATCATGAGGGCTGGCTATTATTGGCCCAAGATTTTCAGTGATTGTTATGCATGGATCAAGAGGTGCAAGAATTGTGCATTCTTCACATGTAAAGAGAGGCTAGCTACCCTTCCATTGCATCCAATTTCAGTTGACCAGCCATTCATGCAATGGGGTTTAGACTTCATTGAGTCATTAATCCCAATTCAAGCCAAGGGCACAAATGGATTTTAACAACAACCAGATTATTTCACCAAGTGGACTGAAGCAGTAGCACTCAAGGAAGCAAATGAATCTAGCATCCTAGATTTCTATGAGGGAATAGCAACCAGATTTGGCATACCTACTACAATAATATCAGATAATGCATTGGCATTCATTGGGTCCAAGGTGACTGAATGGGCTGTCAAGAATGGGATCTACCTAAGCACTTCATCAAACTATTACCCTCAGGGTAATGGCCAGGCTGAATCTACAAATAAGAACTTGTTAAGGATCATTAGGAGGACTCTTGATGAAAATCAAAGGTCTTGGCATACTAAGTTGAAATCAGCCTTATGGGCTGATAGGATAACTCCCAAGAGATCTACAGGTAACTCTCCATTTAAGCTTGTTTATGGAAGAGAGGCAATTTTGCCCATGTCACTTGAGTTGCCAACATTGGAACTCATGAAACAGTTGGAGTTGTTGGAGTTTGAGCCCATGGAAGTTAGATATGCAAAATTGATGGAGCTCTAAGAAATCAGAAATCAAGCATCCCGAGCAATGGAGAAGGATCAAGCTTTGATCAAGAAGACCTTTGATAAGAAGGCCAAGGATAGATCTTTCCAAGTTGGAGATCTAGTGTTAAAATGGGATGCAGATAGAGAAAAACTAGGAAGGCATTCAAAATTTGATGCCATTTGGAGTGGCCCATACATGGTCACAAAGTGTAAGGACAACAATGCTTTCCAATTGTCTTCATTGGATGGCGAAGAACTATAGATTCTAGTCAATGGAATCCATCTAAAGCATTGCTATTGAAAGGAATTCTCCACCTTGTACATATTAGCTTAGGTTTTCATTCCTCCAAGTGCTTGTGCACATTGTTTTGCTTGTAGTTTAGTTTTTCTTTCCCTAAGTGCTTTGGCACAAGCTTGTTGTTCTGGGAATGTGTGTTTGCAGGCCTTGCTCCATCGATGATGTGCCATTCCATCTTCCTCCTTGCAGTGTTCTAGTCAGTTGGGGTATCAAATAGAGAATTTGATGACTCCATGCCCAATGGATTGCTTTAGAAACTGGTAACTTCATCCAATAGGTAGATGACCCCTCTGAGTCAAAATTGTTATCCAAAATGTGCCCCCTTGCTCATTTTGTGGCTAACTCCTTTCATTCTTCCCTCTCTTGTGCCTCAGTCATAATTTTTTTCTTTTCAGGGACTCAAAACTTTCTAAATGGCATGGCACCATTGGATAGAGCTCTTTCTCAACTTTCCAGAAAGGTAAAGTTTTCCTCCTAACTCCATGTATTTTTGAAGTTATGGCTCGGCGGAGTTTTTGTGGGAAATTTTCCCCTGAAAGGCCGCAACAATGAGATGCCGCCACGTGTCCAAGGAAGTGGCGGGGGTCGGAAGAAAACTTGGTTTTTTACCAAGTGTTTGGAAAAATTTCAAAAGGAAGATTTTCCCCATAGGCCCACCGGTGAATAGAATGGCGCCACGTGTCCATGGGGAAAAAATTGAAAAAATGACTAAGTGTTGGCGCAGGGAGAATTTTAATGAAGAAGGCCCACTGCCTAATCATATTGTGCCACGTGTCACCAGAGGCCGAGAAAAGTGGAGGGTGGAGGTGAATTTAGAATTTTGGTGAAGTGTTTTGGTAAAAGGTAATGAAAAAGGGTTTTGGCCCACGGCCCCCGTGACCAATCATATTATGCCACGTGTCCATGGGCACCGGAATGGCGGAGCGTGGGAGGAGATTGGGATTTTTTCCCAAAAGCTAAAATGAAAAGGAAAAATGTTTGCAGAGGGCCCACGGCAAATGAAATTGTGCCATGTGTCTAGGATGGTGGAAGGTGGGGAGAATTTGGGAAATTTTCCCAAGCAAAAAAGAAGTAAATTTCAAAGGAAAAATCACCCCCCAAAGCGAGCCAATGGAATTGTGCCATGTGTCAGGTGGCGGAAAATCTCAAGAAAATCCCACAAGGAAAATTTGAAGGGGCAAGCCCACATCCAATGGGGTTTCACCACGTGTCTAGTGGCTTCAAAATAGTCAAATAGCCCATGGAAAATTTAGGAAGGAAAGGTCCGCGACCAATCATGTGATGCCACGTGTCCTTAGGTCATCGGCACGGTGGGGAATTTTTAGAAAATTTTCCAAAGGAAAACAAAGGAAAATGAAGCATTAGGCCCACACCCAATCAAAGCATGCCACGTGGTCCCGAAATGGTGGAGCATGGGGATTTTTGGGAAATTTTCCCAAATGCAAAAAGGTGAAAAAATTCAAAATTTTGCCCGCCAATCCGATTTGGCCCTGTTTTGCCCTAAAATTTCAAATGGCCATATCTTTCGATCCAGAGCTCGGTTTTTCACGTTCTTTATATCAATGGAAAGCTAGTGAAATTATCTACAATATTCCAGGGTCATTTTTGTATTTTGATGGAGTTTGGAGAGAGAAAATTAAAAATTCCTCTGGCACGTGGTCATGGACAGAAATGATGTTTCAACCACCATGTTTTTAATGAAGAATGGCTCGCATTCTCTCCCAGCATGGCTAAAAATGTTAGGGGATGGGCCTATAAGGATGCCCATGCTATTTTGATTGTGTTTTGGTCAATGGTTGAATCTTCCCCATGTTTTCCTACATTTCTCTCTCCTGGGTCGTGGCTTGCACTGTAAAAGCCAGATTTGGCTCATTTTCAAGGGGAACATTTTTTCATGTATTGCAGGCTCCCTCTGTCACTTTAAAAAGTGATTTTGTGGAAAACCAGACCTTTTCCAAGACTACAACCTATTTTTCCTCTCAGGTGTTGTAATGCAAGTGGTTTTTGATGTAAAAATGACAATACAAGCTCTGTGAATGAGTTTTAATCCTTTGTCTGTGTTGTTTGATTCATTTCTAACCCTCCATTATAGTTATCAGTTTGTGCATGAAGTTTTGTTGCATTTTTATGAACTGTGTCAATTTGCAGAAGTAAAAATGCTCACCACTCCTTTGGTGTATCACCTTATTAGCACTAGTTTCAGTTTTTTTGCATTCTCCATCTCTGTCCACTTTGGAATTTAGAGTAGGATTTTGAGTTTGAAACCTCTGTATAACTTGCAAGTAAGTGATATATCTG
Organism: Taxus wallichiana var. yunnanensis; assembly: GCA_018340775.1. Classification (NCBI taxonomy): domain Eukaryota; kingdom Viridiplantae; phylum Streptophyta; class Pinopsida; order Cupressales; family Taxaceae; genus Taxus; species Taxus wallichiana. Next base: position 689,213,882 of record CM031240.1, read on the forward strand.
ATCAGAGGAGTTGAGGAACAACCTCTAATCTAGAGATTCCTTTCCCATTTTACAAGTCCTTTGCAACAATAGGTACCTCGAATGTGATGTGGATGCAAGAAGATAGACACAAAGTGAATGATTGATCATCGTTGCTAAAAACTCGATGACCTATACAACAAATACTAGAAATGAGATTTATTATAAATTATATGTGGGGCTTCGTAAAAATATGGCTCTAAGAAGCGTTAACTTCCTTGGCGGATGTCAACCCTTGTATTTTTATAAGATATGATAAAAAAACAATAATAATAAGCTGGATAATATACAAAATCTTAGGCACGAGAAAGTGGAAATGTAGAAATGTAAGGCACATAAAAATATGATCTAAATTGACATAAAATAAAGTTAAATTTGTAGGGTTTATTACAACCAAGGATTCACAGATCCAAATATGGTAACCTAGGTGTGTGGATATGATTACTAAGATAAACATTCATACCTATATGGATCTAAAATGGAAATAACATAAGCTTTTAGATGTTGGAAATGACCTGCAAGAGGAGGTATAAGGTAGAGAACACCCTATAATGAGAGATAATAGGGATTTGGATGGGTTGGTTAATGAATTGGGCTCTAGTAGATGAAAACTAGGGTATAAACAAGATTGATTAAGTAAAAAGAGAAACAAGATGGAAAATATGGAGCCCGAGAGGAATGATAGTGTCAAAACATAGACAGAGAAAGGATCTAGAGATAGGAAATGTAGTGACAGGGTGATGGGTCAAAGGTGATCTGGGATGGGTGATGGTGACTCGAGAAAATTAGAATGAATCCTAAGGAAAATAGGTGTGATGGATGACCCGTGCAAGTGAAGAAATTGGTAACATGGGCTGATAATGAAGTCTCAAATACTATTGAACTGCAAGATGTTAGATCTAATAAGATAATAGTAGAAATAACATAAGATAACACAAAAATAAATATAAACCTCCCAAAGTCACACGAGTGATGAAAATAATCTTTAAAAGAACACAAGAGGATTTACATAGCTGGAAGAATGCTCGGTTTGAAGATGGATTCACAAAATGAAAGAAAGCCAAGTTGTTGTCTCTCTTTTGGAAAGGGGGAGAACTCAGTCTTATAGGGTTAAAAACAACTAGGATGGGTCACTGCTGACTATGGGGAAACTTTCCCCAATGGGGTTTATTTTTTGTTTTAGTAGGGATTTTGGGTACTAAGGATTGGGATAAATGCCTTAAAGCATGTGTCTGGGAAGAGGTTGTTTAGGGATGTGTCATGGGTAGTTAGGAGATAAAGATAGGTAGGACAAAAGATATAAAAATGTAGGGATCTAAATTTAGAATAAAATCATCCTAAAGGGAAAGTCCCTTAGGGTTAGTGGATATTAATTAATTAATGAAAATTAATCAACTCATGTTTATTAATAAAGATTAATAAGGATTAAAGGTGATGGGATAATAAGTGGGAATTTAATTAAATGAAGGGGGAAAAATTAAATAAATGAGTTCTAATAGGACCATGGATAAATATGCTCACACATGTAGACAAGGATAGGAATACCAAATTTATGCATCTACAAAAGGTTATAAAATCCATGCATCAATGACTGAGACATAATTAGAATAATTATCTTAGGAGTTTGAGTTCTCAATATACGTTGAATATCAAGACTTTTGTTGATGGACTATTATGATGACTATGTCAAGTTTTGTTTTTACATGATTACCCTATTTTGAGATTGTGTTTTTGAAAGGTGCTTTAGAGTTTTAATCCACGATCAAGGTGATATGAAGATTGTGCATAGGAGATGGAATATAGATTGATATGATCTAAGTGAGGTGTGAAGTATGAAGTTCATTATCAAATATTTTCATCTAAGTCCACTATGTTTTTAATATTATTCTAAGATATGTGTATGTAAAATCTTCATTGTGAGTATGTTGATGAACAAAATGTGCTAATGTGTATTTATAAGTAAAAACATGACCTATGGAGATGTTTAAAGTGTTTTCAACAATGTACAAGGTATGAGTAGGAAATATGTAGGGTATGCTTCATGAAGATCAAATCAAGTTAGTGGTTTGTTATTCTTCAAGAGGTAGCTTAGTGGTAGCAAGTCTAGTGCTGATCAAACTAGATTTGTGTATGATCCAAACTATTTACAATACTCATTAAAATTAGTGTACGAGAGATATGCGATGTTTGAATCTACTGTGATAAGATAAAGGATATTTTATGAGGTAACTTGAAGGTTTGTATGGGGAGCTAGATATATGCTAAGATGATATATGATGAGATGGAACTAAAAGGAAAGTAGTATTGCATAGTTGTTTGAGTTACATATTGACATTTCTGATTATGACAGAGTACAATAGGAATGTGTATATCACAAGTATATAGAGAGCTTATGAGACAAGAGAAATGTGATTGATTTCTTTTATCAAGTGGCTAAAGTGCAAATCAAGGCTTTTTGACAGTATTGTAGGTGTTTTAAGTTGTATTGAGAAAGGGGGTGCAAAGTTCATTATAAAGTATTCCAAAGAAATGTAACAAGGGTAGAAAACACTAAAAATAATTTTAGGACTGTGATATTTTGCATGATCCAACTCCATGAATATTGATCAATGTAAAACTTACACTTTTACATTCTTAGTTAGATGTTGATAATTTATTTCCTGGGGAGCCATAGAGTGGAAATTTATGAGGTATGTGTGCTTCTAGGATAGTGAGAAGTTGGTCAAAGTTGACCGAATATATATTTTTAGGTACATTGGTCCTAAAAGTGGTTGAGACAACTTTGGAGGAAGAATTAGTATATTTGGAATTGTATAGATGTAAAAGAAGATGAATAACATGATTGAAGGAAAAATATGGAGATTATACACTCAAGGGGAGCTGTTTCTATTCTCATATCAGGTCCATGGATCATCATATGTTGTTGTTTTAGGTCAAATAAGACCAATTACAGTCAAGGGGAGATAATCAAGCAAGTAAGTGTGTTTTGAGCATTTTTTTCATTGTGTGTTGTCTTTTTCCATGTTCATTTTTCATTTTAGCCTTTTTCATAGATGTCAATGGGGGAGAGTAGGCTTAAAAACATGGGAAATAGTGAATTAGGTTTTTAATCTTGTTGGTTTCCATCAATGTTTCTTAAGGTGGTTGTCATTAATGACAAAGGGGAGATTGTTAATCATTGTGTCTAAGTTCCAGAATTGATATCAAAGCCATTAATGGAAAATGGTATGTAGATGTCTTATGAGTCCTTACGAGGTGTCAACCATGGTCAAACATGAAGGTTGATTTGTAGTGACTTAGTTTGGTGGAGTTCTTTGGTGTCCTGGAGCATGGTCTAGTGTGCATGGTCATAGTATGAGTCCTCCAAATTTGGTATAAGGATTTTCCAATGTAAAGTAAGGTTGTAATGATTATTCAAGAGTGTCCAATATTTTGTATTGATTCATCATCATTAGTTCATGGGTTTTATGACTTGAGCCAGGTCATTCTAGGCCTATTCCTAGTTCTAGAACATGTAGAATGAGTTGGAGGTATGATTTTTGAAGCTAATAATTATTTATTAAGCATGTTTATAGCATGATGATGTTCTATATCATGTTTATGATGAGTTTTAGGTCAATACTCGAGAGGTTTCGAGGTGTTCATGGTCCTTGGGAAGCAAGAAGGGAAATAAAAGTTAGATAACACATTTAAGTCACTATGTATAAAGAGTTCAAGGAATATTTGAGATATATAGTGAGTTTTATCAGTTAGAGTATATTATAATGATAATTCATTACAAGTTTCAGGTCATTTTGAAAATGATTTTTCAAAATACATAATTTTTGGTAAAATTGGGTTTTGAAGATGGAGAAACTAGCTCGAATTGGTAACTTCAGATGCTCCTTATGATCTGTGTGATTTCAATGGGACATAAAATATTTGGGGAAAGATTTTATATTAAGCTAATAGTGTTTATAAAAAACAATTAGGTGGTTTGATCATTAGGTTTTTATGAACGATCGTTACGAAGGTAAAGTGGTTTGAAACCCTAGTTAAACACTAACTCACTAATGACTTGGAGGAAATTGATTGTACTAAGATATAATTTATTGTTTTTGTAAAATTTATGATTTGGTTATATAGGAATCTTCCATATTTTCTAGTACATATATTAGAGCTTGTGATAGTATGTGGGCCCCACTCAAAAAGGTAATTTTCTAGAGTTTTTCAGTTTGTTGAAAAATGTCCATTAAACAAAATGTATAAATCACCATTTATGGAAGCATGGGAGTTTATTTACATGTCCATGATATTTTTAATTTCTGTTTAAGGTGATAAGATGCAACGTATGCCCTATATTCAAAGACTGGTCTCTTTAGGGTTGGAAACGTAGTTTTGAGTAGTTTCTGAAATTGGCTTGGATGAAGGCCTTCCACTATGAGTTAGAAGGAAATGTAATATTTTATGGAAAATATATTTAGAGACATTTATATTTATATATGTTTTGTCTCTTAGTGAATATTTTTAATAGGTGAACCAAGTTAGTTTATAAGACCTAATTATGGGGTATTAAACCCAGTTTGGAGTAGTTACTAAGATTGGGTTGTTTGGAGGTCTTCCACTTGGAGTTGAATGAAAAAGTGAGTTTTAATGGAAATTATACTCATGGATATTTACGATGGTATATGACTTGATCCTTAATGATTAATTTTTCTATGTGAACTAATTTGTTCTTCTAGATTGAAATTCTAGGTATTGAAGACCTAGTGGGGATTACTTGCTCCTTTGAGTGTTTCATGATGGAGATGGATTTTTCAGTAATTCTAGTGATTTTTGGTGATGTTAAGGACATGTGTAGGAATTTTTTGGATATTTTTTTGTCATAAAAAAATTGTTTGATGTTATTGGAGATCATGATGTAATCTCTAGTGCTTGGAGAGTGTATTTTGAGCTTGTGTGTGTGTCTTGGAGCTTTTTATGATGAATTTACCCTTGCCAAACCTTTCGGTCTCTTAAAATGAGTTTATAGGATGTTGTTATATTTTTATGTTGCTTTTACCTACCTACTTGGTCATGGCTGACCCAGGTGTGTTTTGGAGTTGAGATTACTATATAAGCATGTTAAATGAGTCATTTGTGACTAGTCGAGCCAAGTGGGAAAAGTGTGACCTATAAAGGAGTAAAGGAGAGTGTTAGTAACATATATAAGAAGATCTGAAAATACATGTAGAATATTTAATATCCTATTTGAAAGGAACATTGATAAACTCATCCCATGAAGAAGAGAGATTGAGCGAGTTAGAGAAGAGCTTGTTTGGATGAGGGTTTGGTGTGTTTGAAGAAGTTGTGAGATGAAATTGGATCACTATCAGTTGTGTGAGTAAAATTTCATTAGTGATAACTCCTTTTAGGTGGTTGAGTTGATGCTTGATCACCTTAGGGGGTTGTATCCTCCTTGTGTGGTTGGTGCCTTACTAAAGTACTAAACTAGGGGTTGGTGCTCCTTATGAAATTGGTGCTTTACTAAATTTATTCTTTAAGTAATATAACTAGAGTTTCAATGGGTTTTATTCTCCTTGAGGTTTTCCCACTTAAAATTGGTGTCCTTATGTAATGTCTTTCTCTTTATCTTGTGTATGGTTGATTCAATTCTTAAGCAAACACACATATGGTTCATGTTTGATTGAATGGTTGTAAGTGTGATAATGAATGATTATTGGAAATAAAATGAATTTGTAATGGATTAATTCACCCCCCTCTTAGTCCCTTTTGATTCCAAAAAATCTCCCATATTATATTTTTCCTTTTTTTTATTATAGTTGATTTCTACAAGTTCGCATAGTGCTTATTTGTATTTTTATGTATATGTTATATTTTGAGCTAACATGGCTAACACATGTAGCTTGTGCATTTCTTATATGATTTTTCACTACTAATTGTTATACTTGATTTCTACATTTATTTCTTACTTGATTACTTGACTATTTGACTTATTATTATATGATACATGAGTTCTTTGATTATCATTTCACATCATGGGTGTCTTATGTTTGGGTCTCTATGCCTCTTTTATTTTGCATGCTTCCTTAAATGTGGCCAATGTAGCATCACTATCATCATCTTATGATACTATGGGTGTACCATATTTTTGTCTCTATGCCTTGATATGAATCTTCAACATAATATTTCTTATGTACACTAGATTGTATATTGCTTTACCTCTACTCTTATTTTATGCTCTAACATATAATTACTATTAGTACTCTTTCTTATTACATATTGTGCATTTTGATTTGTGTACCATGGTACCCACCACATGAAATTTTTTCATGAACATGATCCCAATGGTGGCCACCAATACAACCTTCGATGCGATCCAATGAAAATTATTAGATTTATCTAACATGGGCACACACCATTTTTTAGCACCATAATCAAATTATTTATCATACACACCTCAAAATAGGGCATTCATTAAGATATAGAATACATATATGGTTAGAATATGTAGATCGTAAGACATCGAACAAGGTTTTTACAAGGTACAAATCCTCAAAAATAGGTACTAGTATAGAAAAGTGACAAAATTAACATTAATTTAGGATATTCACAATTTAAGCAAAGGTTGTACTATAATATATACCCCACTAGACATTCCCTACCTTAAAGAAAATTCTCAAAAATATAATAGTTTCATATTCTTATTGAATTATAGTATGAATCAAATACAAATTGCATAGTTAAGAGTATTATATAGGGGACATCAATACTTCATTCATTTTCCATTACACTTCTCAGGATAGAATTTTAAATACATGGTTTAGGGGCATGGTCCTTATTCTTGTTTTAATTATTCAACATTTTTTATATTTAGATTCACTAGTACAACAAAACTTATGGGAATGGATAATGCATTCCTTTAATGACCTTATTCTATATATACAAAATTGGGCGACATCTATCTATATCAATGTGATATGTGAGGATGAAAGGTATATAAGTGGCTAATTTATTGATAAGTTTTCCTTCCTTTCCTCTTTATATGTGTATGGGAAGATATTAGGGATGGTAAATACTCTGTAAACTTATCTAACTCTTAACAAGATTCTTCGGTACCTTCACTTTTTGGTGTTGGGTCATATGTAGTCAAATCCATTTCCTACTCTAGTTTTTCTTAAATACAATTAAAAATAATTACCCTTGATCCTTTGACATTTAAAAATTAACCTCAAATATATAAATTACAACAATACCTAGAGATCCTCCATCCATAAAATAAACATGTGTATTCCTTCTATGTTTTCATCTCATTTATTTTCTCTCGTATGAGTTAAAATTTTCAAATTTACAAGCATAAATTACTTTTGAGTTATAGTTCCATTTCTACTATGTGCATTGACTAAACTTTGTGGTTTATGATTCACCATGGAATGTGAAAACACTACCACTAAGGAAAAAAATTCAAGCGAATAATTTTTTTGTGTAAACACTCAGTATGATTTTCATTTGAACATGCACTTTTTAATTACACACTTAAAGGGTGAATTATACATAATCAAATATGGTAATTTATCCTTTGATGATGAAATGTTTGGCCATGTTCTTATGCTAAGACAAATTCTCCAATTCCAAGACCTAATACTATATATATATATATATATATATATATATATATATATATATATATATATATATATCATGAATTCATAACATGTTCACACTTCTCTATCATTCATTTAGATAACATTCATAAAAATAGTAATTCAACTATAGGAATCATTCCTGAACTTTAGATTTTACATCATTTTCATCCAAGGAAATATTGTTCAAGTAAATGCCATAGTAGATTACATTCATAGCTGGCCTTTATGGTATTTAATTATTTAATAAAATGTATCTTTTTATTTTTAAAATATCTTATGTGTGTCATTTCATCTTATTAGGTCATCCTTAATGTGAATGATTAACCTATATAAGCCTATATAAATAAGTAAATTACACTTCATAACTCACCTCAAACTCTTAAAAGATCTTAAATATCAACACTAAATAACTCAAGGCTCTCCTAAATATACCTAAATTAGTTACATATCATTTACAATATCCTATATATTAGGTCTAAAGCACTCAACCAAGTCAAAGAGTCTAGGTTCCTTTGTTTACAAACACTCAAAGGTATTAAAGTGATGTATTACTGAGAGCAAGTAACTTGAACAATAATTTCAAAAGGTATTCAAGGGTAAAATGGTTTAGTGTAGAAATTTAAGTGCACCACATCAAACTATTACTACATTGGATACATTCTATACTATATAGTTATCATGTTATCTTTGTGTCATGAGACATGAAAACAAACATAGGGGTTGGATTAGATTGTATACAATAATTAAAACTACACAAATATATTTACATGAGGAATGATCATAGTGAATTGGATGTAGTAAAACACAAAAATTAGTTCCACATGGGTTGACCACTATAAATAATATAGACTCATCCACACACTAATGTTTCCTTTCGTTATATACTACTTTGACGAAGGGTAAAACATGTATCTAGGGTTTTTACTTATTGTAGGTCATTATTCATTGTGTCAAGGTTTTGTGATATTGAGAGGCATAAATGACACATATATATATAGGAAATTCAAGGGAAAGATAATTTATTGAACCCCACTATATATAGGTCAAAATCTATATAGTATGGTCTAGGACTGTACCATGCCTTAGGATAGTTTGTTTGACCTTAGACAAGAGTAGTTTCCAATTATAGTTTCAAAGAAATGGAAATTTCAAGTTCAAAATAACCCATCTATAGTTTGCACACCCAAATCTTCCATGTACCTCTCTACGAAATAAGTATTTTTCTCTTCTTCTCTTTTTGATCTATCATTGTATCATTTTAACATAGTTACAAGTATTAATGAATTATTCTAAATGCGCATGGTTGATTTTAATAAATTAATTAAAAATAATCCTCGGTGACAAACCCTTACATCCTATAATTATTTTAATAAATTTATAATTTTAGAGTGTAAATACCTCTTTTGTGAAATATTGGGGAATGGAGAAAATGTCATGGGAAGTAAGATTTATAGCTATTATAATATTATCATAGCTAAATTTGGAATATATATTCATATTTAAATCATATGAATAATTCAAACTCAATCCCTTAGATTCCTTAGTTAAGTCATATTTTTTATTAGAGTGTCTCATCTCTACTAATGATCTTGTATCACCCTTATGGCACCTAATCTTTCCCTATCTTCATGTCTACTATTTTTATTTCCTTTAATGGATATTGCTAATAGTTGGCCATGATTTTACATCCTCTTTGTGATAATTTAAACATCATATTCACATCACCTAATTTTTATTAAAATAGTAATACCTTGAGGCCTTCCTCAAAACCATATCCATGTACCCCATCTAATTACATCCTATTCATAAACTTTTATGGTGGTGCTTTATATTTTGAGAATATATAGTATAATAATTTATTATGATTCTATTTGTTTCATTAAATGATTCCTTATTTTACATATACTATGTTTTCTTTTCTCATGCCTTATATTTCATTTGATATTTATTACATTTTATTTACACATCTTTTTCACTTATTTGACCAAATTTCCTAGAGTTTACTAATTATTTTACAATCCTCACTTTACACATATGTTAATCCATTTGTAATATATTTCATCACATTTGTGCAAACATAGATATGAAAAAATAGGTAATGTAGACAATAAAATATTTGAAAATCATTATCATGTCATGTTTTTAGAAAGATTTATATATGTGGGTATTGAATGATGAAACTATGTCTTATGGGCACAAGTCCTTGTTGTTTTAATTTTACATTCCTTGATTTATACTTTGATTTGTGAATTAATTGATTCTTTCTTATGTTTTTATGTTGTGTCACGAGAGATCTCGGGCATTTTCCACTATTTATTTGAATTTTAGTGATTTTAGTCAAAAACCTTAACACACTCATCATGAATGGGTAGCTCAGGGTCGGGTGACTAAACCTTGAGTTCAATCTAGTCACTGTAGGTGGTATGAGTTGGTATGAGTTACTCTACATATAGTTGTAGTTGTAGTTTTTCAGGGTTAACCCACTTCATCTCTCTCATAGGTGGGATAATGAGGTATAGCTTCATGGCCATAGGGTCTATCATTTTAATATTTTATCCATCGATCATCGAGATAGATTAAATAGGTCCTAAGCATTATATCAATTTTTCAATTAACAATAAATAATTTGGGATGAAGACATCCTTTCATGTTAATCTATCCAAGAAATTAGAACAAAAATAATCCTAGCCCAAAGCTCACCAAAATTCATGTATAAAGTAATCACTTGGGGTCTACGAATCTCAATATGCATACCCCACCCCTACTCTTGGAAGTGCCACTCCTCTCCCTATCGCCATATAGAAAATAGATATAGGGAGGGGGTGCCTAATCTCTAATCTATGAAGGATATATGAATCGGGGAATAATCTTATCTTGGAATCCGGGAATCAAGGACTTGGGCATCCGCCCTATATAGAGAACTACCGACCCCTATCTATATATGGGTTATACCCTCAATTTTTCAAGTGTAAGTAGTAAAAATATGAGTGGGGGACCATATCAATGGAATGTCATTTGGGTCAAGGATTAGTTTGTTTCAAAATAAAATTGGTGGGTGCTAAATTTGAGTTAATAGTTCTATGACCATACAATCAACGGAGGATTATAACAATCACACAATTAATGAAGGATTGTGGTAATCATACAATCAAAGTGAAGGACTATGGATAGTCATCGGGGGTAAAAAAGAGTATAATCATGAATTAGATATATGATATTGAACCCTTTTAAGTTTTGGGTCTTTTCCTCTTGTTGGGTTTCTTTGTCATTGTTTTCTCTTTTGCATATTTTTTTTAATTAGATTTGTGTGCCACTAAGATTCAAATTTTAAAGCGTTATACTTATATATATAATTTTACCTCACACATTTACTATCTAGAAAACACCTATCTATGTACATAGTACTAAGCTAAAGAAGTGAGTGTACAATCTTCATACTAGATTAAGGGTATTTCCTTATAATTCTAGACTCGTAGATGAACGTGTTAAGACAAAGATGGAACATACCATCCTAGCCAAGATTCTTGGTGGAAGGCCCAACATAGATGATTTTTGGAAATGGGCCATCAGAAGGTGGATTCCTAGAGGAGCTATGGAGGTGGTGGCTTACTCTAATGCCTTTTTTGTGATCACCTTGGCTTTAAAAGAGGATGCAAAAACATCCTAGTTGGGGGACCGTGGTTTATGGGGAGAGCTTTGGTTCTAGTTCAAAGTTGGAAACATGGCTTTAATCCTTTAGAATCTCAGATGAGAGAGTGCCCAAGTGGTTAATCTTATTGAGCTTTCCACTTGAATACTAAGAGCCTGAAATCATTAAGGGAATTGCCAAGGTGGTGGGGGATCTCATTGTGGTTGATCCCATGACTCGAGCTAAATCGAGACTATTGCATGCTAGTTTCTATGCTAATGTTGTTATGGATAGGGAACTACCAAAAAGTATTACTCTCACCTCTAAGTGGGAGAGTATCAACAGAAGATAGACTATGAGTCTAGCCCATTGTTGTGTTTCTCATTCTTCAAGGCTGGTCACAATGCTAAATCATGTTCGAAACACAAAGATAAACACAAAGAAAATAAAGGGAACAAGGTTTACCAAGCCAAGGAAGGGCCAAACAAGAAAGCTAATGGGGATCAGTTGGAGGTTGGTGAATCTTCTAAGACTATATCTCATTACAAATATGGACTGGATGTAGAACCCATTGCTTGGTTATTGAAGAGATTTTGCAAACCAAAGAGGAAGGAGAAGAGCAAGAGGTCAAGGTATCCAACCCATTGCTAAAGCTTGAGGAAGATCAAGAAAAAGTTAAAGAAACCATTGACATGAAGAAGAGTATCATGTTAAGTCTTTGTGCTGGAGGACACCTATGGTAGTCCATATTTTTTCTCCCAGAAGAAAGATTCTAACCCAATTATGGTCAACAACATGTTTGAGGCTATAGGACTAGAAGAGATCAAAACACTGGAGGCTAGGCTCATTCTTGTCTCTACACCACAGTCACATCCCACTAATAATTCAAATAATTCCACTCCTAAAGTGGATCTAGGTGGGTCTAAATAGGGAGTGGGTAGGCCACCTTCGAGAGTTACTAGAGAAAGACTTACAATAAAAGAATTAGTGAAGGAAGCCAGAGATCCTTGACTTCAGGTAGTAAGGGAAGATCTAAATTTAAATGATAATTATATCATGGAATATTAGGGGGTTGAATAACCCCAAAAACATAGGATTCTTAGTGACATTAGGATAAATAACCATGTTGATATCCTCATGATCCAAGAAACCAAAATGAAGGAGGATAAGTTTAAAGAAATTAAAAATTTTTTGGAAAGAGGTTGTTTATAGTTGTGTTGACTCTTTTTGGGGCTTTAGGTGGACTTGCATGTCTGTGGAACTGGGAGTAATGTAGAAGGAGAATTTTAATTCAAAATAGACATCATTTAGCTATTTTCTTCATAGGACTTAGTTTCAAAAGAAAATGGATCCTTTCAAATGTTTATGCCCCGAACTCTAGTTTTGGGGAGGAAAGATCTATGGAATGAAATGGTGACCTTCAGGAACTACTTTTAGGGAGTGGGATTGAGATGATAGGGGAGACCTGAATACTCCTCTTCTACCATATGATAAAAAAGGAGTCCTACATTTCTTGGAAAGCATGGAAGATCTTGCTGATTTTCTTCATGGTAATGGGTTGTTTGATTTGGAACTTAGAGGATCCAAGTTTACCTAGTCGAATCAAAGAACTAACAGATACTGATTCAAATCAGAATTGATAGATTCTTGGTTAATTTTTAGTGGGTGTAAAGTCATGTGTACTCACTATCATCTCTGGTTAGGACCAACTCTAGATCACAATCCTCTGATCCTAAAGTTTGATGAAGCCCAAACCATAAAAGGGAGGCCATTTAGATTCAAAAAAATGTGGACCTTGCACCCTGAATTGAGAAAAAGGATTGAAGAATGGTGGAACCTTTCCACCTATGGCAATAGTATGTTTAGGGTGGTCTCAAAGCTGAAGAATATAAAAATAACATTAAAAATGGAATAAGGAAGTTTTTGGAGACATTTTTCTCCAAAAAAGAAAATTCAGAGGAGGATTTAAGAATTCTTGAGGAGCTTATGGAGGAGGGGATGGAGTATTCAGAAAGGAACAAGAGAAAATTATGCTCTCATAATTTCATAACTTCTTGCTAAAGAAGAAATTTATTGGAGAGGCAAAATCCAGAATTAACTGGCTCAAGGATGGGGACAAGAACACCAAGTTTTTCATGTTTTGGCTACCATCAAAGCCAAAAAAACAAGAATTCTTTAAGTCTCTAAACCGGATGGGACATTGGCCATGGAGGAAGATGATTTAGTAGGACTATCATTAGCTACTTCCAGAATCTATATGCTAAAGGAAATCAGGATGATGGGAGGAAGATGGAGGATGCTCTTTCTCTCTTTGATAATGTTATCAATGAGGAGGAAAATAGAGATCTTATGGAAATTCTGAAGGAGGAGGAAATAAGAGCCATTATTTTCCTAATGGAGGGGATAAGGCCCCTGGCTCGGATGGATTCCCACCTTCTTCTTCCAAATGTATTGGGATATCATTAAGAAAGATGTAGTGAAAGAGGTTCAGGATTTATTTTCTTGGGGAATGATGCTAAAATAGGTCAATCACACCTTCTTAGTCCTATACCCAAGGTGAATGGAGCTAAGGATCTTAAGGATTTCAGACCAATCAACTTATGCAACACTATCTATAAAATTTGCTCCAAGATTTTGGCCTTCAAACTTAGGGAGGTTCTGCAAAAATTTCATCTCACCTAACTAGGGGGCCTTTGTTCCTAGAAGACAAATATTGGACAATATCATTGCAATCCATGAAATGGTGCATTCGGTGGAGAAATCAAATAGGGAGGCTATGATGGTGAAATTGGACATGCATATAAAGCATATGACAGAGTGTCATGGGAGTTTTTAAGTCTGATATTAGAAAATCTTGGATTCAATCCCAAGGTTATCCAACTGATTAAGGAGTGTACCTCTACACCTAGCTTACTCGATCTTTGATCAATGGTAAGCCCATGGCTTCTTTAAATCTTAGAGGGGACTTCACCAAGGGGATCCTCTATCCCCCTTTCTATATATCATTATGGCTAAGACTCTTAGCTGAATTTTTCAGAGGGATATGATGGATAGAAGACTAAAAGGTATCCAAGTTACCAATGGAGTTGATCCTATCAGCCTGCAAAAATTTGTGGATGACACATTCCTCCTCGGGCAAGAAGATGTGAATGAAGCTAGGGATTTTAAGGAAATAACTAAGGATTATGAGGAAGTATCGGACAACTAATCAACTTTCATAAGAGCTCTTGTTTTTCATTAATGTCAACTTGATCAAAAAGAAGATTGGTGGCCATTATGGAGTGCAAAATCAAATCTCTACTAGATAGCTACTTGGGTATGCCCTTGTGTGGTAGTAAGATAACTATGGAAACATGGAATCCTCTCATTGAAAGGTTTCAAAGGAAACTTTCATCATGGAAAGGATCTCTACTCACACAAGCAGGCAAAAAGCTTAGCTCCTCTAGAGCTCTCTGCAGGGGGTGGCTACCTATATCATGTCCATATTCAAAATCTTGGGAAAAGTTAGAAATGTTATTGAAAAAATCCAAATAAGGTTTCTTTGGTTTGGAACTGAAGATAAATCCATAATACCCTTGGTGGCATGGGAGAATGTTACAAAACCAAAATATATGGGGGCATAGGGTTAAAAAACTTAAAAATCATGAATGAAGCCCTGATTGCTAAGATAGGGTGGAGAATCTACAAGGAATAGGATTGTGGGTGGATATTCTACAGAAAAATATTTGCTGACTTGTTGGCGGAAGAAAAGCTCTATTAACTCTAACTAACTGCCAAAGGGGTCCATATTTTGGAATAATCTTAGCTAGAGTAAACACCTTCTCCTTAAAGGAATCAAATGGAATATTGGAAATGGGGATGAAATAAGGTTCTGGGAGGATTCTTGGCTGGATAAGAAACCTCTATGTGTGAGTGAGCCATGGAATGATCTCAAAACTCCACTATAGTCATATTTTTGGGGAGAAAGTTTGAAAACTATTGGGCTCTCGATCCTCAAGAGACAAAGTGGTGACTATTCTACCCCCTTCTAATTACATAGGGCCAATCAAAACTTTTGAGGAGCTCAAAAACAGACTAAGGAGAATCCTTATTCCCAATAGAATGTTGGAGGATGAAATAATTTGGAGTAATTCAACTTTTAGGTGAGTATGAAGTTAAATCAAGATATGAAATCTCTTTTGAAGATGAGAGGAGAACACAGGATGTGCAAGAATATGGAACAAATATCTTACTCCCAAAATCAATTTTTTCATGTGGGAATCAATATTGAACAAAATATTGACTATGGAAAATCTTAAGGAAAAGAGGTATGATCCTAATCAACCGATGCTCTCTCTGTGAGGAGAATGTTGAGTCAGTTTACCATCTTTTTATGGAATGTAAGTTTACTTTCCAGGTTATAACAGAGATATTGAATATCTTCAACATCCAACTCCCTCTCCCGAAGCTTAAATAATCTGATGGAACAATGGAAATCCTTTCAAACCTAGGATTCTCAATCTAATATGGAAATTCTCGCTACCTCACATCCTATGGAGTATCTGGATCGAGAGGAATAATAAGATTTTTCAAAACAAGTCAGCTAACATCTCTAAGGTGGTCAACAAGATTAAGAAAATCTCAAGGACAACATTGGGATATATAAACATAAGTGGGAGGACCCTTTTCAAAGGAGGACACTAGGATTCTTCAAGCTTTAAGGATTAGCCGAAAAAACTGGAGGAAGCATGGGAAAAAGGAAACAACCAATTCTAAATGGAAACTTCCCCTATGGATTGGGTTAAAATTAATTTTGATGGGTCTAAAAGTTAAGGGAAGGAAAGGCTGGGGAGGCTTGATAAGGGATCATATGGGAATTCCTAATTATCTTATATGTTGGTCCATTAGGTAATAATTCTAACAATTATGTTGAAGTGTATGTGGATGTGAAGGGAATGAGGATTGCTAAAAGACTTAAGTTCAAGAAAATAATTATAGAAGGAGACTCTCTATTAATTATTAAAGCCATTGAAGGAAAATGCAAGGTTGGGTGGAACATAAAAAATATGATACTAGATGCTCAAAGTATGATGGGGGTCTTTGATGATGTGGCCTTATGCCATGTGTTTAGAGAAAATAATTCCAACATAGGATGGGTTAGCAAACAAAGGTAATGATTTGGCAGATTGAGGGAGAATGGGAGGGAAAGGTACCATGGAGCCATGTTGACAACATAATTAATAATGAAAATCACAACCAAGGAAGCTCGCATGAGCCAAAAGGATCTAGATAGGATCCGTGGGGTAGATTGGGAATTTGAATTGTTCTAGTTTGATGGCGATAGAGAAGGGTTTATTTTTGTCTCGAGAAAAAGATCTTGTAAACATAGAGGTGGAGTAATAAAAATCCATAATGAGCACATCATGGGAGGTGGATATGTGCGAGATGAGACCAACCTCATTCCAATCAATTAAACATGATGCCACTATTTGGAGGTTGATGCGAAAAATGTGGTTTCAATAGAATTTTATCAAGTGTATCAAAGGTAATGATCTAACTTAGCCATTGATTTTGCCAAATATTGGGATCATGGGAGGGTTAATTTCATGGGGGTTGAGATGCATGTCATAGAAAATTTTATAGTGGATGTAATGGGAATGTCTATGGAGGGGCTTAAATTGTTCAAGGACAAGAAGTGTAGGAACCACAAAATCTCCATTTTTTTGACCAGATGAAAGGGTGCATCTGTATGATGATGGCATAGCTAGGAATTTTCTCCCAGAGAGGTGGGATGATGTTCTATAAGGTGGTTATGAGATATTTAACCCTTGAAGGAAAATTTTACAAAATCTACACTCACCACCTCTCTATCTTGAACTATTTCCATCGCAACCAGGCCATGAGCTTCCCATTTTTCCTATTGTGGTCCCTAACTATTTCTATTTCAGATTTTAAGGAGGAAAAGGTTGAATCCCCTACATCATGGCTTGATTTTTTTTTTCAAGAATAAAATTTTCTTGGCCCTATCCCAAAACCCACTAGCTTAGAAGAGTAGGTCTTAGCTTAGCAAGATGAGAAGAATGAAAAAGAAGGACCCTGTGGTGAATGAAAGTGAAGACGTGGGTCATGGAGGTGATTTCAAATATGATTAAGGGGGGGATATTAGAAAGGAAAGGGTATTATGGAGGACATTCTTGGAGACTCCACCAAAGATTCTAGGATTGCTAATATGGAGGTTGCTTATCGATACACTTTTGCTCAAGGTAACCAAACTCCTAGTTTAGGATATGAGGGAATGACACATCAAATCCACAACCCAAGAAAAAAGGATTAATGGAATTAAGGTATATTTCATCATGCAAGAATATAGGATCACTATTTTGCAGGATCAATTGGCCAAGAAGGACAAACAAAAGAGGAGTGCTAGGTTTGAGCTCAACAACAAAAATGAATATGAGGAGGTTACAACACTGGTGAAAAATACAAAACACATCGACTCCTAGGAAAGAACTAGATGAGGGCCCAACTCTCACACTAGGAGAAATAAGAAAAATAAACTTTAGATGACCTTTGGTGGACTAGTTTTTGGTCATGTCATTTTTTGTTTTGTTTGTCTTTAGTGGCTATATTTGAAAAAAAACTCTATGTATCTGAGGTTGTGTTTTCCTCACCCCTTGTTGGCCTTTGTGCTGGTCAAGTTGTTTTGTCCTATCTGGGCCCTTGCTGGTTTTTGGGTTGTTGTTTTTCCTAGATAATTTATTTCCTTTTATGTATTGTGGGTTTTTTGGTCCCCCCAAAACCAAATAGTTACCTAATCTATACTAATATAAGCTAATATAATAGAGTCGAGTTTTGGGATTTGGTACTAACATTCTATATGGTCTTGTACCTATATGATTTTGGTGAGAAAAACTTAATCTAGGCACCTTAATAATTATGCATACATCCCACATATGGAAACAACACATTCAAAGACTAATATGAATAATTTAAGTCACCTCTTTAACCCTACTTATATTTTTAATTTCTTTATCATTTTGACATGCTTGTAAATGTAATATTTTCATTATATAATTGTAAATAAATATATTATTCTCTTCCTTATAACATATAGTATTCAATCTTAATTAAATTAATTATATTAATCTATTGTAATTAATTTAAGGTTGATGCATTTTGTAAAACCCATCCTTATGAACCCTTTACCTAGCCTCAGGTTTAGATTTCCTTTTAAATAACTAATCCTTATGCTATCTAAACCCCTATTTAGTTTAGGTTTAATTCTTCCAGTTAGACATGGCTTGTAATAATGATTTTCAAAACCACAAGGGTTATTATCCCTCTAATCAGGTTCAAGACACTTATGGGTTCAAAAATTATGGTATATCTACACTATAATAGGTTTATATGACTCCACTACTTGATTTCAAGTTTTATGACTTATGGTTATGATGAGACATCATATGACTATCATCCCAAGCCACAATATCCACCTCAAATTTCTAATCCTAGTGTACTACCCAATTTTACTATGCCTTCTACTAAAGTATCCTTGGCTATCTCTCTACCTATCTTAGAGGTACTACATGACATCCGTTCTTTACATAATATGGTTAAATATTCCCACATATCTAGCCATATAACCCTTTACTTACTGGATACATGTTTTTATGATGAAATTAGTTCTTAATATGCATCTAGTGATAGTGGTTGGGTTAGTGGGATGAATCCCTAACCTTATGCATTATTAAAATTCCTAATTCTCATAGTCATGATATAAATCCCCTAAGGAGGTAGAAGGATCCATTTCAGATGATGATTTCCTCTCTAATACATAGGTATGTCCTATGTATCTTCCGAACACTAATTTTTCTAAATTCCTTCTTTATATTGATATATATGATGATAACAATGATGAACATTATTCTACTTCTATAGATGGTGATGTACATAGTGATTGAAATATTTCATATGATAATAAGGTTACTAGTTTATATAATCTTCCTATTTTTCATAATTTTCATGATGATACCTATAAATTTTGTTATACATGATGGTGTTGTTGTTTATAGTGAAGTTGATAATCCTAGGGAAAGTGCATGAGAGATGCGGGGAAAATTTGGCCACGTTTTGTTGTCACCAAATCACCGCACCCTATGAATGGCCAAAATGTGAATAGGATGTTCGGTGGGATTAGGACACATGGGATCACATCTCAAGTCAGGGGACTTGGGCTCGAGGTGAACCTCCAGAGAAGGCTAGCTTCCTCTTCCTAAACTAAGTGTTGTACTACTCCTAGTGAAATAAAACAATTATCTAGACCTCTACTAACATTTCCATGGGTTTTAGGGAAATATATTTGAAGAAATGAAACTATACTAGGGATAGTGATGCACTAAATAAAGGGTGTTTTCAGACTCAAGAAGGGTTAATTTGAAGAGGGTGTGTGCACCACAAGTCAACTTTACCTACTACAAATTATAGAGGATAAAAATACCACAAACTAGGAAGCAACCATTCCCTTTGTTAAACTCGATCAGAAAAACAAGTTATCAATATTCCAATGAAGAAGGATGAACTTGAGAAGGGTGAAAAAACACCACAACTCAACTGCATGTAATACTCCACCACTTGATAAGCACAAAACTCCAAGAACTTGCAATAGAAACGTGAACTTGCATAATATACCTACATGCATGAGAAAAGTCACAAAGAAGTATAGAAGGATGAAAGGACTAAGATTAGTCACAAAACACACACTTTTATTGCTTCAATAACATGCACAATGCATCATACATTCAAAGGAGGCAATATTTTCCACTACAAAGTCTTGAAAAGGAGGCTTGAAATTTATCTCAACACACAAGGACAACTTGTAGAAGAGAGAGGAATCTTAAAAATTGCACTTTCCTAAGATATCTAACTTTCCAACCTATCTAACCTATTGGAACCCTTTAGAATGAGCTTCCAACTTACATTTATAGAAGAATATGTGAGAGAGAAGAGGAAAGGTCATAATTACATTCCCTTCCTAAATTGAAGGTACATGATGGTTCATTTATTATAGTTGGTTGAACCACTTTAGAAGGTTCCATCATGTATCATTAATACCCAGTTGAAATAGTTCTCCTTAATTAATTAAAAGAATATTTAAATTAAATATTTAAATAATAATAATAAATATTATTATAAAATATTTAAATGAAAATATTAAATTAATTAAAAAATAATAATGTGGGACCCCCTTAGGATTGGTTTGCACTAAAGGGGGATTCCATGTGAAATGGTCAAAAATATCCCAACTCGGTGGTTGGCTCACCAAGCCAACTCACCGAGTTGGGCTCAGCTCTTTCATCTCCACCACAACAAAGATCTCATTGAATCAAGCTCCTCCATCGACTGAGCTACTCATTGAATTGAGCTCACTACCGACTTTACATGAGCTCCTCACTTATATGGAAAGTCAAGCTCCATCTTTAATGGCTCGTTGTAAATACTCTAACTTGGCCCACCTACTTAGGTTTGGCTAGGAACTCCTTCAGCGAATCTTCACTAACCTGACCCCTCATGTTGAGCTCTTCAAAATGGGCTCTCCAACAAACTCTATGCCGAGGTCATTATGCTATGTTGCCTTACCTTGGGGGTATTCAACTTATCAGTTCCAAAATCCCACGTGAGCTCATACCTTGAATGCCTTGTTGAGCCGTTTATAGCTCAGTTTGCCAACTCAATTCACCAAGTCGAGTTCTTCATGTTTTATACAAGCCTAAATCAATAATGTAACTTTGAGCTCAACTCGGCTCCTATTGAAAACTTCATATGAGTAACTTGTTTAACTCATTATCCTAATTTCGAGTTATGTCACCAACTTGTGTATTGGCGAGTCCATTGTTTTTATGAGCTTACTCACCTTTCGAGTGACTTTCTCATTGATCCATTGAGTTGTTCCATTGTGTGTCAATTCATGTTTGAAATATCTCAGCCTGAGCTCACCAACACTAAATTCAAATTATTTTATTGCATGACTTTCCATGACTCGGTCACTGTGATTCCTGTGAATCTGAGTTCTCCTATTGTGCCATTTACAGACATTAACTTGGCTCCTCAATCGATCCATAGCTCAAATATTTCAAAAATACCGCACTTGACTATGCATCCATTCTTTTATGCATGGTTCACTAAGCTATTTCCTATGGAGTACTTGGAACACCAGGCCCAAGCTCCCACGTTTCTCAAATTCATGAGCTCGATGATTTCAGACAAAAAAATGACCATTATTCTCTCCTCATGATAAGTCACAGTTCACATGAGCTTAATTCTGAGTTGACCCCATTGGTCATTTCTAAGAGCTCCCACCACTCTACAGGATTCATCCTCATAGTATGAAAACAAAGTTGATGTTCACAACTCTCACATGAGATCCTCTCTGAGTCATCAAAAACCTCCCTGACATCGACCATATTTGAATTATGAACCTGAGAACCCACCGTGTTCCTCGCATTGAGCAACCTACCCATGGATTCAAGTTATCGAGTTCTTTGATTTTCATCACGATGTCCATTTCAACTTTGAGTATGTACTCTTCCCAAGCTTTGGCATGACTAACTTGAGATCCTCTCAATTTGTGTCCTTGACTCCTCAACAACCGATCTACAAGCTTAAGTCTTTCAATCTCTATCCAGTGAGCTCAGTCAACCTGATGGAAGCTCGGTCTTGGCTGCAGTTAGGCATGTCCCTTAACTCATTCGGAAACCGTATGATAGATTCTAGAATGGTTTGATAGCTAAGCTTCTAGATCGTTGTATTCCTTACCCAAGCGATGGTGCCCAAGTTGGCTTATGTACAACTCGTGACTTGGTTTTATGCAAGAACCGATCCTCCTTTGCCTTCTCAGAAAATGACTTCACTCCATGAGCCTAGAATCAATCTCACCATTTTTTGTATACTTCACGAGTTTCCAATGTTGGTCATCCAAAGCATTTTACCTTGGATATCCTATAACTAACCTGGTGTCACCTCAATCATTCATGAATTGGTCAAAGGCCTACATGGATGCTTGATCATATTTTTTGTGCATTCAATGGCCAAGCAACTCGGTGCTAAACCTACTAACCAAGCTGTTTGCGAGTGAGTTCCTCTACGTTACTTTTCGTGGATCTTAAAACAAAAATCAAGTCACCAGGATGACTTTTCTGATAGCTTGGTGATGGATTTGGCATCTCCATGACTTGGTCAAAAATGGAGATTAATTCCACCTTTACCCTAACTATTTTCTCATGATGGATTTTCCATGTTTACATTGGCATGGGTTTCATACCATAAAAATCTCGCTCTTTGGTAGTTTGGCCCCATTTCTCTGCAGAGTTGGCATGATTCTTTAGAACCTCCCCAACATGGATTCCTCATGTGTGGATTTCCACCACCAAAATTCCACATGAAATGTTTCTCATGATCCCCACATTCTTTGAATTTTAAGTCTCGGAACCCAAGGATCATCTTGCCATCAAGGCATGGCTTATTTGTCACAAAAATCCACATTCTTGGTGATTCAAACCTCAAAACCCGCAGACCCCTAAAATTATCTCATGACTCGTGACCAAGCCTTAGACCAAACTATGTATCAACCCCAAGACTCACTAAGCTCCACAACTTGGCTTCATGCTCACGAGCTCCCTGTACTAAAAATCAAACTCGATCAAGCTTTGCTTAGTGGGCTCACTAAACCATCCATGTACTCGCCTTAGTTTCTACCTAGTGAACTCGGCCAACATTCACGAACCCGATTCTTCTTCACGAGTCTTCCGACTCATCCTCCATACAATCTCTCCTCGACCGACTCACTCGGTGCCCTTCGAGTTAAACATGATCTCTCTTCAAATGTTGAATCATTTCATCTGATGTGTAGCTCCTACATGTTCCACTTGCATTCCATTGTCCTGCAATAGTTTTTTAGTGAGCTCATCTTCTTCAATGATTTGTTCAAGTATCCATAGTTGATTTTGACTGTAATCTGAGCTTGGCCTTTCATACGTTTGATCCCGAGCCCTTTTTGCTGAAACGACATGCCCCATGCTCTGACCTAAGTCTTCCTCATGCCTTACTCGAGCCGAGCTCATACTCGAGCTGAGTTTAATCACGACGAGCCTCAAGCATAGATCGGTTAGGTGATTCCTGAAATTCCTCAAGCTTCCTATATAATCATGGCTTGGCCATTCCTTGGCTCAAAGGACTGAGCTTATCTCCTTCGGCAAGTTCTAGCATGTTACCTTCTAAACTTGATCATGACACATTTTGAGTTATTTTCATGATGATCTAAGTTCCTAGTTCAAGGATCAAAACCACCGATTTTATCTCCTTCACACTACCGATGTCCATCCTATCCACCTAGCGAGATCATTTGATCACTACTCAACTTGCCCCTATGAAAAAATAATCCCATTGAGCTATACATAGAGTGGCTCGCCGATGTCTCCCATTCTATCGATCAATCCATTCTTCTCCCAGTCAAGCTCTCATCTGAGCTACCAACAAGTTGTCACTAGATGACATCAAATTCATTTACTATCATGGCTAAGACTCGTTCGAGCTCGTCCTTAAGGCTTAGCTTGACCAAGCTATTCCTAGAGCTATGCATCGAGTTGATGACCGAGCTCCTACTTGTGTACTCAACACCACCAGTTGAGCCACAATGAGTGCCATGTTCCATTCTCCCCGACTTCAATGAGCTTGTTTGCATCATCACATTGACTCACTTGGATAGGTGATTCATTTCCCTATTGAGTCAGCCAACTCCTTAGCTCAGCCCATAACATCAAACTCTTCATCCATACTTTGAGCTCTTCAATCAAACCATAGCTCGATATGCTTGGGATCTCTCCTTCCTTAACACTGAGCTATGAGCTCTTCTTCCAACCACCCAAACTATTTAGCATGCCTTGGTGACCTGAATTGAGCCCTAGCTTGAGCCTTTTACAAATATCCCAAGCTCCATACATGTCAATTTCATTTAGCTTGATTGAGATAATTTGGAGTAAAATATTCGATGTATTATAAGCTTGCACGAGCTATCAACATAACCTGTATCGTGTCCATTTAACTCAACTGAATTATGTTTGAAGATCCTTCTTCCCACATGTTTGAAAATCCTTATAAGGCATCATGAAGGTATAGAAGATCTATGGAAAAAATTTATACACCAACTTTGAAATTTTTTTCCTGTAGACCATCGTTGTTCATTTTTACTCAGGGAGAAAAAATGGACAACAATTTGTTATTTGAAGTGAAAGCACGCAAGCACGTTTTAGAAAATGTGATCATGTTTTGGGAAATCACAATCACATTTTGACTTACCAAGATTGGTAATTACCAATCCTAAAATGCGTGAACATTATAATGCAAGTGTAATATAATGTGAACGTGTTATAATACACTCATGTTCTTGTTAATAATGTTATATATTTACATTTGGGAGATATATATCAACAAAAATAGATTTTAAGTTTATTAATATTTATACTTTAAATTTATTTACTTTAAATATAAGTAAATATAAGAAATTAGAGTCACTCTACACCTTATGGAACTAGTCTTATAGCTTCATAAGTCACCATTTAGAAGGTATTTTTCATATTATAATCTAGTTAGTACATAGGTTTTTTTAAGGATTTACACATTTAGCCTAAATATTTTCAGTTTAAATTCTATAATTGATATATATTTGGAAATAATATAGTCATTTTTTAGGTTTTGGGGCCTTCTTGATTTGTTATTGGCATGTTTTCATCTAAAATGTATAACATGCAAAATTAAAACTTTGAGCATGAAAACTAAGCCTATGATTGAAAATCATGTTTCCTATCATTATGAATCCTTTCTCTAGCCGATTACACTTAGTTCAAACCTCACCTTGGCTTAGAGAAAAGTATTTAAAATGTTTTAAATTTTTTTTTAAGTATGGAGGGATTATCACCCAATTATTTCTGAATTCATTGTGACTCGATGAAAAACTACTTCCTCTGAGAGGCCTAAAAAGTCCATTTTTTCCATTCTATAGCCAATAAACATCCTTGGAGAGTGTTCAAGGAAAATAAAAAGAATCTGAGGGTGATGTTAGAGAGTATTGAATATGTATGAGGCAATTTAGGAAATTTTAGGAAAGAAAAGTTGATTTAGGGACAACTTGTGCAAGATCGGGTCTTCTTGGTGTAGGGAATGAATGTCCTAACGGTGAAAACTAAAACCTTTAGATGATTCCAAGAGTTCCAGAAGGAGTTTGGAGGAAAAAATTGAAGGATTAAATAATGAACATAATTGTGAAAATGAATCTTTTTCTTTTCCATTTGAGGAAGAATACCTTCTCAATGGTGAATGTATGAGTATGAAAGTACTCAAGTATTTCGAGGATGATACCACTCATGAAGAAAAAAGGGTGATATTCAATGAGATTTGGGAATGTGAGTTCCAAGTGTTCAACCATTTCCTTGAGACCCAATGTGAATACTTTCTAAATGAGTATGAATATTTATTTTTCCCTTTTGGTGGAGAAGATTGTATCAATAATGAATAAGATGAAATGAAGGTGCTTGAATCTCCCATGTGTACCTCCATCATGGAGAGTATTGTTACATCCCATGATGAGAATGATGATCATTCCATTTTTTCCCAAATTTGTGTCCACTCTCTATTCAAGAGAGTGAAATTCTATGTAAGCCACGTCATAGCACATAATGGGTCAAACATGAGTTGGTGAGTATGAAAGAAAATAATTTGGGACAATTTTCAAACATGAATAAAAAGGAGGTCTATGATGATGTTGAATATTTCAAAATACCTACCAAGAGCCATCTCACAGAAGAAATTTTCATAGAGAACATGAAAAATCAGGAGTAGTTTCTCATTGGAGAGCATGAGGCTAGTTCTGAACAAGGTGAGCCTGAAATGGTCAAAACTCAGTCTTTTGGTAGTGTGAGGATGAAGATGATCACAATATCCTTCTTCTGTGAGATATGAAGTATTCTAGAGCATCAAATAAGTGTTCAGAAACATTGTTATGAAATCTGCATTGTGATGGGAACATGATGATATCTTCTGATAACAAGGCAGGAGTTAGGATATGAGGATCACTTTCTTACTTCTTTAGGATTTCAAAATTCACTTTTTTGACCAAGATTCAATTCTATGATGCTCAAAACTTTTATTCTTATCTTTCACTAACTAAAATAGGTCCTCACTTTGTAGATAGAGGATTTATCCCTAAATGAAGTTATTTTCTTATGACCACTTGTTGAATTGAAATTATGTGGTTGCATATGCTTCCTTCTTTGAGGTATGAGCACACTACAATGTGTTATATGAGTATTTAAGTCATGATGAACTTTAAGTTACTACATTTCAATGTTGAACATAATGACACCCTTTTTCACTTCATGAATCACCTCCTTGATCAAGATACTACTTGAGTGGAAACATGCCTACAACATATGAACACCATTTTGATCAATTTTCTCCTCATGGAAGTAGAACTTTAAGTTGAATCACATGTTCTTGACCTCCACAATGTACTGAGCTCATTACCAAGCACTGATTAAGTGTTATAAAACAATCTTGGGAAGTATGCACTACTTGAGAATATGAGGTTATTTATAGCTTCACCTTTGGCGGCCTTAGATAAAAATGGATTCTCCCAAAATGTAGAGGATTCTTAAAAATAAATTGGTGCCTACTTGTTTTCTTCCTAACTCCTTAAAGAGCTCCGAGAAACTATTGGCATGAGTGAGTTAGTGTTGTCATTAATGTAAAAGGTGAATGTACATTAATGAAAAAGGAGTATGAATGTTTCAAATTTGTAATAAATGATTATGATTATTTAGAAGTTAGTATACATGAGTATGAGTGTTTTCAATTTGGGATACAAAATTCTTTAGAGCTTTCTTGAATGCTTCGAGTTTTTTCGAATTCTGATCTACGTGCTTCAAAATCTACACTAAATGATTCAGAGTTGTTCTGAAAGTTTTTATGTTTCTATTATATGAATTTCCTATGGTTTTAGAAGATGCAAAGAGGTGAAGGAGTGCAGGTACATGTTTAAGCATGATTTGTAGGTAATCATCTAGACCTAGTCTAGGTGGTTGAAGGTGAAATGGAGCATGAGAGTGAGATACAAAGGTATATGAGCTCATATAATAATGTAGAGGTGTGATATGTTTTGTCTCAAGTATATTGAGTCCTTTTGGAGATCTTGGAAGATGAGTCGTGGTGTTCGTCTACTTGGTTTAGGTCTAAAGTAGGCCTAATCCTAGTCCTTTGAGGCCTAATTAGGCATGATAGTCACTTATAGGTATGTGTGATATCTTGAGTTCATTCATGGATTTATTTAAAAAAAATTCATCATTTAGATGCACTTAGAAGAGGTTTCATGATGAGTTATAGTGTTGGTTCAATTTGTTATGGCCTAGAACATGTAAAACCCTAAGGCCTAGTCATGTAAATGAGATGAGATATGAAGATACATAGATATTTAAGGTAAGATTATGATTGGAGATGATGCATAGGAGTTTTATAGAGGTGTGATAAAATTTCAAGTTAGCATGAAGAGAAATTTGCAAGTTATGATGTTTTTGGTGAAATAGGGTGCTTGAGAATGCATTTTATAGCTTGAGTAACAACTTTAGATGCTTGTTGTGAACTATGTGTTGTATATGTGACCCATATGCATTCAAGTATGCATTTCCATTTATCCAAGATAATTTTTTAAAAAATGTATTTGTTTCATCGTCAGGTTTTTATGAATGAATGTTAAGAAGGAAAACTATTTTTGTGAGTTTGAAACCCTAGGTCTAAAGAAATGGAGAAGATAGTAAAGATTGGTGCCTAGAATGATTTTTTTTTTTCTAGTATGATGATTTTAGGTTGTATAAGACTCCTCTATCTTTCCTGAAAATTATATTAGAGCATGTAACAAGATGTGGGACCCACCTAAATCTGCTATTTATGAAAATGTTTAGTTTGACGAAACGTTCTCCAAAGAATGTATAAAATAAATAGACATTTTTTTATCTTGGAATTTATAATTTATTTCATTATTGTTTAAGTTCATGGTTGATATTGTAGAGGGAAAATTGTGTCATATTTATGAAGATTGGTCTATAAGCGCTTTTGGCGGTTTCGAGATATGGACCTAGTTGACGGAATTCTACTTGGAGTTAGAAGGAAATGTAAGATGTTTTGGAAATAATATTTAGGGGTATTTCTAATGGTATATGATTATGTCTTGATTATGATATTTGATATGTCATCCAACTCAGGTTGTGAAGAATAAGTTTACTTACTTTTCAGACAAGATTTCTTTGGCTAGAAGATGGAGGTAGAAGATGGATTAGTTGATGCTTTATATCATTTAGAGAGTTAATATCGATTAATTTTCATCCTATTTATTTCTTGTGGAGGTATTGAAAGTGGCAAAAAGGGTACAAAATAGATGAGTTTCTAAAACTACTTTCTGGGAAGCTAAGTTAGGTGAATAGGAAAGTTGGTGTGGTTTGCATGTCTAGATGTTTCATGAACTATAACAAGCATGGATGTTATATACATATCAATGGATTTCTAATGAGTGGTTAAATTTCTTAGTTCAGGTGTTATGGTGTGTTATTACGGTCCATAGGTGAAGACTTGTTTTTGGAAACAACTATTTTGAGAAGTGTACAAGCCTTCTTGATAGTGTTATGAAGAATTTGATTTTTCCAAGCTAATGTGTGACCATGGATGATATTTTTATATCATATTTTACATGTGTGAGCTATATTTTTGATTTAATAATCATGGTGATGAGGTTTTGGTCTTTGATGAATCAGGTGATGGGGTTTTGAGCTATTTTTGAGCTTGTTTGGTGTGTTTGAGAAGTTCTGACCTATATGGGTCCTTTTTAGGAATTTTAATAAGTGTGTTATTATGTTATTAAGTTTTATTGGTTGATATATTGATGAAGGAATGAATTGTTTCATGTTTTTGAGTTGAGAAGGGTATAAAGTGCATGTTTTGGATCATATTTGAAGTAGCGAAGAGAGAGAGGAAAAGTGTGATGCAAGTGTGTGTGAAACATGTCTAAAGGAATAATTTTAGATCAAAGGAAGTGTTTCAAAATTATGATGAATCTTATACATCCTGTGTGCAATAGGTTGAGACCAAATCAAGTCAAATTTGTCTAAGTTTTAGAATGTTGAAGAAATGAGTGTTTGAAGAGGGTTTGAAGGAATTTGGAGCTGAATCTTGTGATCACCATCAACTGAATTGTTACAGAATATATTAAGTGATATTATTATAAAAATATTGTTTGATGAGTCATATTCATGCAATTATCTTGTTTTGATTAATATCAACAAGGGTTTAGGGGTTGGTATTCCTTGTGGGGTTGGTGCCTCACTAGATAAATCTCTTGTGATTTTTAATATTCACTTGAGTATTTTTTGTGAGTAATATAACAAATTTTTTCAGTGGGATTTCTTCCCCTTTAGGGTTTCCTAATTATATCTTGTGTTGTTGTGTACTCTCTCATGTTTATGCTCTTACAGATGGTTATTACTAAGATATCATTAATGCATGATTCATTTTAATGGTGTGTGAAAGATAATTGGAAATTGTTTAATTTTTTTAAGGAATTATTCACCCCCTTAGTCCATTGTTATTTCCACAAAATAATCCAGAGAAGTCAACCTAAAAACCCTCTTTTGAATAGACTATCCCTAACGATAAAACCTTTCATAGATATTCCTAATCTACTTTCAAAACCTTCAAGGATCTCAAATACCACCTCTAAATACTTAATAATTTTTCAAAACCCTCATAGAGGATGCACATAGGGTCTAAAATGGTCAAAATTGGCCTTTCTAGGATTGTTATAGAATTAGTCTTTTACTACACTTCAGTGAATGGAATAATGGACCTTGTTACACCTTTTTGAAAAATTATACATGTTTACCCAATTCATTAAAACTACCTTGTAGGACAAAGTGATCATGACACAGAAATAGGTTGGCCTGAGAGGGATTCAGGAATATTTAGGAGCAAGATTTCACATTGTGGCTTGGTTGTCATAGTTTAAGTTTTATATTTTTGGGTTATTCAATTCACATGACAACATATCCATATAATAATCATCCTCTTGCCATTCCTTAATTTAAATCCTCTATGAATGGAATCAAAATAAATTAGGATACTCATACACTTCTTTCTCATATCCCTCTCATTAGAATAAGTGACTTCTTGATCCTTCACACATGATGGTCCTGGATGCCTCAGTAGCCTAACTAGCTCATTTTGATTTGTTCCTTGAAGATATTTGGACACAATGGCCGAGTCGATATGAATATCATTAACTCACTCCTTAAGCCTCACATATCACATTTGAACATGATGATCTCTTATTAATATCATAATTCACCTCCCCACCAATATGTCATATGAGTGGAAGCATGATTATGATGTCTAGACACCCTTTTTCTCAATTTATCCTCATTTAGATGGGTTTCCTCCTCCTGATAGAAAGATTTATCCCCAAATGAAACTTGGAGGAATGTATGAGAATGAATTCCATGTTCTTAACCTCCACACTACACTGAAACACTGTAAATTCCACCTCAATTGTGGGAAACATGATTTT
Organism: Taxus wallichiana var. yunnanensis; assembly: GCA_018340775.1. Classification (NCBI taxonomy): domain Eukaryota; kingdom Viridiplantae; phylum Streptophyta; class Pinopsida; order Cupressales; family Taxaceae; genus Taxus; species Taxus wallichiana. The sequence continues at coordinate 689,244,786 of CM031240.1, forward strand.
AAATTATGGGCTTAGTTTTCATGCTCAAAGTTTCAATTTTTCATGTTATACATTTTACATGAAGATAGTGTTCTTAGATTTGGTTCTTGTGATAGATAACCTGAAAAGTATCATTTACATGTGAGAAAAATCCATAATGAGAGAAATATATTGGTGTAGATAAGGTTGAGTGGATTCTTTTGTTGATCTCTCCTAGCCTCCACTTTGATTTTCTTCATATGTTGTTAATGGGTGCTATAATATTAAATATCATGTCCAAGAGCTTCAATTCATGTGTAACATGGCTCACATATAGGAGGGTGGGGGAAATAATGGAGAGAAGAGCTAGAGGTGATCTCATGGATGGAATAGTTTTAGAAACATGTGGAGAAATAGAAGGGGGAGAATGTAGATATGTCACAATAGGTGTCAAGAGAGTAAATTTTTCCTCTTGTGTCATGATAACATTGTCCATGAAGGTATTCATAATTCATTTGGTGAACATTTACAATTTTGAAACAAGGTGTAACAAGGTCCATTATTCCATTCAATGAAGTGCAGTAAAATACTAATTCTCGAGCAAGCCTATAATGGCTAATTTTGGCCATATCAAAGCATGTATGCATTCTCCTAGAGGGTTATGAAAATTTCTTAAGTATACAAAGGTGGTATTTAGGATATTTGAAGGTTTTTGAATTAGTTTAGGAATATTTAGGAAAGGTTTGATAATTATGGGACGGTTTATTCAATAACAGATTTTAGGTACAACCTCTCGGGGCAACCTCTAAACCATACAATAAGACTCAAGTGATCAATATGATGATTAAATAATCCTTTATACAACCTATATATACCATTCCTATTTTATGGTCAACATCAAGGCCTACATACTAAACATATGAAATAGAAAATGAATAACATATGACAAGAAGAGAGATTGTAAAGCCACAAGTTAGCACTCCATATCCAATATAATCTATAGGACTAAGGGCATAACAATATTCAATCTATTTCCTGTTGATAGAAATAAATATGTGCATCCTTCCAATCATTGTGCATCCTTCTTTTGACCAACCCAACTTCAGTTTAACCTTCACCCTAGCTCGAGGAAATTCCTAAAAAGGTTTTTCAGTTTTCAACTGCAAGAATGATTACCCAAGGTGATAAATTAATCCAAGTGAAACCGATTGCAAGGTAAATTACTAAAAATGGTGTAGATCACTTGAAAGTGTTTCTAAAAAATTAATCAATACTTGGCGATGTGATCATATTTTGTAATTCAAGGAGTTCCTTTCATAGTGCTTCAATGCAGTTGGAGTTTAAAAATATGGAGCTCACCCTCAAACATTCCTTTGATTATATTTTAGGTATCAATCCTTCCATATAGAAGAGAAAACCTATTTCCATGAGGGGGATTGATCAAGAGGTGTCCAAATACTATAAGCATGTATTTAATCATGTGACATCTTGGTCAAGGAAGTGAATTGTGAAGTTAAAAAGGGTTTCATCATGTTCAAAGGTTAAATGGTAAGCAAATGGAGTAAGTTTAGGATCATCATATTTTGACTCTGCCATCATGTTCAAACCTCTTCAAGGAATAAGACAAGATGAGATAGTCAAGATACCAAGGTATTCATGACCATCATGTGTGAAGGATCAAGGCATCATATATCTCCATGAGAGGCATATGAGCAAAGAGGTGTATGAGCATCCTAAAGTTGATTCCATCCGAGGATAATTCTAGAGCCAGGAGGGGTAAGAGGATGATATTTATATAGAGCACCATGTATGTAAGAATGAGAAATCGTCTGAGTTTCACTTGATGCCACTTGTTTGGTAGTGTTATTAAACATTCATTTGAACCTTGTACTTTGATCACACTTTAAATGAGGAAAGACATTGCAAGAAACCTAATTTAAGTCCAATAGGTGGTAACATGAAAAGAATTCCATTCAATGAGAAATCCTTCCATCTACATGGTGAATACCTATTTCAGTAAGTGATAGATAATCAAAAATGGTTTGAGCATCATGGATTTGATTTGTGATCACTAGGGTGAATTGTGGAGGCCTAGAAAAGTAAGAGAGTGATCCTCACTCTTTCCTTGTAATTAGAAGAGAGAATCATATTCCCATCACAATGCAAATCTCATAACAGTGTTTCTAAACACTTAATTCATCACTTGAGGTTTTATAAACATGCTTTCAACTCATGGTAACTCATTTTTTACCACTTTTTCATGTTAGAAGTTTTGTCACTCAAAAACACAACATGGGGTGTTAGGAAGGTGTTTTCAACTCACAAAATTTGGCCCCATCCTCATGAGATCCTCACCCATGGTAAACAATATTCTATTTATGATAGTACCCATTTTGATAGGTACTTATCAAAATTAAAAATATTCACTTATCACTATGTGTTGACAATCTCTCCAGAGCTTGCAAATTTAGGGCCATTTTTGTCTAGAAATCGAAAGGGGTAACTACACTTTTTAAAGTTATTCATGAAATATTCAAGTATTACAGAAATGTGGATGTTACCAAAATCTATAAGATTCACATATCTTTCCAATGCCTCTTTTTTATCCTCCTAACTTCTTACAAAGCTCCTGAAATCATTCAGAGAAGTCATATTTCACCATTAGAGTGTTTATTCCCTACACCTAGAAAACCCGTTGTTAAGAATATTATCCTTGAATGATAAAACATTTCCTAAATATTCCTAAATTTCCTTCAATAATTTCAATATTCCCTGACATCACCTCCAAATGCCTAATATATTTATTAAATTCTCCTAGAGGGTGTTTGATTAGCTCTAGAATGGCCAAAAATGGCCTTTTTAGGCCTCCAGAGGAAGTTATCTTCCATCAAGTCACACTGAACTCATCAATCATCTTATTCAATAATCCTTGCACATTTTAAAAAAAAAAAAAATGTTATCAAGAATTTCTTCTAAGCTAGGTGAGATTTGGAATGAGGCAATATGTCCATAGGAAGGACCTTTTGAGTGACCGAGAAGTGAAAGATTCAATTGTGGGCTTAGTTGTCATGCTCAAAGTTTCAATTTTTCATGCCATACATTTTTCATGACAACATGTTCTTGCCACTTTCACTAAATCCCTTTTTTTCAATTCACGGAATTTTTCATTGGTGTCTTGTCCATATATGAATTTATTTCAATGGTATCTTAGAAACAACACAAAATGATATTTGAAAAGTATTTATATTAATGTTAGTATAGATTTGATTGCTTAGTATGTTGTAATTGAATAAACCTTCCTACTCCTACACTAGGGTGATAATGAAACTAATTTACTTAGCATAAATCTTGATGAAAGTCCCAAGTTTCTTTCTCCATAGAAAGTAAATGAATGTGTGGAAGATTTTACACATTTTCACCTACTCCTACCCTAACTTTAATTGAGTGTTATAAATATATTGATTTGAATGCACTATTTTATCTTCTAACTCTTCAAGTTATGTCTTATTCTTCTATTGTACAAATGAAGATATTATAGGGTCACTATATAGATCATATTCTTTCCCACACCTTACTTTTGTTAATCTATATTATAAGGATCAAAGGATTATATACATGCCACCATGGGAACCAAGGTCACTCCATTGGATTGTGGATTTTGAGGATCACTTGAGTGGTCATCTTAAATATGCATTACCTAAGATTATAAATTATTGACTCATCCAAGTATGATTATACCATATTCTAAGTCAAAATTAGGGATTCAACTCCATGCTCATGGGAAAATTCACGAGTCCATATATTTAATCAATTGTCACTACCTTTGGAAGTTGTGAGGTTTGTAAATTCTAATATTGACACATCTAACACTCCTACAAATTTAATTAAAAAATCTAAAAGTCCCCAAAACCTAAACAATGAATATATTCTTTCCTAAAATAGACATTGATTATAGAATTTAAAACCCAAAAGCTTTAGGTTGAATGCTGAAATCCTACAAAATACCTATGTACTAACTAAATTAGATTATAAAAACTTATCTCCTAAACCGTGACTCATGAAGCTATGATACTAGTTTCATGACGTGCAGAGTGACCCTAATTTCTTATATATACTAAAATGAATTTAAAGTATACTTTATACTTAACCTTTAATTTTTATAAAAATATACCTCCCACATGCACATATACAACATTGCAAATAGGAGCGTTCTCATTTTATAACGTGAGAGAGTTATAACGCGCTCATGTTATAACACAAGCACATTTCATCTTCAATGGATTTGAAATTCTCAATCCATAGTCTTGGATTTTCCTAGGATATCCAAACCTAAGGTTTAGACTATGTAATCCGTGAATAAATTTGTGTTTTGAAAAAATCAACAAAATATTATGTGTACACCCCGATTTCTCATGTGTTATTAAACAATATTCCAAAAACATTATATTGCTACATCAATCTTGATTTTAACTTTGTGAAAATATACTTCTTTCTAAAATAAGATTAGTTTAATACTTTCACCCTTAATTTCTTTTGCTAGTGCCATCTTTTCTAGACAAAATGCATGTATACATTTTTGTACATAATTCACGATTATTTCATCCAATTTTTTAAAAAAGGATCTATGTAAAATCCATTATACATGCATTAAAAATACAAAAATTCTAATATTTCTCTCAAAATTATAGGGTTTACACATAAATATTTAATTTTTGGGATGTGCGCACTTGGAAAAATAGTAAAAATTTATATATTCACCCAAACATTATAAAAATTACTGGGACCTCATACATGGTCTTAGCTAACTTTCTACTAAAGGGATTTTAAAATAAATTATAAAACTCAAAAAATGGGAGGCGCACACACACCACGTTGTTATCTTTTTGGAAAAAAATAGACATACTTTGTGTGCATAGCACATTTCAACTTCTTAATCTCCACCATTTTAAAAAATAGTAGCTTAGAAACTAGATTATGAGCACTACGATTCTTATTCTTATCACATTATCAAATTTTGAGCATATGCATGCCAAATTATTAGTTGAAGTTTAGGTTTTTCTGATTTTAGGAAAAATGTGGCCACTTTTGACCCCCTTTTGGTCCCCCATTTCCATATACTTACCTCTAATCATGTTTTTATTTTTATTGATGTTGTTATTCATGATGATGTTTCTATTTTTATCCCTAAAAATGCTATTGTTATTCCATGTGGCTCTACTCTTTCCCATGAACATAAAAATTATTTTATTTCTAGTGATTCTTCCATTCTATTATACAAGAAACTAAGGTAAATGTTAGTATACCATATATATGTATTAATAATAGTAATGATGATCATCCATGATATTTTGATTCTATATTTTTACTTCTACTAAGATTGTTATTGATTCCTTAGATTTACCTTGTCTTTAAGGTACTATTAGATCATGCAACCTAAATCAAACATCTAACTCTTAATACACCTAAACATGATTCCATCTCTTTTACACCAAAAAATGTTACCATGGATGCTATACATGAAAACATAAAATCATTGAATGATCCTTTTATTGTTTAATAAAAATTTCCTCAAGAGGTCCTTTCTCTCATGTATGTGGTAGGTGATTTACAACATGAAGTACACACATTGACCCTAGATAGTAATGGTCAATACACTACTATTGAATCTATTATTATACGTGGAAATCCCATATGGTGTAAAATATTTCAATCATCCTTCCATCATAATTTTTTCTTTCTTAAAATTCCATTTGTTTGATGGGACTTTTTATTCTTATGTACACCTTATATATTATAGGTCTACCATAGCTACATATAACAATGATAAATTTATTTTAAATGTCTTTCCATAAATTGAAACTAGAGAGGAAATGCATTGTTTAACCTAATTTCCTAGTCAATATATGACCACATTTTTTGAACTTGAAGAATATTTTATAATTCACTTTATCAATAAAAGTGTCCAAAAGTTACATATAAACATTTACCATCTTTACATCAAGGAAAAGTGAGATATTTCTTGATTATATCTTATAATTTAAAACTAGTATGTAATAATTACTATAAAATACCACGGATATACAAATGCACATACATATTTATTTGAGGCATCCCATTCCCACTCATGGAAAAAATTTATATCAAAAATTGTGATTCATTACTTATCTATGTTTACATGTTATTGATCTCAAACATGCACTTTCTCCTAAATACACCTTGACATCTATCACTCCATGTGATCCAAAACCTCTTTCGGATATGATTAATTTTTTCACTATGGAAATACTTCCTATCATGTTACACCTACACATATAGTTCTTCAAAATCTCCTCCACTTCCTAAATGCAAACCACTATTGGAACATAATGATTAAGTGGTCCTGGCCAACCCTTAATGTATAAGGGTCCATCACTAATATATAGGTTAATATTTAATAATATGAAATATTTATATTTCTATTATTAAATATGCTAGCCTAGGTATATAATTTAGGTTAAATATTTAATATCATGAAATGATTATATTTCTAATATTAAATATTATAAACCTAGGTGTATGTGTCAACCATTTTAGGTTGAAAAGGTGGGTCGAGAGACATACTCGATCACCTTATATAAAAAGGACTTTAGGTCCTCATTTGATATATTCAGAAATATATCAAAAGTGTACAAATCAAGTGATTTGGTTTTACCCTTGGTAAATAGGGTTTCAAAGGATGAGGTGATCTTACTAGATGTAAAATAAGTTCTCTAAAGTAAAAGGTTATTTTCAAAGTGGTTTTTACCCTATTGGGGTTTTCCACTATAAATAATGTGTCACCTATGTTATTTATTTCATGTAAGTATTTCTTTATTTACTTATGTTATGATGTAATATTTATTTAAATATTTATTGTAACATTATGTAATATGTAAGTTGATTAAATCCGTATTTATTAGAATCCTCAAATTTTAACATGGTAACAGAGCGAGGTAAATTAAATAAATTAAGATCAAATGTTTTGTATTTTATTTATTTAATTTGTATGGGTTTTTTCAACCAACCCGAAAGGGTATTTAAAAGTATCTGGTCCCCTTCTTTTTTTCCCCAATTTATTTTGGCATTACATTTGTGTAATTAAACTCTTGGTAAAAATTTTAGGGTTTTTCAATTTTAAATCCCTAATTTTTTTAGGGGGAGATGTAATATGATATGATTCTTAATTTCATTTACATTTTGTAAATTATATGGAATTAATGTTTGTTTGGAGATTGATGTGTGCACAGGTGAAAGGGGCTTCTGCATGAAAGTCACATACATAAAAAGAAATGATTTATTACTATATGAAATAATTTTCATGTTTTCTATAATTTCAAATGTTTGCAGGTTAAATATTTTGAAAGGTAAATTCATACCCGTGTTCTTTGGTCCCCTCTAAAATGATTTGATTTGAAAAACTATAGTTTATAGTTAATCTATAACTATATCCTTTATAATTTTAAAACTATATTATTATATTTAAATATATATATATATATATAATATAGAATAATGTTTATATAATAATTTATATAAACATCATATTAAAATTTATATAGTTTTGAAAAAAATTATATATTAAAATCCTTAAACCATATTAAAATTACATGGGATTGAGGAAGAGTCAATGAGACCATATTCTAAGCCTAATTTTAAATCATATTTAAACTTAACTTATAAATCTAGGCATATATAATTTTAAAAAATAAAGAAACAAACCTAAGTTTGAATCATATTTTATATATATATGGTTATTTTAAACCGCTTAAAATATAAATTTTATTAGATTTGGTTTATATATGTTTTAAAAAAAAACACAAAGTGCTTACTTTTTTTTTAGTAGGGGACCCATGTTTATTTCTTGGCCATAAAGGGATTACTTTTAAAATCTTAATACTTATTAAATAAAACCTAACGTGTGTCCCTAACCATTTATATTATCCATGTAAGGGGTGGCCCCATTCATTTAGATCTTATAGTTTATAAAAACTACATAAATAAACATGTTTAAAGGTTTTCTTTTATATAAGAGTGGGAGTGGAGAATAAAATGAGATAATGTATCGGTATAAATGTGGACCTCTCAAGTATAAATGAAGAATTAAAAAAGGGGGCTAGTTTATTGGTGTCCCACGTGAAGTGTGTAAATATTTATTAAAATATTGGTAGTTATAGTTACATAAATTTTTTAAAGTTTTTAGCTTGCAGAATTATATAAAATATTTTGTAATATTTCCATACTTTCAAATGTGTGTGGGATAAAATTAAGAGTAAATGAAGGGAGGAGACAAGGTTCATGAAAATAGGGATTTCAATTTATTTCATTGGTCGGGTGAAATTACTTGTCCTGCCTATAAAATATAGGTTAATCTATACTCTCATATATCTACTTGGACACTGTAAAATTATTTTAACCTGGTCTATGTCCTTTAAACCCCTTTAATAAGGGTTGTGTTTTTTAATATAAAAACAATATACTATAGTTTATAATTTTTATGAACTATATGTTGTTTTTTATTTTCATTCTATAAATTATATACATTTTTTTAATAAAAAAGTGTATATATTTTTACATTATAAATTATAATAGGTTATTATAATGTGTTAAAATATAACCTCCCTAATATTATACAGAAGAAGAAATTCTGGAATTTCACATTCTGGAAATACACAACAAGTTTTGACTTCATTAAATTTGACAGTCAAATGACCGTCATGGTAGACCAAACATAAGACAATATGACAGTCATTTAGACGTCAAATTTAAGCTCGTAGGTTCCAAGAAACTTTAACTGTGTTAAAATTGATGGTCAAATGACCATCATGATAGACAAAAAAAAATCCATTATGACGGTCATTTAGAAGTCTAATTTAAGCTGAACGGATTTTTGTCTACATTATTTTTTTAGAAATTTGAAGTTTTTATGCATTCTTAGGGGTCTCTTCTTCACTTCTATATGGTTGGAAATATTTTTATATAAATATAGGGTATAATGCAGAGCCCTTTATAATGCAGGTTATTATTTTAATCATGGGAGGTTAATTAGTATGCATTGTAATGACAGAATTAGTTATGATCAAATAGTTTCTTTAGATCTGATTCTATTAAAAGTGTTGTTTTTATCGATAAATATGTATTTAACTTTGTGGTACATTGTATATTATAATGGGGTGTGTTTTACAGGTTTAGGAAAACAATGACGTCCAACTATTTTTGTCTTGACAAAACCCAAATCCTGAATGAAACCAACTACAACATTTGGGTCAAAATAGAATTTATGGCAAGGAAACTCTAGATGATTGTTTCGGATCTAAGGTTGCTCCCACTGGTCATCAAACAATTGTAGATAACATGAATGCATTCTTGCAAAAATGTAAGATGTTCTTTCTATGCAATGTGAATGATGAGTACCTTCTACACATTGGTAATATCGAACATCCGAAAGAGGTATGGACACAACTAGAATCCATGCATGAAGGATACTTGGTATATCAAGGATAGTAATGAGAGTATAATAGCTGAAGGAATTCAAAGAAATGATCTATATATTTTTGATGATTTCTCTTTTGCATCTTATTTTATATCTCAGAGTTTGAATAATTCAAAACTATGGCATGAAAGGTTAGGACATGTTAATTATCGAAGCTTATATAAAATGTATAGATATAGTCTAGTGAAAGGTTTACATGTGTTGTCTTCTTCTCTTGAAGTTACTTCATTAAATGCTTCTAAATGATGGTTTTGATTATGATTTAGTAAATGGTCATGATGATGTTTTGATACTATAAATGTTTCTGAAACTCTTATCTTCCTAGATAAGAAATTAAATTGGGCTCAATCTATGTTAGAAAACTCAAATCCTATTAACCTTAGGAAAATGTCTAAAAGCCATCATATGTACCATGCATTAATTACCTTGTATGAATTTGATCTGTGAAGTATTATTGGTTCTAGGTTGATATACAAAGTAAATAATAATGTTGATGGTAATATTAACAAACATAAAGCTAGATTTGTTGATAGAGGTTTCAATCAAAAATTAGTATTGATTATGTTGAGAATTTTTCCCCAGTAACTAAAATGAGTATTATTAGGGCCTTATTTGCAATTTCCACTCAATTTGGGTGGGAAATCCACCAAATGGATAAGAAAAATTTTTTGTGAATTGTGATTTAAAAGAAGAACTTTACATGTTTCAACCTAAAGGATTTGAAGAAACTGGGAAAGAAAACTATGTTTGTAAGTTAAAAATCTTTGTATGGTTTAAAACAAGCTCTTAGAGCTTGGTATGTGAAAATTGTTTCCTTCTTTAAACTATTAGGTTTTGTTAATTATTCTTCTAATAATATATATTCATTAAGCAATAAGGCTCACATATTATCATTATATGTATATATGCTTTGATGATTTGCTTACATTTGGTGATAATTTTGATTTAATTCATAAGATTAAAGAGAAATTGAAGCAAGATTTGAAATTAATGAGTTAGGTCTCTCACATCATGTTATTTGTATGATTGTATTTCATTCTATTGTTATTTTTCAAAACACAATATGCAACCATTGTATTGAAAAAGTTTTTATGATTGATTGTAAGCCATTTTCTACTTAAATGGAAGTTGGAATAAATATTGATCATAAATCAGATATGAAAAAGGTTGATCCTATTTTATATATGTTTTTAGTTTATATTTTGATTTATCTAACTATGACTAGATCAGATATTTCCTATACAAAAATAATTACTTCAAGATTTATGTAGGAAATTTTTTTAGAGATCATTGGAATCTTGCAAAAAGAATTTTTAGATATTTGAAAGGAACAATCAATTATGGGTTACATTATAATAAGAATGAAAATTCTATCTTATATAGATTTTGTGATTCTAACCATACCGATGTTGTGTTATAAAATATACTAGATATGTGTTCGAGTTTTTTGGTGTAGGAACTATTACTTGGAACAAAAATACAATCAACAGTCTCCATTTTTTCTACTAAGGAAGAGAAGTACAATGGAAGAAGTAAAGAAGTCATGTGGCTACAATGGCTGTTGGTAGAGATACACATGGAAGCTAAAGGAAGTATTTATCTTCTATGCATTGGTCAGAGTTGTATTACTATTGATTAAGAATACAGTTCAATATTAGAGGATAAAGAACATTTAAATACATATACGCTTCACCCATGAGAAGGTGCAAAGTGATGAGATAAATCTCAAGTTAATGTTGACTGAAGAATATGTTGCTTGACATCTTCACAAAGTCCCTGAGTGCTTTGCAAAGTTTTGTCACTTTTGTGAAAATCTTGGATTGTTGGAGTTTCCATTGAGGGGGAGTGTGCATGACAATGTCACCTTCTAATGGAACTTGGTTTTTGTAAAAATACCTTCGGGAAAGTGTAAAAATACCTTCGGGCATGTATACCTCCTCGACTTATTTTTTAGAAAGAAGTGTAGAAAGATCTTAAAGGTGGTCTTCAGTAAACTCTTTAGTGCTATTGAGTTTATTGGTAAACATCTAGTACAAGCATATTGTTAAGGAGGTCCTTGGTTGTAAAAGGCTCCTATATTCTTGGGTTTAATAACCTTTAATGAGAAACTATGAGAACATACATGTAAACTCACAAATCATACTTAGCCATTGGTCATGGGATGATCTTTGGGATTCCAAATCCTTTTCTACCAAAAGGTAAATTGAGTATGATGAAGATGTTATAATTCCTTCAACTGATATGCTATCCTAAAACCTTTATGGTTTAAGGATTGTAAATCTTGTATTGTACCATGTGCAGTAATCTATTAGCATATGTTATGTTATCCCACTTAACATTAAGCGGGAGTGTTGAAACATAATTATTAAGTGGTCTGACCAACCCTTAATGTATATGGGTCCATCACTAATATATAGGTTAATATTTAATAATATGAAATATTTATATTTCTATTATTAAATATACTAACCTAGGTATATAATTTAGGTTAAATATTAAATATCATGAAATTATTATATTTCTAATATTAAATATTATAAACTTAGGTGTATGTGTCAACCATTTTAGGTTGAAAAGGTAGGTTGGGAGACATACCCGATCACCTTATATAAAAAGGACTTTAGGTCCTCATTTGATATATTTAGGAAATATATCAAAGGTATGCAAATCAAGTGATTTGGTTTTACCCTTAGTAAATAGGGTTTCAAAGGAGGAGGTAATCTTACTGGATGTAAAATAAGTTCTATAAAGTAAAAGGTTATTTTGAAAGTGGTTTTTACCCTATTGGGGTTTTCCACTATAAATAATGTGTCACATGTGTTATTTATTTCTTGTAAGTATTTATTTATTTACTTATGTTATGATGTAATCTTTATTTAAATATTTATTGTAACATTATGTAATATGTAAGTTGATTAAATCCGTATTTATTAGAATCCTCAAATTCTAACAACCACTATACTTTGAAAAGTCTATCAATCATTTGTATGATATATTTCTTATTCCATTAGATAAATGATTGATTCAACTACCCTATATTACAAACCATACACCCTATTAGAATAATAAAAATTATGACCTTTATATAAATTCCAACATATTAATTAGAACAATGATAATGATTTTTATTTGCTATATCAAAATTCAAGTGGCTTGAAGACAAATAAGCTATCTCTTTCGATACATGACATAAAAATAGATATCTTTCTCCTCATCTAGGACATTATCATTTGGAGAATATGATTTTTCATATGGTCCCTCAATGGAAAATCAATTTTGGAACCTCTATCAAAATATATCCATCTAATTAAGGTTGTTAATAATAAATTAATACCAAAATTATATCTCAAATGGGTTCTTTAAAGAACAACGTTTTATAATGCAAGATACTCAAGTTAAATATATATTCTATGGTAGTAAAAAGAAAACATGTATTTGACCAACTATTACATCAAGTGAAATCCTTGACACTATATCTTGTAAATCTACAATGGCTAGGAATCCATTATTTAGTGTGACTATCATGATGTTTCTTCCAACAATTCATCTTGCTTGTGATTTCACTTTTTTTTTTTAATTTACCATTTCATTTCCTTTTAATATTTAGTGTGTTTTTAATTAACATACATAAGCAAGATGAAATAATGAACCATGATGCTCTTATGATTTAATTAACTTCCAACATTAATTTCCCAAATCAAAATAACACTTTACAAAGTGATTATTGATCTAGGAACTCATGTCAAACAAAATGAGATATTACACTTAATTAATTATGTGTAGATATGGGAGGTTATGGGGGATATAAGTGTAGAAATAAGATGATATAAGACTAAAAGAGATTTTTTAAGAGTGATACCTGAAACTATACTTGGTCTAAACCATACAACTAGGCCGAAACCATCCATACATTCATGACACTCCCATATGGTCTTAGACCTATTTGGATTATGGATCTATAACCTTATATGTTCCTCAATTTCAAGGAAGTTATTGTCACTTTGTATTTATCTTCTTTTCTCTCCTTTTTATGGCTCTGTACCTCTGCTGAAACCCTCAAACTATCATAATACAAGATGGAGTTCCCACAAACTAAAGTTAGGTGGGTTGTGGGCACTCTTATGCATTGAAAATGTTGTCATTACTCTGAAGATGGATCAGACTGCATGCCATTATCCTAAAGTGTGATATCTACTATAGTACATTAAGAATATGACAAAAAATATTTTATAATATCTTTCTTGAGTTTCACACTTGCCCAAATACTAAAGAAATGCCACTTTTCTTTCTCGTGGAGATAAAATAGATACTCTTGAACCTGGTATGATCATTCATACATATAGATAGTACTTCCTTAATGGATTTGTATGATATATTTCATATTTTTTGGAGCTTGAATTACCCTTTGTGCTTGCTTTTATATGAGGATCTCTTAATAGTTTCAGACTCCTAAATGATGTGTAATTAACTTGCTTATATATGATTCTGATGCTTATTATGTCATAAAAGGATGAAAAAGAGGGAACATTATTACATATGAAGATGAAGGAATTGAAAGTTTTAGTGCAAAATGTTTCGTATAAAACCATACGCTATGGTTGAGATGCGGATTTTGAAAAATAGTTCAAAGTTGATTTTTTAACCTGGGAGGAAAAAGTTAACTTTGATTATACAAAGATGGGGATAGATGTTTATAGGTATGTTTCGGCAATGAAATGTCAAAACATAATGATAGAAATCCATGCAAAGATAAAAAAGTGACCAAAGAGCTACTAGGGTGTGCTAAGAAAGAGTGGGGATGGTGTATTTATACATGCAAGTGTGCAATGTCAATACCAACAATGTCAAAGGATAGATTTCCAAATTTGAGTGTTTACAACTTATTATTCCTATTATATAGAAATTATATCTCTTCTTGAATTCTTGAGGGAATATGAAGATTACCCTTATTTCTTTCTTAAGAATAGGTTTCCTCACCTATCATTTTTCTCCCACATTCTTTCATGTCAGACTTCTTTCACTACCTTAACTTGCACTACAAATGTTAGAACACAATTCCTATTTTTGTTCCACATAATTCATGTTACATAATTCAATAAACTTTTTTACTCAAATGAAATATCATATTTAAAACATATACCATATCAAACTCGCATTACTTAAGCATGTCAATATAATATATGTAGCAATTCAACCTAATTTTATTGAAGAATATCATCACAAAAAGATATGATATATACTCAACTTATAGGGTTATATCTCTCCCTTTACATACACACACACACACACACACACACACACACACACACACACACACACACACACACACACACACACACACACACACACACACACACACACACACACACACACACACACACACACACATATATATATATATATGTATGTATGTATGTATGTATGTATGTATGTATGTGCATATATATCTACACATCATATGTTCAAAAAACAAAATACAATGAGGGTAGTGTCCTTTTCATAAATGTCTATGCATCATAATATAATCATCAACCTCACTAAAAAAAAGAATGGGATCTCAATAAATCCATGCCTTCCTTACATATTTATGACCATGTGAACATGATCATGATCTATATTTTCATATCCTCTCCTTCACGGTCTATTCCATAGCCTTATCATACTATGCCTACACACTCAATATAAAAAATATATCTTTTGTGAGATCCTGCCTAGTGGATATTATGGCATCCTTACTATCTCTTATTTGATCTCATGTCACTTGATATTTAGAACAATGCATGTGGTGGTTTCTATATCCATAGTGTCAAACAAATATGAAAAATCTCATTTGACATGATAAACTTTATCTAACATGCTACCAATTCTAACATCATTAAGGATGTTCTTTTTCAATGTCTTCATGAATTCATTAATAATATTCATCCAAAATGATTTACCTACATGGACATGATAAACATACGTATATAACTTGCTACTCACTCAATATATTATAAACCTATTACATCACTTCATTACATACTACTACAAATAAAATCACAAGATACTTATGATGAGAAATGGTTGTGACTATGTGTAATGCCCGTTCACTCCCATAGACCGAGACTCGAATTGCATGGGGAGGTGGTTATGGTCCTTTGGTGGCACCAATTTGTT
The DNA here is from genome assembly GCA_018340775.1 of Taxus wallichiana var. yunnanensis. NCBI lineage: Eukaryota > Viridiplantae > Streptophyta > Pinopsida > Cupressales > Taxaceae > Taxus > Taxus wallichiana. Next base: position 689,260,408 of record CM031240.1, read on the forward strand.
TGAGGGGTCTACTAAATGTAATGTATATTGATTTATTCTCCCACCAGCTCCCCTTTTGGCGGTGACTTGTCCACATTAAGCACTTCTCCCAATAAATTCCCTTGCTTGGCATGTTAGGTGAAAATTCTTTATCTTCTCGCTTCTTCTCAGATTAAAGTGGGTGAGTGGTTGGAGTGTTGGCCGCACCTTTCTTTTAATTAATTTTCTTGATTCGCAAATCTACTTGGGGCAGTTGTGTGTCTTCTCACGTCAATATTCTCTGACCGCATGAGTGCTTCTATTGAAGTGTCCTCCTTCCCTATTTTTGGATGGTTGTCCCCCTGTACTCCACCCTGTTTCCTATTTGTAGCCTACAACGTCCTTCTGGTGCGGGTTGTGTGTTAGCTGGCGATGGAGACCACATCTCTTTTGAGGCATATTTTTTTCAACAGGCTCGTGTAATCTCCCTGATGGAAAAGCTGAGATCCAGGCATCTCATGGATTTTTCAACTTCAAAATGTTTAGCCCAAAAAAAATCAGATTCACGCAACTTCTGCTCCGAAAAGGGAGAGAAAAAGACTCCTACATCATCATCTTTTGCAGAGATTGAACTTATGGAGGAGATAATGAATGCATTGGAGGAATTGAATATATTCATTCCAACAGAAGTGTTGTCCCTAGGAATACCTGCAATACTCAGAGGGAAGATCATTGTCTTGGCCTCCCATACCGGCTTTGACAAGACTCTCGCCTACATGCTCCCTCTCATTTAGACGCAGGATGTGAGAAGATTCAACACCTGAAGATAGATGAATAGGATCCAAGGATCTCTTACTTCATATATCTTTCTCTGACTTGTGTGGACAGCTATCAAAACATATGGAACATGATTTTTTGTTAGATGTTGTTACAAAGTGTTTGACCAAATGAAAGAACGAGACAACTTCTCATGGAATATTATCACGGTAGTGTACAAAAGACATGGGATTTCCTCAGGAGACAATCACATTGTTTCACCCATGCAACAAACATGTCTCCAACCTGATGAGTTTACATTTTCTAGCACACTCCTGTTGCGCCAAAATACGAGCTCTGGGATAGGGTATGGACATCCATTAAAACATATTGGAAATCTATTTTTCTCACTTTTCTAGATCCTCCAAATCTAAGCCAAAATGAGGATTTTTACCAGTTTTTGTAGCTGTAAGTGCCCTGATAGATCGACCTATAACTTGTGGAAGCATAAGAAGGGCATGTAAACTTTTAAACAAAAACAACTCCTGAGAGAAATGTGGGTTCGTGATCTACAATAGTTGTAGGTTATCGACGAAATGGGTATGTTGAAAAATCTTGGAAACTTGCAAGCAACTACATATTCTGTTGGAAAACTACAAGTGATCGGGAAGTTTGTGTGATGTGGTGGAGGTTAGATCAAGGCTCATGAAATGGTTGACGAAGTGCCAAGCGAGATGTTGAACCAATCTTATGGGTTTGACCAACTCCATTCCTCCTAGGCATGGTTCACCTCCCCTCATCTTTCATAACTCTCGTACTTTAGTTTTCGTTTAAACTTAATATAATTTTAAAATATTAGGATTATAATACAGTTAATTTTTTTATCAACTTGTTGTAAAACAATGAAATGTCGTGTCATAACTCACGAAGTCAAAATAACTCATTTGCATTAAAACATGAACTTCCACTCTCATTCTGAGGCGATGTAGAAAACTTCTTACCCAACCGGGATCTCTATAACATTGTTTTATCGACTAGATGAAATTGACTTCCCAGTAATAACATTGATCATCTCCCAGTTTAAATAGTTAATTTTTGCATTTTTCGAGACTCATTAAGTACCCTTCGTAACTCTGAAAAAGAGATGTTAAGATTCATTTGTGTACCTTGTTATGTGAGGACTCACCTTGACCACTGGATTGACCTCGAACAAACATATGTGATCTTTTTGATGCTCTTATAGGATCCCTATTACACTAGTTTACAGTGTAGAAAGTTGTTAAATCTAGAAAGTTGGTTTTCATTTTGAACTCGCCATTTGAAACCTAGATAGAGAAAATTATTTCCCACCTTTGCAAACCTTTAGTGTTCTTACTAGAAAATTGCACGGAACCTTCAGTTTAGGGAAAAATACTTTTCTGAATATTTTGACGATGACATTTTGTAGGCCTCTAGTCACCGCTTGACAAGGTCAAACTGGACCAATCGATTGGTGGCTTGAAATTTGTCTCCGTTCAAGATTGTTTTCTAGTTTTGAGTTTCGCTTCACTCTGTTGAATTGTCCTTATATAGGAAATTTGTAGGAAGTTTCGCCGCACGTTCATCCATCGAACGTCATTTTTGGACATGGATTTCTGAGCCCTTGAACTAACTTTTGTTCATTTTCAATTGGGTCAACTACGACTAGTGGCCCCGAGAAAAAACTAACCGCCAAACACAAACCGTTCATTTTTTCCCAATTCCATCGATTCTTTATGAACTCTTTCTATATCTAGGGACACGTAGAAAGTTAATCATGGTGTGCATTCTCATCAAGATAACTTTTGGAAGTGGTTTCTTAGCCTCCGAGCCCATTTTGAATGTTTTTGTAGCTAGTAAGAAAATGTAAAAATAAAAAGTTGCGGGACCCTCGTCGGTTTCCAAACCACCATGGAAACTTTTAACACATACAAATAACTATTTAAAACTCTAGTGTAACTTGTTATGTGAAGTAGAACTTTTGAAAAAATGGTGTTCTCTCTCTCTCCCTTCTTTTTCTCTCTCCCCGGTTATAAAATGAAGTAAAATGAAATGTGATGAATACATGTCTCTAAACCTTTTATTTCGATTGAAAATTGTAATTATTATCATATGTAAATGGGAAACTGAAAAAAGATAATTATGTTAGATTACGGTGGATGTCATGCGAGTGATTTATCGTTGATATCATGCTCACGTGGTTTTGTAGGATGAAAGAATGATGACGAAAAGGTGATGTTTAAGTCATTTGTTATTATTGTAATTTATATAATTAATTTTTAAATTAATAAATGTATAGTGTAGTCTCATGTTACGAAGGTTATATTTGATAATTTGTTGTTATTTATGAGATGCTAGTTTCAAGGACATCGAGGAAATGTGCATTTAGTCATAGGTTCAATTTGATTCATAGTACACCTAGTAAAAAAAAAGGGGGTTTGATATTTATATAAGGTAAATGAATTTGAAGTAATATCTTGTAGTGCATATTTAGTGTTCAATAAATGATTAATGATTCATCTTGTGCATTTATACTTTATAAATGTAATAAAGATATTTAATCGAAACACTCTACCCTTGTATAATATCAAAGCATAAATTTTTTTCATGTGTGATACCCCTTACCATAGAAGAAATTGAAAACCATAGAATGAAATTAAACTCTACACTTGTTGGAACCTTCTAGTTTGAGTAAACAAGAGCCCAAGAATGGGCTTATCATCTTAGTCAAGATGTTTAGTGAAATTGTCATAAATCTGTCTAATAGAGTGACACAAATCAAACTTCATTTGGAGTAAGTAGAACTAACTCTTCCTTCATATCCTAGTTGACTACCTTGTCATCCGAAGATAGATCTAAAATTTATTTTCTTCATCGAATGAAATCCCTATTGGATCTAGATGACGTAGATGGAGGTTATGACTTAGTTGTTCTAGGTCTTAAAATCTTAAAATCTTGTTAAGTAACTCCTTAGCTCTTCTTAGCTAAATGTATTACCTTAGTTTCTCTTAACATAACACCTTGGTCCTTTATTAAGGTGGTTTAGCATAAATTTTTCCTCTCGCTTAAAACTCTTATATAGTTGAGGGGTAGACCCTTAGGTGAAGTTCGAATAAATATAGACCTCAGTTGATTTAGATGTTAACTTAGGATTCATGTGTAGCTTCAAGTCATCTAATCATTTATGTCTTCAAGAGGTTGAAAAACACTTCATAACTCCTTTTACAAGATAATGCTAATAATAAGACCATAATGTGACGTAGAAAATAAAGCATATAAGAGTAAAAATGATATTTGAGGTTCGGAATAATGCCACTCTTGGAGACCTTATAACAAAATTAAATATATTCATTTGTTTCAAAGAAGATGATTTTCCTTGGTGTGATCAACCTCGAGAAAACAAAATACATATATAAAACAAAATAGAATTCCACAAGTCATTGAATTAGAATAACTATGGTAGGGAAATGACTATACCGTGAATGAGAAATGTTTTGGTAAAAATCTATCCTGTATCTAAATCTTCGTTAAATCCTAATATCGCTATATGGACACCAAGTCACATTCACTTGAGTTGTAAGAGTAAAAAGGTAGACATTGAATATATGTTCGAGAAGAATATTCTTAACATAAGAACAAGGTAATTAAGTACTTTATATGCATTTGAATTATGCCAAATAAGTATGCAAGTTATGAAAAATAAAATTGTAAAGAATAAGAAGTCAACTTAAAAGGGTCAAATGGTAATTTTAACCGTGGAATGAACTTAAGAAATCAGTAGGTGGACAAACGAGAAATTTATCCTTATACAATAATGTTCTTAGAATATTAATTGTAACTAAAATAAAATTAAAAGAAATGATGTGTTGTGGGTTTGCCATTCCTGAAGTCATTTTTCTTGTGGTTCGGTCATTACTAGAAACCATTCATCGAGAAAAGTGTGGCATCGACATGCCTATGTTTTTATCATGTGTCTATGTGAGTCGAAGACTTATGTAATTATCATATGCAAGTTGAGTTTTTGTACTTGAGTCCTTGTTGTTTTGTGTGTAGTGAGCAATGTAAGTAAAAAAAAATTACCTGTTATTTTACCGTTGTAATTGGGTGTGTAAAATGTGCGCACTACACTATGACATCATTTATCGGGAATCTTCCTCACCTACTCCATACCTTTATGTGGTTGGGGAATCTATGCTCCATATCCTCCTTCTAGTGATGCTCTAACTCTTGGTATATTTATGATAATTGAAAACAATAACACCCATTGACACTTTAAACAACATTGAGTATAATATATGATACATATTGTATCATTTATGGTAGATATAACCACTATTTGGTCCACCTAATCAACTAATGGCGGAAATTTGGATTCTCATGTCGTTTAGCAACTCAATCCCATATCTCAATATTATATGTGTTGATGTTTTCCACACATAATGTGATGCAGAACATCTTGTACTAAACAAGATTGACATATCATATCAAGTTCACATTGAAAGAGCTCACATATCCTACGTTTTCTATCCTCTAACCACATAGTTTTTACACTCTATCAAGTTATATGAAATCCTCTTCCCATCCCCTTAAATATCTATAATATCTCCATATGATCCCACCAGTGTCAATTTTTCTAATATATTGTTATATGATGTGGTGTGTAGGACTCACCTCCTAGGTATCACCCACTATGTTAAAAATAACTATGGATAGGGCCAATCATCCCTAGGAACTCTAAATGGATATACTATACCTATATTATCATCAACCTATATATGGGTTGGACCATATCTACCATATCTAATATATAAGGGTATTGGCCAAGTTTATGCAACTTGATGACTACAAAAAAACTAAATTTCCTTCCCATTACATTATATATCTAGGTGTTGCCCCTATATATATAACTCTTATACCATGTCAGCTATGCATTATATATATATATATATATAGTTTTGAATCCCATATAACTATTTGAGGTGAGGGAAAGGTGTAGACTTGAATGGAATAATTTCACTACTATCACACCACCTTCGTGTTTCTCTAAAGTAAACCTATCTAAATTCTTGTATATGTGGGCTAGCATAATATAACCCCATACATACCTACCACATCCTATATGAGATAAAAAAATCCCTAAAGAATATATTTAAACAAAATATTATAATTATATATAAATAAAATTCCACACCCATGGAACCTCACCTATAACAATCAAAATCAAGTGAATAGTCATCTCTATAAGGCTATCTATACCCAACAAAAATTTACATTCCCTACACATCTAAAATTGCATATTTGATGGTAATATATACACCCATTCTCCTACTATTATGATACTTATAATATAGTATACATCCAATGTCATAGTCATCTCCCATATAAGGAGCCAAAATGTACAATTATATAGGTTCAACTACTCACATATTCCGGTGACTAAATGCATATAAGAGAACTTCCTCAATATGGATGCATGCCACTTACTGGACCTATACAACATATACCAACCATCCTCATATATACTAAGGCCTAGTATATTCTCCATGTGATGACCCCATGGAACTCTCTCATATGCACATCTCTCTACAATCATATAAAATTAAAACATGTATTAGATCATTTCTTGTCAAGTAAATCTCTACAATAATCAAATAACATAAAAATTATCAAAATTTACTATTATAAATTCATATCATATATGATTTCTAATGTTACATTTGAACCATATTAATACAAACTGAAGAACATATAACTTAGGGTCCATACCTTACAAAACCATACAATTCTGACCCAAAAGTATAAACAAAACATTCGGTCCTATATACATTAATGGTATCAAATTTGTAAAATGTTGCAATTTTAAAAAACTATTTAAACTCACTACTATTTTTCAATGACATCATGCATTTTGACACTTAACATATCATCAAATGTCTCTTCATGAATGGAATTTTCTACCTTATTGAGCCACAAGTGCAAAGCCTTTTTTTTATATGGCATCGATCTCTCGGAGCATAAGTCACTATGAATGACAATTAAAATGAACTTACTATTTGAATTTTATATCATACTATTTATAGTAAATGGTCCTCTTTGGGCATAAAGTAGCATATCTTGACCTCCTTCTATCAAAATTTTAATATCTCAAACTTTTGCAATCCATATCTTGGTCTCATTTTCTCTAATTTTTTCATTATTTGTGGTGTTTGGATAATTATTTACCCTATTTCTATAGTAAAATTTCATGGTTTTTTAGAATATATTTGGTTCCCATGATCCTCATTTTCGATAATGATAATTGCACACTCTATGCCTATTTTCTCACTACAACAATTTTTCTAAGTCACTCTTCACTTTCAATTCAATACTCATCTACTCTATTCTATTCTATTCTATTCTATCAAGACTTGGTATCTCTAATAAAATTTCTGTAAACTTTATACTATTCCATCGATATAGTATTTATTTAAAAATTCTATGATCCCGATAATTTTCTATTAGGACATAGTCATATTTTACACATTCTACAAGATCAATACTACTTTATCAAGTATTGGATCTCTTTTGTACTTACAAACTATATTTCACACCTTATACCAATGAGTTTACTCTAATTTCTCACTAATTCCATTTTTATGCTCTCAAACAACATGATGTCAATCTAAATTCAATAAAAATGAATATTATTTTCAACATGTTATTCAACTATAATGACCAAAGTTTAGTTTTCTATTAACATTTACTTTCATCTCAAGGGATTCTATTTTTTACCACCCCTATGCTGAAAGGGAAGAAAAATATGGGTTGGTTGTATAAGGCCATCCCTTCCTTATAAAAATCAACATGAAAACCTAAGGAGAAATTACTCAACTCTAGATGCAAAGATGCATTCAAAACTAAGCTCCTACATTACAACTAGCTATGCAAGGCCATAATCTCTTGTATATAAATTTATATAAAAACTTAAAGGATTCAACTATCAAATCAAGACATGAAAATTCATTAAACATTAAGTTACAAAATAATATGCCTCTACATTTATTAAAAATTCAAGGAAAGAACACCTATAAAACCTATAAGTCATCAATACTATAGTACACACATATGCAAGTGATGATCATGCAGGGTTTGTTATTTTCGATAAAGTTAGGACCTAGATCCATCTATAGTGGTGTGGTCTCATAATATAAGAAGTGTTTTTTTTTGGGAAATTAGGATTCCTTGTGATACTCTCCCCTTTTTTCCTGGATACCCAACTTCTATGGTGCTAGTACCCATTTATGTTCACCCTATTTTTCAAAGTGTTTTAATTCCCCTTGAATCCTTTTTTCAGAAGACATATTGATGAGGGATAAATTTTGAGGAAAATTTCTCCTTCATATTATGTCTTCTATAGTCGAATGGATGAGTATGTAGTTGGTATTTTTATTGCTATGAAGGTTCATAAAATTTCACATGCTTAAATTACATAACATATTGAATTTAGATGAAAATTTGAGACTTTGGAAGTGTTTGGATAAATGTGAGTATGATGAGTGCAATTTATCTCCAATGCTCGAAGGTTAAGTGTTTCTAGAATTTCATGACTTAACCTAAAATTATAACTTAAAAATTCCCTTGGAACTCTAAACCGAATTACATCTTCCATAGTAGGAACAAACAATGTTACCTATTTTCGGGTCATACCAGGGAATGTACACAAGAAGCATTTTGACCTCAATGTTTGAGAAGGGATACTTACCAGGTTTGTAAAGTTAATAACATCTCGTAATCGAGGCCCAATTTAGTAGTGCTTTGTTGTGACATGGTCCAGGGGTTTTGTTCTAGGCCCGACTATCTGACTAAAACAAAGAGAAGTAAAGAAACTTAGGCTTTCCCAAGTTCTGAGGGTGAGAAAGATAATGAGTTCCTACATCTCCTCCCATTATTTTTTCCAAAGTACAAGTGAAGTGTAAAATGTAGCCATGAGATGAAATTTTTCTACTTTCAAGGGTTACTCATGTTGCAAGGAAGAGAAAATAAGTAACTACAAGATGTGCCTAAATGATTTTAAAAGAAACAATATGTACACATGACATGTATTTTAAAACAAAAATCATACTCAAAACAACAAATAAATTAAAAAAAAATGGGGTTATATTTTAGGGGCCTCTACTCCGACACAATATATACATATGAGTATACAATGTTATAAAACATGGATTGGTTGACAAAAGAAAAATACATAAGCATCAAACTTCTGTAGGCTCATTATCACTTGGAATCTCTAGAATATGTTTCAGTAAATCATCCCTACTTTGAATAGAGTCATCATGGGCCACTCCACCAAACACGAACTGGATTTCAGAAACCAAGCCCCATGACATGCCCATTTACAACAGTTCCTGAGTCCCTATCCATGACCCATTCAAAAATGGATGAAGTCCACTTTCCTTTTAGAGGAGTTTAACCATTTAGGAAAGGAATTTCCCCCTCTTATATATGATTTGGTTTTTTTACTCAAGAGATCCGATACACGGGGAAATGAGAAATATTAGTAATAGAGTATTCCCTCACGGTTCTCCTTTTCTTAGGGGAAAGGCTTGAGTGCATATCATGAACCACATTTTAGCAAGGTTTTCCCTTAAGTCCATCAGAAGCTTCTCTTTTCTCCCTTTGGTGTATTTGGGGGTGTTCCTCTCCATGTTGATTAATAAGAAGGTTGTTCATTATGATTTCCTTAGTCAAACTGAGGGGTTGGTAATAATCCTTATTTAAAACCGAAACCACCGTCAGGGTAGAAGGATGATGTTTGAGCCAAAGGGACTTCAATTTCCTTGTATCCACGTGATATTCTAGATGAACCAGGTGGAAATGGAGGATTTGAAAAATGGGAAATGAAGGGCACAATTTTGAAAGATGTTGTAGGAAAGACAAGAGCATATCATCTGGTAAGGAAATATTAGGAGGAACGACCCTAGGGTCGGTATAATAAGGACATGGGGAATGAAGGCTTCATTTGGCCCAATTAACTAAAAAATCTCACCTAAGTGGACAATCAATCTAGGAAGAATATTCAAGTCTAGAGTTAGAGATGACATGGAAGCAAGATGGTCAGCTGAAAACAAAGTGTGAAGGACATTAGAGGAGGTTAAGTGGTAAATCAGTAAGTCACATTTAAGTAGGCATGGTTTTTGAATTGAAAGATAAGGGAGAAATCATTTCACCATTAATACCATATCCTCCCAAAATCTATGGCCTTGAGATGAATTGTATTTAAAAATTAATTATCCATGTAAAGTGTTTCATTGGAAATGTATTTAACACCTGCACGAATCATAAATGTATTATCAAAATAAATTCCTTGACCATGTCATATTTTCCAAATGTGAGGGAAATGATGTAGTTAATAAATATGGGAAATGATTTATTCAAAAAGTGGCATAGTAATGATAAACTCGGGATGGTAAGATCTAATGCTACTATGAGGAATTCTACAACAATAGTTCCCATGAATCTCGTGAACATAACATGGAATTAAAATAGTTAGAAATTCAATGGAATATTCCCAAAACCATTGGTAGATAAGGATATAAAGAGAGGAAGTTTTAGGGAAAGAAAAGAGAGGTTCTTAGAGATAGGTCTTGATAAATAAAGAAAAGGGGCAAGAAGCTCTTTAGGAGAAAAATTTGGAGGGAATTTGCCAAAGCACTGCGCAAACTAGGAGGATGCACCATGATTTGATGAAGGTTGTCTCTATATAACCCAATTATCAATAATTTTTGTTAAGATGATTGCATGTGTATAGTCATGAGTGAGATTTTAGAGCATTAATATATGTTTCCCTTGTCTTTTCCTAAGTTTAGTGGCTTTCTCTGGAAAATTCATCAAAGTTTATGAAATATCTTTTTATTGTGAAATGATGTTAAGGGTGAGGTGATATGTATCTTTTGTTATAATTTTATGTGAATCATGGTTGTAAGTTAGTTTGAAATATATCCTACATTTTCTTAGCTCTCGTCTAGGAAGGGTGGGAGTATTTGACGTTTTATGGGGCACTTGAGAAATTCACTTATAAATCCTATAAAAATCTCCCCGTGGACTAAATGTGACTTGGGGGTATGAATTGTTATTTCTTGGGGGTCACTTGATCTAGACTATTTAGCATGATTTTGCATGAGATGATCTTGCCTTAGGTGTACTAAGTTGGATTTTCAGGAATTCAGATCTTGGCTTTCCTGGAGCTTTCCCTACAAAATAAATTCCTACAAGAGGTCCATTCATTTTTTCCCTCACATTCATGTAGTAAGTGGAAACATGTGATAGTTGAAATTTGTCTCTATATTTTCCCTAAAATCACTCTTGAATCTTCTCCCCTTATTTCTTATTATGTAATCTTGGTTCATCTCTATTCCCAATCGAATCCAAATAAAGTTTAGAAAAATATTAACTCATTGCATGGGTCATAGATTTCTTGTTTATATTCCACTGACCCACCTAGGAGAACACATTATCTACTCATATATCTTGTGTGTTATCAGCCCTAATTTGAGGTACTCATCATCGACTTGCATATAAATTGTGTAAGAAAATTTGGGACAAATCTATGTGTCGAACCAACACTTCTTATAATGGTCTGCATTCCAAGTTCTCGGTGTTTATTATGTTTAGTTACCACTATTTTGATTGACCATTATATTTGGTGGCTACACCTAGTTCTAATATGTTCCTCTCGAAGTTCTTGGAACATCACCCCGACTCTGCACCCCAACCTCTATGTTCCCCCGAATGTATTCTTAGTTCCTCTCACCATGACTAAGGAAGAATCAAAAGCATCAAGAATAATAACCACACCCTTTGTTTGATTTTCTCTGCATCACTCCTCGGTAAGGGTGGATGGGCAACAAGAGGGAGATCCCACCTAGCTACAAGATGAAATTTCGTGAGGGTCCTCCTCCATCATCCGACCTCCCCGCACATCCACATTTCCCTTCCCCTTCCCCTGTGGTGTAAATCTAAGAGCCAACACATGGATTTATAAAATAAATGTTAAGGATTTATCACATACATATCTCCAAGAGCACAAAGTCAAAATATCCATGTCTCCAATTATGCCTTTTACGTCTATTACACCCTTTGACATTTATAGCATGCTAATTCCTATCTTTGTGTGGCTCATATTAGTTGTCGATGTTGTTATCAACATTTTGGTTACTATGTAAACATGACATATAAAATCATATGCATTAACACTATCAGTGCACTCCTCTTCTCCTTGAAAATGTCATGCCCACAATTTACACACCAAAACAAAAGAACATTAGAGGATTTTTCTTTCTATCATTGTTTTTTACATGACACCACTAAGGCTCACAAGAACTACTCAACATCACATGTGATGTATAAAATAACATGAATAATATGTAAATAACAATATGAAACAAGATAAAAATCGATGCCACATTTTACCAAACAAACATATATAAGTTATAACCCAACAATTAAAGAGATCAAGGATAGGCACTTTCCACAAGACATAATCACCATGGTTATATCTTATTCATAATTAAAATTACAAGAGAATTTATTGTGAAAGCATAATTTATAATTCTCAACCTACATATTCTTAATTTAATTTAATATTTAACTTATTATAAGTACACTTAATTTGGCTCTTTTTTATCCTTTAAAATAATTGTCCATAACTCTATTGTTATTTGAAACATTTTAAATACATACTAAACTCATGATGCCCATTCTTATGCTAAGGTTTGGCTTCTCAAAATATTTTAATTTAACCTTTAATTTTGTTTCATTACACAAGGGAACTAACATGAAGTCAAGGGCGAAGAAGTATTATGAGTTAAAGGAGATGAAGGTTGAAGTTGCCTCTTCTAGGGCACATTTATTTTTTCTATTATAGTTTATATTTTTCAAAATTTAGTTTAAGTCAATTTAACATTTACACTTCATGATTTTTTATAGGATTTTATGTTTTCTCAAAGGATTGATCTCACCAAGAACCATTTGTATTCATTTTTAACAACATGAAAATTCCTAATTAAGCTATAAGGACTTCAAGTATAAATTTATTCCTAAACCAAAATCTCATCTACTCTTGTTCTCATTTCACTTACGTCATTTCTTTGGTCTCTTATTGGCATTCCTTTACAAAAAAATTTATTTACAAAAGTATTTTCTTAACATCTTGAAGAAATACATGATTGGAAGCATTTTAACTACACATAAATCACAAGTGATTCATGTTCAAGGTAAGAGCTCATGTTTCCGTATTTCATGATCTTGCATGGGACATTTCTTTTATCCTTAATGTCATGAAAGGACTTAACTAGGGGTTAAGGGGATACGTTTTGATTTCCCCATTTCTCTTAAGTCAACATCCTCCAAAATAATGTTTGTTTGCTTAGAGTTAGTTACAATTTCCTCCCACAAGTTGACCTATTAATAAACTTAGGTTTAGTTTAATTCTAATTGTACCTAGCACTCTAAGCCTAACTATAGATGAATCTAATGCATAAAAATATATTTATCCCGTAAAAACCTTTGTAAAAGATGAGGTGTTATGTTCTCACTAACAAAGGTAAAAGATTTATTTGTGAGGAATTAAAGAGATCATTAATAAGAGTTTAATGCATAGTAAAACATGTACTCTAACTCCACTTGTGTCATCTGGATCCCACAAAGAGGTCATTTGATGATGAAGTTAACCCTATCTATCTTCAAAATAATTTTGTGTTCCATAAGGATACTAAGGAGTGTTAGTCTTTCTTACCCAATATAAGGTAAAGTCACACCACATAATCATTCCTTTGTGCAAGGAAACTTAAGTTATAGAAGTGGTATTTTGAATACTTTTCTTAGATGTAGGACAAGAAGAATAATTTTTAGGATTACATTATTTCTTAATACCTTAGGGTTTCTGAAACCTAGATGTGACTTGATTGAGAGGGAGAATATGAAAAATGTTAAATAACCAGTCCTTTTATATGGTTTAAAATGATAAGTTACTACCAAACATTTTGATTTTATGTATGAAACACAATATTTATCAACTAAGTGATTGTTTCAATATTCTAACCATAATAAGCACATTAAATCCAAATATATTTGACACCCATGAAGTAAACAATACACATTTTTAACAATTTACATTGCCAACTATCTTCTTCATTTATCAACCTAACATTATTTATATATAGTTGGTCCTACATTCATTAGGTGTCACTCCTACTAGTGTTGGAAGGTTAGTTTCAAAACAAATTACATACAAAACACATATTTTTCCATGTAAAATACTTGAAACATCGTAGAGAAAAGAGTAACAATAATTTTTGACACACTAATTTAAATATTGTGATCCTCTTTAATTAAATTTAATTTAAAATTTGTAATCTATTTCTATGTAAAATATTTCAAGTTCATCTCACTGATTACAACATATTACACTCTTAATCCTTCTTATTCATAGTACCTACAACTAACACAGTGGTCAGTCCTAGAACTGGTATGGATAACCCTTACACTTAAACATAAACCAATGCATTCATCATTTCGGGTAATCCAAAAATTAGATAGAGATAGAGATAGTGAGAGAGAGAGAAGTAGAGATTATTTTCTCACACATTAAAACTTCCACATTCATTTAAATTTTTTTCAAGATAGAGAGAACAAGGAAGAGAGAAAAAAACTAGAAGACATTTTCTTTTCTATTCACAATATCATAAATATTTTACTTTTTGTACCCATTTTCATTTCATTTCAAACTCATCTTCATTTTCAATCCATTTACGTTTCCAAGACCAACCAAAATTTCATAGTTAATTCTAGAGAGAGAGGAGAGAGAGAAAACACTATAAATTACAAAATCCATTCATATAAATTATTTGATTAAATAATACTCTAGAAAACATTTTAATGCTATAAAAGTGTTCAATAGTAATTACAAGACCAATGGGAACCTCGGAGGAAATTTCTAGCTCAAGTTGCGAGTTTACAAAAATTGGCCAAAATAACTAAAGTGCTTACAATATGGGTCCCAAAAACTTGTTTTAAGTTCAAACATAAATGTCTCTAATTCCTACTTACTCCCTATAGAAAAATAACTCATCGAATTTGACAAAAGTTGATTACGATGAACAAGCCTCAAATTACAACGGTAACTCCGAGACCAATTATCGTAAACACATCAAACACTATTGTTGTATAACAACTAGTGGACCCCAACATCCACTTGAAAATCTAACTTTGTGATAATAATTTTCAGGAAAATAAGATTTGGTTTCAATTCCCCATTAGAGGTCTATAGGTAGGTAAAAGTGGGTTCCAGTTTCACCCAATCGATACCGCATCTGTATGCCAAAACCGATCGCATTTTCTTAAAGGGGGAATGTCACCACAAGTGAATACAAAGTGCTAAAAGGGTATCCAATCTCACCTCGTTAAGGCGTATGATTGAATTTTCTAGTTTGATTGAGAAAATTCCTGGTTTCTTGGGTCGACATGGATCATGTTAGAGGTTTTTGTTGGTATTAACCATTTGACATGATGCTTTATGCGCATGGTTTCTAAGGTCCATTTATTTATAAAAGCGTTTAAATAAAATCATTTTTAGGAAAGGTAAAAGACACATAATTCATTCTAATTACATTTTTTTAATATTCAACATATTGAAATCCAAGACTAAAACTAAATGATGAAATGCATAGTTTGAAATGAGAGGAAGAGAGATCCTTACCTATTTTTTTAGGCTTGTTTGAGGCATCCGCTTGGGGATTTTCATCATGGAATTTGGCCATCAAATTGCATTTTCTTGGACCCCTTAAACACCTTTTCACAACTCCATTTTTTTCTTACTACAACCATCGATTCCATGTGATCACACTCCTTTGGGGAAATTTAACCAATAGATCAAATGCCTTAAACATGCCTCCACATTTGCACACATAACCACTATGGTACTTCAAACTACAACACCTAATAGTAATGATTACCTTAGCCCTACTTTCAAGCTCCTATTTTGGTATTTTTCATGTCCTGTCTTGAAGGCCATTCATCACAACACCAAACATATGAATCCACACAACCACCATAGGTTTTATTGGTACATTGTAGTATTTTATTTCCCAGTAGCTAGTAAGGTGTGGTGAAAATTCATCTAGACAATTCTTAAATCTCACCCAAAATACGCACAACCTCCATGTACATATTTTTTTTGTTTATTAAGATGTTAGTATGCATACTCATAATCATAACATCCATTTATCCAAGAAGATACATCATAGCATGAAAATTCAGCAACACATATAATAAGGAAATTAATCTTCATACAAAATTACCAATAGTATTTGAACTCCCATTAAACCATACTTAGATATAGTAATCTTAGAAATCCATAAGAAATTATCCATGGAAAACTTAATTCATTATATGAGAAGTGTTCTGATCACATCACCATTGATTACAACTAGGTGTTGGACCATGCGCATATACTACCATCAATGGTGTACCCAAAGCTCATACACACTAGCCCTTTGAATTATAACTCTCTAAAAAAATACACATAGCTTATATTTATACGATGGGGATTTTACCTTCACTACCTACATGCACCTTCCAAAAATAGGCATGTTTATAATAGATTGTATGCTTTTCTAATTTTACTTTTTAATAGCTCATTCTATAAATAGCTTGTGTTACCCATGCGTTAATTTCTATTTTAAACCTACAATCTCCTTGTCTTTTCTTGCATGTGTTTTTCCTTAATTATAGTATTTTCTTGACCACTAAGTCATCCTTTTTTAGTCTATTCCTAGATCTTGTTTTAGCGTCACTCTATCTTCTAATTTTCTATTTTAGCCCCATGCAGAAATTCGAGTTAAGTACTCAACAATGAATGTATGTGTGCAACCTTGCACACCAACCTATTCCTTTGAGGTGCACGCACCTACGTACACTATCCCATACTTAATTTTTCTTCTTGTGTGCATTCCCTTGGGCACATATCCCAACTCCTATGCATGGCTAGTACTTAGCCATTTCCACAAACCAACATTACCTCACACTAAGGATATTTTCCTTCTTCGGAAATATTTGTACCAAATCATGTCCTTCAAAGAATGACTAAAGAATTAAATAATAACGAATCAGAAGAATAAGGAATGGTAGGGGAATATACCCATTGAATCAAGAAAAATAGAATACCATATGCACACATTCAAATTTTGGCTAGATGTGGCTCGGAGTAGTCTTGGAAAACCCATGTTCAAATTATTCTCCAACACTTTCCACCCTTCAAGATCCTTAGTAGCTTTATTTGACACCGATTAGAGAATATATGGCACTTTTTTAGGGGTCATTTCTTCACCCTTATCTTTCAGTTCTCGACTATTCAATCAATTCATGACACCATTCCCTCCAAAGTATCCATCTTATGCACAACCAAGGGAAAACCTCCTTGAGTCTTACCTCAAGTGTATCTCTTACGAACTTAAGTAAATATATCTTCCGCTTTACTTCAACCATGATTTCCTCATGGTTGAATTTATTATCTTTCGTAGTTGTATTTACTTTCTTTATCTCTACCTCCTCCCCAGTGGTGTGTGTTTTAAGAATGGGGTTGAGATCTAACAATTTTAAAATACACACCTTGCTTTCTTCATGCCCTATTTGAGTTTTACGCTCAATGCCTATTATTATAATATCTTGTGCATAACCTCCTTCTTATTATTTTCCTTTTTTGTGGCCAATTATTCTACCAATGGCCTTGGCCTATACTATTTCTCATGCAACAAAATTCCCAGCAAGTCTAAATAATCTAACTTTGAAGGATACTCATCTTGGGCATTCTGAACTAGGTCTAGGCACACACGCTATGACATCAGTTATGATCTTCCCAACCTTGTCATAAGCATATTCCATATGTTTATTTTCTTTTCTTAATTCTTGCATAAGTTGTTGTACCTCTTGTTCTTTCTACTTCTTATCTTCAAGAAACACCCTTATTGTGGCTCGTTTATCCATGTTTTGGCTGTAACTTCATCTTCTATCTTATTGAGTGCATAAATTCTCATTCTCAACCTCCATATTCTTAATTTAATTTTAATATTTAACTTATTATAATTACAATTAATTTGTCTCTTTTTCTCCTTTACAATAATTTTCCATAACTCCGAGTTTTATTGACACATTTAAAACACATACAAAAATGTTAATGCACGTTCTTATGCTAAGGTTTTGTTTCCCAAAATATGTTTAATTAATGTTTAATTTTACCATCATTATGCAAGTTAACTAACATTAAGTCAAGGGAAAAGAAATATTATGAGTTAAAGGAGATGAAGGTTCAAGTTACCTCTTCTATAACATTTTTTTTTTTGTATTATAGTTGTTATAGTTCAAAAGTTAGTTTGAGTCAATTTAACATTTACATGTCATGAATTTTTATAGGATTTTATGTTTTCTCAAAGGATTGATATCACAAAGAACCATATGTATTCATTTTGAACAACATGAAAATACCTAATTAAGCTATAAGGACTTCAAATATAACTTTATTCCTAAACCAAAATCTCATCTACTCTTGTTCTCATTTCACTTACGTCATTGCTTTGGTCTCTTATTTGCGTTCCTTTACAACAAAATGAGTTACAAAAGTATTTGTGTAAAATATTAAAGAAATACATGATTGGAATAAATTTAAACTAAGCACAAATAACAAGTGATTCATGTTCCAAGTAAGAGCTCATGTTTTAGTATTTCATTATCTTGCATGATACATTTCATTTATTTGTAATTTAATGAAATGACTTAGCTAGAGGTTAAGGAAATTTTTTTCCATTTCCTCATTTCTCTTAAGTCAACATCTTCCAAAAACAATTTTGTTTGCTAAGAGTTAGTTACAATTTCCACCCACAAATTAACCTCTTAATCAGCCAAAGTTTAGTTTAATTCCAATTGCACTTAGTGATCTATACCCAACTATAGAGAAATTTACAGCGTGAAAACATCTTTATCCCTTTAAAAAACTTCGTAAAAGACTAGGTTTTATGTTGTTATTAGCCAAGGTAACACATTTATCTATGAGGAATTAAATAGATCATTTATAAGAGTTTAATTCATAAGAGTTTAATTCATAAGTAAAAATGGTAATTTAACTAACTCTTCAATTATGTCATATAGATCAAAGCATAAAGTGGTCATTTGATGATGAATTTAACCCTATCTATCTTCAAAATAATTTGGTGGTCCAAAAACTACAAAAAGTGGGACATACCAAAAAGATACCAAGAATGTTAGTCCTAGTTACCCCATATTTGGTAAGGTCACAACATAACCATTGCTGATCGTCGTGCGAGGACACTTAAGTTATAGAAGTGGTATTTTGAATAATTTTCTTTACATAGCACAAGAAGTCTAATTTTAAGGATTAAATTATTTATTAAGATGTTAGGTTTTTACAAACCTAGATGTGACTTGATTGAGAGGAATCATACGGAAAATGTTACATACCCACTCCTTTTATATGGTTTTAAAATATAAGTTACTACCAATAATTTTGAGTTTATATATGAACCATAATATTTATCATCCAAGTGATTATTTCAATCATCTAAACCATAAGAATAACATTAAATACAAATGGATAAATTCCACCCACAATATAAATGGTACACTTTGTAACAATTTACATTGTAAATTATCTTCTTCATTTATCAAGCTAAAATAGCCATACATTCATTAGGTGTCACTCCTACTAGTGTTGGAAGGTTAATTTAAAAAAATTAGATACAAACCACATAGTTTTCCATGTACAATACTTGAAACATAAGAGACCAAGAGAAACAATGGTTTTTAACACACTAAATTAAATAATGAAATTCTCTTTAATTAAATTTCATTTAACATTTACAATCTATGTAAATTTACAATATTTGAATGTGATCTCATTGATTACAACATATGATGCTATTAATCCTTCTTATTTAGAGAACCTTCAACCAATGAAGGGTTAGTCCTAGACCTAGTATGGAATAACCCTTACACTTAAGGAAAAACCAACACATTCATCTTTTCAAGTAATCTAAAACAAAGTAGATAGAGATAGATATAGTGAGAGAGAGAGAGAGAGAGAGATTATTTCCTCACACATTCACACTTCCACATTTATTTACATTTTTCTAAGAGAGAGAGAGAGAGATACAGAAGAAAACAACTATAAGAACTTTTCTTTTCTATTCAAAACATTAAAAAAATTTAATTTTCATACCCATTTTTATTTTATTTCAAACTCATCTTTAGTTTCAATCCAGTTACATTTCCAAGACCAACCAAAATTTCATAGTTATTTCTAAAGAGAGAAAGCACTATAAATTTAAAAACATTCATATAAAGTAATTGACTAGATAATACTCTACACAACACTATAATGCTATAAAAAGGTTGACGAGTAATTACAAGACCAATGGAAACCTCAGAGGAATATTTTATGAAATTGAGAGTTTGTTTCATTTCTCCTATTAGAGGTCTAGAGGTAGGTGAAGGTGGTTTCTAGTTTCACCCAATCGATACGACATGCATAAGACCAAAAATGACCACATTTTCTTAAAGGGGAGGTCACCACAAGTATCTAAAGTGATAAAAGGGTATCTAATCTCTCCTCATTAAGGAATTTGATCGAGTTTTCTATCTTGGTTAAGGAATTTCATGGTGTGTTGGGTTGACATGGATACTTTTAGAGGTTTTTATTGGTATTAACCATTTGACATGGTGCTCCATACACATAGTTTTTAAGGTTCATTTATTTATAAAAGGGGTTAAAGAAACATATTTCCGGGAAAGGTAAAAGTTACATCATTCAATCTAATTATATATTTGTTTTAATATTAAAACATATTGAAATCCAAAATAAAAAATAAATGATGACATTCATAGTTTGAATTGAGAGGAGGAGAGATCCATACATAATTTTGATTCTTGTTGGAGGCATTTTCTTGAGGATTTTCCTCATGGACATCAACCATCGAATTTCACTTTCTTGGACCCCTTAAATTCCTTTTCACAAATTCAATTTGTTTATTTCTTGCAACCATCACATTCCATGTGATCACACTCCTTTGGGGAAATTAATCCTACACATCACATGCCTTAAACATGCCTCCACATTTTCACACATAACCATGATGATAATTCAGAATATAACACCCAACAACAATGCTTTCCATAGCCCTGATTTCAAGATTCTTTTTGGTTTTTTCATGTCTTGTACTAAAGGTCATTCATCACAAAACCAATCATACAAATCCATAAAACCACCATAGGTTTTACTAGCACATTTTTGATAAATTTTAGAGATTCCTCAAGGTAAGTATGAATGTATAAGATATTTGACATGAAACAAAAATCATGTACCCATCACACATTTAAATTACACTTTAATGATAAAGTTGTGTGCCTCCTCAAGATGGTAGGTGTGGGCGGGGACTTCCTACCATCCTCTTATGACCCAACACTAAGAAAACCAAAAAAATCAAATAAATAACCAAACTAAATACTACATGTTTAGGGATTTTCCACACCTCCCATCATCTTCTCTCGGCATTTTTTTACATTTTAGTTCCTAGTGAGAAGTTCCACATTTTGCATACTTTCCCACCAAAGTATTAAACAAATACAATTTTTAACAAAATCCCTTTATCCTTTATGTTTGATGGATGTCTAAATTATGTTTCAAAGCCACAAAATTAGGAAAAAGGTGGGAGGTTGTTGGAAGGGTTATTTTTTTTCTCTATGTTATGGTCGAAGTATATTGAAACCTACACATTTCTAATGCTTCACACATCAGTCAAACAATTCCAATGTGTTCATCACCAATCTTAACTCAAACTTGCAGCAAAACCTTTAAACATGAACCTCCATGAAGCCATGTTTCAATGCCATATCCCACTATGGAAAAATTCCATACATACCCAATGATCTAAGACTATCCAAATCCATTTTACCCCAATCCTTTGATGCACATTCAATAATTTTTTTGTCTAACAAACCATGTAGAAATTTCAAGCATTTAAAAAAATAGTTCCCATCCATGCGCATGGTTCATGTTGTCTTCTCTGTAGCATAAAATATCACCCACCATACTAGAAACCACATGTCTTTGGAATATTTCCCCTTATCCATTTTTTCAAGCAATTTCCATACCACATGCTTCCACCATTACAAGCTATAAGGTTGCATTTCTTTAAAGAATTTCAATAAATAATTTATGTTACTTGACTCCCTCCTTCCATGATATATCAAATAAAATTAAATAATGACATTTTCCCCATCCAATCTCACACTTTTTCCAACATTTTTCATGCCAAGTGCATGCTTCAACATTTTGTTTATAAGTCTTCCAAGCATTGGCAACTATAGATTCTAATAACTTCCCCTATCATATATGTTAGATGCATACCCATACTCTTATCCATGGCCCATTTAGTACAAAAGAGGTGTGCTATTAAACGATATGACATTTGGATCTGAAATTTCCTTACTTTATTCTTTGATATCCACTCTCACCCTATCCAAGGCTCCCATATTGGCACATTTTGTCATTCCATTGGTAAAGAAAGATCTATTGGAAATTTATTTGTTGATATATTGAAATAGTGTGAATTTTGCGTGAGGATGCATTATGCATTATTTTTAAGCTCACACATTTTATCTACACATCTCCCAAGGAAATTTCAACTCAACATTTGAAAAATTTACAATTTTCTTTACTCTTTGATCGATGACAATAATGTAATCTAAAGCTCCCATACTAGCGTAGGCGAAAGAATAATGAATTTCATTCAAAAATGCTAGTAGAGGTTATAGAATTGGATTCACATCAATCAAAATAAGTTACTTGAAAAATGATTCCATGCATAATTTATTTCCAACACCTCACATGCTCATCATTCCCCTAGCACTTAATATTATTATTTTCTTTTGAACACAAATTCTCCATCCACCTCCACAAAATCCAAAACTCATCTAGTTATGGTTTCACACTTACTAACCATGTAATGTGGGTAGGGAAATACATCCTATCCACCTATAAGAGCGTCATCCTTGATGCCGCATAATGCCAATGTAGAAATAGGGATCACTACACACAAGAAGCTAAAAAGACAATTTTTGTTTAAGGAAAAGGAATTTGTCACTTGAGACATGACCATTATAAAGGTAAACACATTTTAACATAAAAATTATCAAATTTGTAATATTCTACATGAAGATTGGAATTTATCCCGATTTTATTACTCAATTAATATTTTCCTTAATACCTTTTCTTAGTTTCAAAACTCATAAGATTCCATTGTTCAACATTTAAAATTCATAGTGAATTCAACTTTTAATTTGATAATTGTTAGGTAACACTTTTTCTTTTATTTTTTTCATAAGTGTATTCAAGATATCATTAGTTTTATTGATTGCACCATTTACTTATTCAATATTTAGAATGTTGACACTTGTTAATAATTTTAATTTTGAATTTCAAACAGTTATAGAAAACACTTGACATATGCACAACACTAGCAACCCACTAAACAAATTTTCAAATTTTCATGATCATCGAACAAGACTCATCGATCCCACTATTGGAATGAAAATAATGGTCCACGCAACAAAATTCTCAACACATATGCCCCAAGCATATATTAAATACACAACACGTGTCTATCATACAAAAATACATCATATAATATGTATTTAAAATGTTTTATATGAATCAAAACCATGATTGTAACCACGAAGTGTCAAGATAAGATCTAATAACACATGTCAACAAAGAGGGGAACCAAGCCCTCAACCACTATAATACATAACAAGACTCACAATAGTAACTCATGAATCATACTATCATCTTCATGTGCCTCCCAAACCACCATAGGCATCCTAAAATAACTTCATATGCCTCTCAATAGAGAAAATAATAGTAATGCCAAAATCAGGCCAGATGTAGACACCAAAAATCTACACACCCCATTCCTACACAAATAATAAATTAAATGTACCCATTTTTGTACCATTTCATGACCTTTTAACTAACTCAATTAAACTCATTGTCACATCATTTAGATGAAAACCCTAAACCTAGATCATTACCCCCACACCCCTTTAGTTAATTAAATAATCCCACATTTCCTAAACTCATATCCCTCATTTTTATGGCTAATTAATTAATTAATTAGTTAAATAAATATGCCACTTCACCCCAAAAACTCACCATGTGAACTCATCCTAATTCACTAGTTACGACTAGTTTAATAAGGAAACCTTATAAATGTATCCCTACTCTAACTACCTCTATCTTCATCTAACTTATCCCTATGACAAGACCCCTACTTCACTAGTTACGACTAGTTTAAAATAGGGAACCTGATAAAATCATCCCCACATCCATCTTAACCACCTCTATCCTCATCTAACCACATCTTGACCTCTCTAAGTTATCACACTACAATATTTCAAAATTAAAAAGCACCAAAGTATAGAATAGAGGGTTTATCCCCCATATCTCTCCCAAATTCGAACTAACCAAAAACTCGGCAATTTCCTTGGTCATCAAAGGTGATCTATAAATACCATTTTTATTGCCTCTCTTCAAGACCATTCATGACCATCTAAGTAAGTTCGGGATCATTATTAGGTATTATCAAGATTTACCAGGTTTCATCAACATTTTTTTGCATTCATCCATAGCATGCACACATCCGTCATGCATTTTAGAGCTTCGAAGCCCATTCATCATCCAAGCATAATCACAATCAACTTTGTCATCTTCCCTCATCATTCAAAGGTTTGTAACTTTATTTTAATCTTTTTTCCATCTTAAATAGGCTTGTTTAACCATTATTTACTCACCTATTGTCTCTATAAAGTCATATTTTCGTGCTAGCTAATCAAATTTCATACTTTAGTAGTCTGTTAAAATTTCTCGAATCACTTACATTGACTTGAA
This sequence comes from Taxus wallichiana var. yunnanensis, assembly GCA_018340775.1. Lineage (NCBI taxonomy): Eukaryota > Viridiplantae > Streptophyta > Pinopsida > Cupressales > Taxaceae > Taxus > Taxus wallichiana. The sequence goes on from CM031240.1 coordinate 689,285,129, forward strand.
TCACCTACGATTCCTGTAATCACCCACATTTTTTTTTTTCTATCAAACTAGCAATAAATTTTCATTTAGAATCATTTATCAAATATTTTGTCCTTTTTGTTATTAATCTCTTGTAAAGCATGGATTTTAGATGGCCATAGGAAGATCTAGCCACCCGATCACCAACATCAATTCACTTCCAATTATTCAACACCCTCTGTATTGGGAACAATACAATATACTGCATGACCTAGAGTTGTGTGCCATTCACACAGCTCTAATTGAAATACTTGAGACCATTTTTGAATTCACCTGAATATTCGTGAGGTAATTGAATATTTCTAGGAAGAATACTACGAATTACATCATATCAAATCTAATCTAGCCTTATTTGAGTACCATCATAAAGCAAGATATAACATCCTGAAGACACAAACACTGAACCTAAATCAAAACTTGGGAGTGAAATTAGCCTTGTAGATTATGATTCCAACTTTTCCCGTTAGTATGATACTGAGGAGGATCTTTCAGAGTTATTCGTAGATGATTACATCGAGGAACCTAACTCATACTTTACTCAAGAGGATGACCTCGATTGTTCAGTGGGCTCTAATTTCTCTAAGAATATGGATACTGACCTAGATTCTATCTTCGAGTTATAGATGCATTTATTTTCATATCATCATTATGAGATGATATTTGTAATAGACTAAATAAGTGCTAGACATGTAGTCACATTCTCACATATCTTATATTGTATCCCATTTTCATGAATAAACTTAAATGTTTTTAAAAGTGGTTCGAATACATGTAAGGAAGTCCTTTGGCTTCTAGGAACTGGCCTTTTCCAGGCAACCCGCCTATCTATATTACTAATTCCATCTTGTGTAGTGTCTGTAGTAATTACATATTTCATCACAGAAAGGAGCTTGATTATTATTCACGGGCGCAAAAATCAAGACTCATCAACATTTTCCATGGGCACCTTGTAAATCCCATCATATTCGAGGTTAAAGTGATGTTACCTCCTTTTTTAATCCACCTAGCTATAGAGGTGAAATTTTCATCAACATTCTAACATGCCGGTGGGACCTTTCCTTCTTTTTTACTTCATTTCATCATTATAATAGTATTTTTTCTAATTCATGTGTAATAATCACATGCGATTATCCTAAATGCATGTGTTTGAGAAAATCACTTGTGTTTTCTCTCGTGTGTTTTCCTTATAGCCTCACAATATACTTTCTATTTCTTGTTTTCTAATTCTTCTAATTTGTTTGTAGGACACTATTTCTAGAAAGCTCATTTGCTGAATTTTTTGATTATTTGCTTTAAAAATTGCTAAAAATCTAAAAGAAAAAATGGAGTGATCTCATGGTAAGTCCTAAAACCTTCCTTTTACTTTCGCTTTACATATTTTTCTAATTTTCCTCATTGAAGAGAAACATTTCGTTTTGGGTCCTAAAATAAACAATATGAATCCTTCTTGTTCCACATAGTCTAATTAGGAGGAAAATTTGTTGCATTCACTTATCTCTCCCCCACACACAACCAAATCACTTCAAAATTAAAAAAATGCATTCAAACAACTCCCACCCAGGTGAAACTGATTAGGATTTCATCACCCAACAGGGAAACCGACTTGGTGTTCTAGCCAAGTATAATCTCTTGTCTGTCGGTATATATTGGCTCAACACCCAACTCCCTTATCACAATGAGACCATGAAGTGAGGGGTTAGGCCCTAATATACATGCCCATATCGAAAACATTATAGAGTAGGGCCTCACATACCTTCGTATATCGATGAATCCACCTCTAAACATTCCTAAAACCAACCATAGACTACCATTTCCTAGGACCCTCGTTAACCATCTTACACATTTCACTTTCTCATAATTAATCAAGATTAATATAAAATTATTGTTTTCTTACTTTTTTAAATCAACCCGATTAGTTATTTTTCATTTCTAGGTGTTTGTAGTTTTTTACAATGGTACTTACTAAACAACAAGCTCATAATAAAAAAATTGAAAACATGAATACCCCACCACCCGTATTTCAATAACATGTTCCACCTTATCTTACATCACTTCCATGCGGTGCTTTCTACACCAACATAACAACAAATCCCATTTCATCAAACAATTAAATCCACTCCCCTTTATAACACCCAACAAACTTGGAATGAATTAGGGTTAAATATAATCAAGAAATGAAGTAACTTCTCTTTAATTCCCTACATCAATATCATAATCAAATCTTTCAAACATCTGGACTGGAAGAAAAAAACAACCCTTTTATCCTATTCAAAGGTGTCTGAACCTCCTTTTTATAATAGGGGATGCCTGCAAGATTCAAACCCTATTTCTCTCAACACTTATCTAGCAGTGGAATGTTCAAATGCAACCATTTACATCACAACCCATTCCATGCACCTACAATCCAATCTACAAGGTGTTCAACATTTGTACTCATATACTCCAACAAATCAACCCAAAACATCAAATTTTGCACAACCTAGAATCTCAAATGTCAACCTCCTTTCTTCAATCCTATAATAGGGGATGCCATGAAGATTTAGGAAAGTGGCAAAAAGGGTGTCGACATGACAAAAGAGATTTTAGATTCAAACCCTATTTCTCTCAACACTTATCTAGACACAAACATAGACGTGCCTTTGGCGGGAATGTTCAAATTCGCAGGGGCCATTTACACCACAACCCATTCCATGCACCTAGCTCTGATCCATCATCTCTATCCAACTATTACATGTCTCATTAATCAAAATTGAGAACCATTCATTCAACATTTGTACTCATATACTCCAACAAATCAACCCAAAACATCAATTTTTTCACAACCTAGAATCTCAAATGTCAATTTCCTATTCCTTTTACTTTACTTTCAATCAAACTTTCGAGCAAAAACGTGTTTTGTGATGCTATCAAATGGTTAGTCTTCTTGCCTCTCTTCATCGCAACTGAGACATCCATGATGTCTCTTGAAATCTATTTATGACCTTCATATGATTTCATCAAAAAACATTCTCCCTCTCAACAATCTACATCTTCTCACCTCTCCTCTTATATAGGTTTTAGATTAGCTCCCCTAAGTAATACCACAACTTCCTCTCCTAATCCAACCCCTTGATCTCTTCATATGATTTCATGTACAAACAATCTACATCCATCAAGTTGTGTATCCCATCAAGTTGTGTATCCTTGTCTACTATTGTATCTTTAGAACCAATTACTAGTCTATTCAAACATCACCATGTATATCCCTACAACTACACCACTAATCAATATCGTGCCATTGATAGAATCCACCCTATTTCCCAACACATACCATAACCATCACAACCACTAATATCCATTCCATAATCTACACCTCTTCAAAACATTCCACAATTCAATATCTCACAACAAAGCATTCCACACATGCACCATCCTCTCTTGCCTTTGACATATCCTTCTAGAAGTCATTCACATTTTCACAACCACTCACTTATACGTCAATTCTATTGTAGTACCAAAGACATACAATCATCACTTTGTAGACACTAAAATTAGGTCACACTCCCCTTTGGTCCTCGACAAATAAACACCCTTCATTACATTAACCTAGCCATGGCCCCCTTCACTCCACTAATATTAATTTAATTAATTTAATTAAATTAATGAACATTATCCTCACCATATTTATTATTTAAATATCTTACTTAGGGATAATGTCCACATACATCTCACCTAGACACCTCATCAAGCCAACTCACCTAAGACCTATTCTTAGTAAGTTCCCATAACTAACTAAGAATTATCAAAACCCTAAAAATAAATGCCTACATTCTTTAAACACATTCCCACATGCTTACAAGAAGCTTCCAATCTAATCCGCGAGTGAGTGACACGAGATCCCAAAAAATCAAGGGGATCTTCCTAGTTTAGTAAACCTAGGAACTCCCACCTTGACCGATGCCGGTTAGCCCTAACTATTGCTGGTTAAGCCAGAACTGCCATCGGTCACCTTTTAATCCCCAAAACAACCTTACTTTTGAGGTTGGCAAACATTGGCACATTCTGAGAGATATTGCATCTTCTGAGAATGAATTTCAGCAAGAACATGCATGTAAGGAAGGAGATCAAGCATTTTCTCTTGCACAACCATCCAGTACTCACCCAAGAAAGGATTTGCTCCAACCAAGAAAAAAGGAATGCACATGCAGCCCATGCAGAAGCTTTCCTACGATTGGTGAGCCTCTACAACCTTCAACCTCTTACCAACACCTTCATTCCTCACTCACAGGCATCTAGAACTAGGTTCCAAGTAAGTAGAATGATGTGCACATTTGGTTCATTGGTTTCATCATTATATTGTCATCCTTTGTTTCCTTAGCCACCCATTGACCACCATTCATACTCACCCCTCCACATACCCATTAAAACTTCACCAAATCCCACCCAATCCACCTAATACCTTGTTCTGGCCAATCAGGTCCTTTGTGCAATCACAAGGGAGACCCAAAACTCATTTTGTGGGCATTCCCAACTTTTTACAATGGCGACATCGATTACACCCAACCTCCTCGATCACCCTTAACCGGCATCATTCTTTTTATTCACCAATACATCCCCGAGTGTTAGTGACCTATCCACCTATTCCCTCATTACCTTTGTTCATCTGTGATCTGCTTGAGACCTCTGTGATCTTTTTCTTTCTATTTACTCTAAAAGAAACCTTTCTTTTGGTGTACTTAAAAGAATCATTTCTTCTTATTTTTTTGCATTTTAGTGAAAGAGAATCCATCTTCCTATTCATCCATTTGTGTCATCAAACTTCATATTTTGATTTAGGCTTAGAATAAGTGCATGACATTCGATTTATCACATTAGCTCACATTAATTGAGGGCAACCTATACGCTGGAAGTCATTCCTAGCTGATGGTTGACAAACGAATCATAGAAAGCACATCTCTCTCTCTCGAGTCTTGCCACATTGTAAAAATTCAAAACAAATACATATTCTTAAACAACATATTTCCTAGGAACACCTGTCAATGATCGCCGATATGAGGATTGGCGGGTCTCCCAACTCACTGCTCTGTCGAGTCATACTTTAGAGCGAAGCCCACCCCCACCATAACATACCTGAAACCTCACCTTTTAGATCTCCTTCTTTGTAGGAAGCCATCCTCACCAAAAATTCTATTTTTCTAGTTCATGGGTCAGTCCTTAAATAGTATAAGCTAAACAAACATAATAGAAAAGGACTCTTAGGATCACATTTTTCTTAGTGTTTCTACTTAGCTTACATTTTTAAGTGAGAGGTCACATTCTTCATTCTTCTTGTTTATCCTTGCATTCTCATCATCATAGTTGGTGTATTCTGGATTCATTTGAGGGTGCCTGGACCATATTCTCATCATTCCTAGAATTCTGGGTCTGATTCCACATCAGATTTTAATTCACAACCATTTTCCTTTCATCACTATTTCAATTTCACAGTGATCGGTGTCGGTCCAGCGACCATCGCGATTACCCCCTGACCATCATCGGTTATACCCAACCAATGTCGGTTCACTGTCATTTTGGTTAACCTACCAAAATTGACATTTATTCACCTTCTTCAACTTTTTAGAGTCCCTGTCACTATTACCATTCCCATTGACCTTGTAAAACTCATCGGTTTGGCATACCTGTCAGATTTGACCTTACACCTTATTTTTGACTCACTATCCATTTCCCATAGTGACCAATCGCGATTACCTGTGACTGGCATTGGTTTACCCTAACCGGAATCAGTTAGCCTGTGTCATTTTCCAGTCAACATTTGGTACCTAGTCCACTTTTTACCAATGTTTCACTGTTCCTATTATTTTTATGTGTCATTTATAGAGAAGAGCCTAACTTTGATCAGCTTTGTTCACATGGTGTTGACCCAAGACAAGCAAGTGCACTCATATTCCATGCGAGTTGTCAACCGCTCCACCTAGTATTTCACCGCCTTCCATTTTATCACCCGCCATGGATCTATCCAACCTATCACTATCACTACGGAGATGAGGAGTTCACATGACTCCTTGACCAAAACCTTACTACCTTGCATTTTATCTTTCCCACTCATCTACCCGAGATGCCTCGGGTCGATTGATATATGACATGCCATATCTATCCCCCGACTCTTGCTCCCACTCCTCTGTCGGCTCTAGATGGCTCCGCATTTCCCGCATCTACCTTACCCCGGTTGTTTCACAGCTAGGTCCTATACCCGCATGATGACACATGGTTTCTACCTCCATTATACCCACCACATCTACCATACCTTCGAAAACCACCCAAAACATAACCTCATCTACCCCTAATGTCTTACTTATACCCGTAGCTACATTACCACCTCTAATGTTGCTTAGCCCTACCCCTTTTAAGAACGTGGTCCTTTCCATTCCACAATTGTTAGCCCCCATTACCACTAGGGTTACCACAAACCTTCCACCCCCATATATTTACTATCAGTAGCCTCTTGTTTCATCTATTATTCACTCTGGTACATACCCCTGTTTCACTGCCTTCTTCTCAATCAACCTACATGGAAGCACCATATACTGGAGTGCCACCCCCATTATATGCCCAAAACCAACCCTCTCATGCTACAAGAGGCACCCAATCATCGCAACCTACCAATGACCTAATCAAATTGATGTTGGACAATATGTAGACATTGAGGCATCGGTTTCTGGCTCCCACAACACTCTCACCTATGACGAGATTTGTAATGAGCCCATCCACCCATCCATTCCTATTCATCCATACCCCATACATTGGGAGATGCCTAAATTCAACCACTTTAATAGCAAGGAAGACCCACAACAACATTTGTGGTCGTTCAAACATGGGTGCTACCTAATCGCTCACGATGATGCTTTGCTCTTGAGGACCTTTCCCATGTCTCTAACTAGACCTGCATTAGATTGGTATAGTGGGTTACCTAGACACTATATTTTCATTTAATCAAGTAGCCCAAGCCTTCTTGGATCATTTCTCCATCAATATCATCAAGAAGGTTACCATGACTGACCTATACTCCACGCATCAGTATGAGGAAGAAATCTATCACAGATTTTTCACTTTCATTGCGTAGCTCGATTAATTATCTCACCTTCCAACTACCACAAAAGAAACTCATCGAGCTCTTCACGTGGGCTTGTACTAGACATATCTCACCGACCCTACGTAGGTCCAAACTTTCCAAACCTTTGATGAAGCATTCACTATGGCACGAAAGCTAGAGATTCGGGCCATCGAAGAGAAGAAAATCCAATTACGTAATAATAATTTGGCATTCAAGTCGAATGATACCTCTTCTTCTTCCAAACCACAAATAATTATTCAAAGGCCAAGGGCACCACTAATGTAGTGGTACTCAAGGCCAGCCCAAATCATCCATCAAATCAGGCTACCCCCTCATCTAATATCTCACCCATCCAGAATTTTCAATTTAGATGAGAACAACATAAATACACCCCAATCGGGGAGCCTTACTCTTCTGTCTTAGAAAATCTTATCAAAGCCGGGGCCATCACCCTTCCACCCATAAAACCACACACTAGTTTTTACCTACTCACCCCATGCCCGCATGGTATAAAGAACATGACTTCTATAACTATCATCAAGTAAAGGGTCATAGTGATGGTAATTGCATCACTTTCAAAAAACTTGTCCAAGAAATGCTCGAGAAAGGAGTTAACCATGTGATAATCCTAACACACCTACCAACCAAAACCTACACATCTTCAAGAAACCATTTCCTAATCATGCCCCTTTATCTAATCAAACCGGTGAGGCCTTAACTCATGATACCCATACCCACGAGGTCCACGCTATTTAGTGACGCACTTGTTTCTTCCTAGTTACCCCATATTCCATCCATAGAGGAGATTCTATCCCAAAATCCTCCTTCTACATCAGAATCAACCTCCCTTGTTCCTTCAACCACAGAGGAACACCTTTCACCTCCTTCCTCACCTATGGAGGAGTCTTCCACTAACATCGAGACCATTTCACCTTTGGCTTCTCCACTTAGAAAACCGATACCCACAGTAATTCTTTAGTTCATGGAGGATACTTGTTTTCCTCCTCCACCCACAGAGGATCTCCCATCATCTCCTCCACCTATAGAGGAGCACCTATCATCTCCCCCACCTATCATAGACCCAGTTGAGATACCTTTTCCTCTTGGTGAGCATTCTCCATCAGCTACCCAAGATCCTGCAGACCTACTTTCAGCTCTCTTACCCACGGAAGTTGAAGCTAGCCAATTCCCCATCTCTAAGACACATTTTACGGGAATAGCCATTAGGTCCTCATCAACTCCACCTACAGATGTGTCATTCTCACATTTGGCTGATCACTTAGATTATGTGGATAGGGCCTTACTTTGGGGGTGCCTTTTTCTTCTTGTCTCAACACAGATGTAGATGTCACTTGCTGATACCTCCACTATCTACCCAAAAATATTTCACCAATCAAACAAACACAACCACCTCTATCAAAACTTCTTCCACGACACCCATCATAGCTCAACATACACCCTTACCCATAACCCAAACTACATCTAAACCCAAACCCACACCTACATCATCTGCCTCGACTAAACCTATTACCACCTTAGGGGTCACCCCAACCACCAGCCTTACTCATCCACCTATCAAACTGGATTTAGCTACATCTTCCAAATTCAACACCACACCTACTCTGTCACCCAAAAAAAGAACCAAATCCATAGAACTCATACTCCGGCTATGCCAATCACACTTGCACCGGTCCCGTCCATCTTAGGACCTCAGCTTCCCAACACGGTTAAGAAACTTCCACCCATTAATAAACCAAAAACACAACAGCCCACTCCTTCCTCATAAACCTCTAACCTACCCAAGTGCCCGACATGACTTACACCTACACCTATAGCATCTTTACCACCCATACCCCCAATACTCTCTGCAACTTCTTCACTACCCACTACACTTCAATCTTTGTCTCTCACCCCCTACGCGACCCGTGTCATCTACCTTCACAGCACCCCTTTATCCCCTTGGTAACTCATCCTCTTCCCCCATCTACTTTACCTTCTAGATCCCATGCACCCATATCACCTTTACCCAAGAAGGTGCAACCCAAAGACAAAACTCCACTACCTCCCAATAAGGTAGTCAAAACAACCACACACCCTCCTTCTCATTCATCTACCATACCCCTACCCAAAAAAACATGACCAACATCCAAAACTACTCCAGCACCAAAACCATGGCTCAACCCACTCCCCCTCCTATAAGGACCATTCCTCAATAATCAGCCATACCTACACTCAAACCCACTTTCACTTCCCATTGCGATCCACTAGCGGGGTCCTATGACAAAATTTTAACCAACCTCCTTGAGACTTCTTGTTATCACATTACCACCACTCAGACCTTATGACCCCCTCAAACCCAAGCCAAAAGGGTTTGATGACACAAAAATGTGTGCCTACCATCATGTGCTAGGGCACGATGTGGAGAACTGCAAGGCCTTAAAAAACATCCTTATCCAGTTATGTCCTCCGGAAGCCAACTTTGATGATGACGACCTTCTCGATGAGGACACTACTTCACCGACACCCATTCCCATAGTCCTTCCCTCACTACCCACTCAACAACCATGACCTCCACCACCACAGCTCCTAGAACCACCTCCAAGATTTGAAATTAACATGGTTCGCATCAGAGAACTTTCCACACCATCACCCAAATTTCGTTGTTCTAGCTCACCTCACAGGGATTTTCTCCTCCGGTAGGTTTTTACCCATCATGTCATTATACCACTCACCCTACACCTTATTCATTTGCCAACTCCCCTCAAATCAACATGATCCATGTTACTACCCATGCTCAGAAGGATAAAGGTAAAGAAAAGGTGAAAATGACCCACCAACCAATCCTATACCCAACATACCATCTACACCCATACCTAAAATCACTATCTCATGACCCCACATACCCCATTTCTAATGGAGTCACACATCGTACCATGCTCAAACAATTACACCAATCTCCCCTCAAAATGTCCTTATATGACCTCATCCAAACCTCGAAATCCCATCATCAAGCTCTCATGGAGGTTCTTCAATCTATTGAGGTTTTACCCAATGACCCTACACCCGTAGCCTCTATTATCACACCCCATCATGTAGCCTCTCTCACCAAATTTCCACCTTTATCCACACCGCACCCTACTCACCAAGTAGCCTCCCTTAGCTTCTTAGAGGAAGAGATCACACCACACCAAATGGATGACCCAAATCCAAACCTCTTCTTCTCTGTCCACATCGATGATATACGTGTATGACGTGTAATGATTGATGGGGGTGCTAGAACTAATATCATTTCATTCCACACATTTTTTCAAATGTGCATACCTGACAACTACATGCATAAACATCTTGTCATGTTGCATTCATTTAATGATGCTATCACCTCCACATTAGGCACTATCATCCTCCACATTCGCATGGGCCCCCGCACTATCCTGAATTATTTTACATCTTGGAGGGGGAATTTCAATATAACTTGTTGCTTGGCAGACCCTAGATTCATGTCATGGGTTGCGTTCCTTCCACTTTGCATCGTTGTGTAAAGTTTGAACATGAAGGAAACACCTATACCATTCCAACTGATCCATCACCTTTTAAAACATGCAACATGCTTTACCAACCTAATGATGTGCTTATACCCATTAAGGCATCTACCTCCACAACCGCTACCACTTCACCTACACTTCCACTTACCAACAATCACCACCTCCACCGCACATACCTCTTCCACTCCTACCACCACCAACCTCCATGGCCAACCCATCAGTCTCCCAATCTGTTAACTCCACCTCCGCATCGACCTCCGACACATCATCTATTCCTACTACCCACATACCAACCACCAATCCATTGGAAGGTGTTTTTCAATGCCTCACTCTGGGGAATACTGTATATATAGTGTCAACACATTTCTTACTCCATAAGAGTATGGGAGTCTTCACCAACACCCTCACTATGATCACCACATAGGAGAATGCCTCCTTTATGGTCCTCCTCATCTTTGTACCAGTCTCACCTATGGGGGACTTGATACTACCACGTACACACCCAAACCACCATCATAAACCCGTCCCATTTTCCACTGACTTCCAATCTCTTACCAATCACCCTTTTTCCCACACCTTTCTACACTGATGTGCATGGAAGGGTTTTGGTTTTGTCTTTTATAAGTAAGGCCGCCATACCATTATTCCATGTACCACCCACAAATATAACGACCATAGTGGTATCGGTTTTCCTAAACCACCTACCAAACAGGCCCGCATTGAACTCATCAAGGACATCAGCCCTTCTCCCCTCTTCACATGCTCCACCTTCATCACCACCTTCACCGACGGAGTCGATGGATCTAGAATCTATCCCTCCTAAAAAAAAATTTTTTTTCATAAACACCATTTCATTGGGCCTTTGACTTATCAACACAAGGGTGAGGCTCCTTCCTCTCTTCCCTTCCTGTATCCTGAAATGATCGATGATGATACACCTTCAATTAACATCATCCAATGTCAGGATGATGAATCCATACTCACCTACCTTGGTGCAGAAGACTCATATATTCATCGGTCGTTACCCTCTGAGATGCAAACCATGTTTAATGAATCGACTATCAAGATCAACATTCATACTCAAGACAACCCACACATCCTAAAGATCGGTCAATCTTTAGATGCTGCTGAGCACAAAGCCATCACTTCTTTTCTCAAAGATCATAACCACACTTTTACTTGGTCTTATGCAGACATGCCCGTATTGACCCCACCATAGTGGTCCACAATATCATAACCATTCCCGATGTCAAACCCATCAAACAAAAGCTAAGGAAAATGCACCCTTGCATTGCCCTTCTTGTCAAAGAAGAAATTCAGTGCCTTCTTTCTGTTTCCTTCATATTACCCATTGATTATCCTCATTGATTTCTAACATTTTCCTGTCACTTAAGGTGACAGAGGGGACTCCACATTTGCATGGATTTTTGTGACCTCAACCTAGCCTACCTAAAAGATGACTTCCCCTTACCTTGTATTGACCAACTGGTCAACCTTACCACTGGTCACGAGATGCTATCACTCATGGATGGCTTCTTGGGTTATAAAAAAATCCTTCTTACCCTAGAGGATCAACATAAAACCGCATTCATCACCCCTTGGGGGACCTTCTACTATCACGTCATGCCTTTTGGCCTTAAAAATGCTAGTGCCACATATCAACGGGCTATGACTTACATCTTCCATGATATCATGCATCATATATTGGAAGATTACGTGGATGATCTCTTGGCCAAATCTAAACACCGCTCTAAACACCTTGCCATCCTCAAAACCATGTTTGATCATCTCATTAAATATTGCATTTGCCTTCAACCTAAGAAGTGCATTTTTGCAGTCCTCTAGGAAAAATCCTGGGCTTTATCATTTCCCTACGTGGTATAGAAGTTGACCCTACTAAATTCAAGGCCATTCTTGAAATGCCTCCACCCACTAACCTTAGACAACTCCATATCCTGCAAGGTAAGTTGCATTCTATTCGCCATTTCATTTCACAATTATCTGATCGGTGCCAACCATTTCATCATCTACTCAAGAAGGATGTTTCCTTTAAATGGGATGATGACTGCCACAAATATTTTGAGGCCCTAAAACAATACCTCCTCCAACCACCCATACTCATTCCACCTAAAGATGATCAACCTTTCTACCTATACATCTCAGCTACCGATCACTCCTAGGAGCCATGCTCACACATCATCGATGAACAACAACATAGGGGAGCAGTGGTTTATTACATAAGTCATGCTCTTTTTGGATTACAAAACCCAATACACCCATCCCAAAAACTTTTCTTAGCCTTAGTTTTTTTGCCACCAAACTCCGCCATTACCTACTCAACCACAAAACCTATGTTATGACCAACACCGACCCCTTACACTTCATGTATGCCAAACCTTACCAAAATCAGTGTGCCACACGTTGGCTTATGATTTTAGCTGACCTTGACCTCGAATTCATTCATCAAAAGTCCATCAAGGGCTAAGCCATCACCGACCAATTGGTGATGCACCTATTTCTGGGGATCAACCCTCTAATTTTGACTTTCCAGATGAGTCAATTGCTACCCTTTCCCTAGATGAACCCCCTACCAAATGAAACTCTTCTTCGATGGTTCAAAGTGTCAATGCATGGGGGTGGGGCTGGTATTATCCTCATTCTACTTGATGGTGAGCCCATGCCTTTGTCTTTCAAACTTGATTTTGAATGCACAAACAATATCACCAAATACTGAAGCACTCGTATTAGGTCTCCAAGCCACTATGCCCTAGATGTCAAATCAATCAACATCTTTGGTGATTCTCAATTGGTTGTAAACCAAGTCAATGGTATATACCAATGTCGTAATGAGATAATTCAAAAGTATAAACATCATGTAGACATGATTTTGACCACCTTTGACCATTACGCCCTTCAAACCATCCCATGTTCAACCAACAAATTTACAGATACCATGGCCTACTTAGCTTCCCAAATACTCGCTTTGCCTGCCGATTCTAAAATATTTGTTACCATACAATGACTCCAATCACCTTCTTATCTACCTCACGACATTTACTCTATTAGAACCGCTACCCCCGAATTTGAGTGACCTGTGGTATAAAAAATACTCTCACTATATTTCTCTCTCCATCTTACCCCTTGATCTCACCTGTAATGAACAACACACCTTCCTTTAAAAAGGTCTCTCATTATGTCATCATGGGGGCCTCCTCTATAAGTGTGGATTTGATGGTATTCTCTTACGATGCCTCACAAGTTCTAAAATTCCTTATACCATTAAAGAAGTTCATGATGGCATATGTGGAGGTCACTTCAGTGGCCTTGTTGTTGCTAAGCATATCCTTCACCTAGGCTATTATTAGCCGACCCTTAACCTTGATTGTTGCAACTACGTCAAACATTGTGTAAAATTCCAACAACATGCCAACCTTCATCACACACCCAATCACACCTTACAGGTCACCCGTGACCTTTGGCCCTTCTCTCAATGGGGTTTGGATCTTGTTAGAGAAATCAATCCCCATTCTTCCCAACGACATCAATGGATCATCATTGCTACCAAATACTATACAAAATGGGTTGAAGCCATACCACTCATCTCCATGAAAAAGTCAAGAAAATATGTGAGTTCATCAATCATCACATCATTTGTCACTTTGGTGTTCCTCATCGCCTCATCACTGACAATGGAAAACAATTCAAAAACAAAACATTGCAAAAAAATTGTGACACCTTCGGTATTCAAATCAATTTCTCATCACCTTATTACCCACAAACCAATGGCCAAGCCAAATCCACTAACAAAACCTTAAAAAAATTCTCATGAAAGTGGTTAACATACTGGGAAGGACTAGCATACACACATTCCTTTTTCCCTATGGGCATACTACACACTATATTCACACTTCCACCGCCGCAACACACCATTTTCTCTTGTCTATGGTATAGAGGTTTTCTACCTCTCAAAGTCAAGATTCCCTCACTCCACATTTCTCTCCATGACATGCTCAATGATGATGAATTTCGTCAGGACCATTTAGCATAACTTGAGTTATTAGATTAACGTCATCTTAACGCTCTTGATCACCTTCAAGTTTACCAAAAATGTATCAAATGTCCCTACGAAAAACATGTCCATAAGCAAACCTTCTAAGTTGGTGACCTTGTCCTGAAATAAAATCAACATGTAACCAAAGTAGAAAAAAGTAAACAGGGAAAATTTTCTCCTAATTGGCTTGGACCATACATCATGACTCATACTTATGGATCAGGTGCTTATCATTTATCTTCACTCGATGGTAAACCCAACCCTAACCCCTTAATGCCTTGCATCTTTGACCATTCTATTGTTGACTTTTATTCCTACCTCACCTTTTGCTTCTTTCCATGCTTGTCCCTTGAGCGCTATCCACTTCATACACCTCACCAATGATTAAACAAGAATCATGTGAGTACCCGTCACATGTTATCTTCTCTTGAATTTGTTTACCATGCGCTTTGCACATAGCATGATTCTCATGGATACTTTTTGTCTACCTTTAGATGAGATCCCATGGTCATTTCACCCTACTTTCTAAACAAGAATCCTATTCTTCACCTTGGTCTTGTCCATGACTTCAAAGCCCCACATGGGACCCAACTCCTTAAGTCAAACTTCTAACAAAAATATGACTCCCTCAAAAGGACATCTTCCTCTCCGTAATCGCTGCTGTAAATAGACTGCTCCCTCGAAGGACAGCTATGTAAAGTGTTTCAAAAAAAAAAGAGAATTTGAAGCTTCCCGCATCGATCAACTTCACGAAGACCTCAAGGAGTTAAATTCATCATCCCATATAGACTTCCACATTGATCAGTCTATCTCCAATACAAGTCAAAAAAAGAATTTTTAGTCATGGACTTGCCCATTGTGACCTCGGATCTCTTTCCCAAAGAGCATGCCACCTCATACCATATAAAAAATTAACCACCTTTCACCTTTCTCACCATTCCCACTCCCATTTTCTACCGCCTCAAGGGACCTCTTGGGAAAAAGACATTTGGTGATCATGTGACTAATTTTCACCTTAGAACAATCAATCATGCAATGTCTTTAGGGTCTTACATTCATCACCTCCTCCAAGGTATGATCTACTCGATATGATCCTAACCAATCAGGTGGCTTTATTGCCCCCTCTTATCTTTTAACCATCTTTATTTATGTTTTGATTACCTTATACAGGATTTGGTCCTCGACACTTACCTTTGGGGTATTCTTCTTCTTTTGCCACAATTGACATCACCTATATCACTTTACCTCTAACCCACCCACACCTAACAAACCTCAACCCACAACATGCCTAAAACCTACTAACTCATTCTCATACCTCATCATATTCTTCCCTAGCTCATGGGAGAACTACATCGGCCTAAGGTCCCTTTTCACCGGGACTATGTAGGTAGCACTCCGAGGGCATGGGGCCCTTGGAGGTTAGCTTGTCCACTCTCTACCCTAACCAATTCATCTTTCATCTTCCTCAAATACATTCTACCCCACTTAGTTTCCTCTTTATATCAACAATTGAAAATCAAACCAAACAGACAACAAGTTGCTTAACATTTTTATCATCATCACAACATACATTTCTTATGACTACTATTTCTCTACCATCATCATACATATATTATAAAGCATCTTAACAATAGCCCATATTATAATTCATAATAAAAATTAATGAATCACAACCCCAACCACTTTAAAAATCAATCATGCCTAAACCAACTTTGACTCCACCATCCATGCCTAAAAACCATGCCTAAACACTCAACCATGCCTAAACAAACTCGACTCCACCTTGCCTAAACCTAACTTGACTCCCATGCCTATGACCTGACTCAACCATGCCTAAAACATGACCCCATGACTCAATTCATGCCTATGACTAAATCAATCCATACCTAAACCAACTTGACTTCATCATGCCTAACTCACCTAATTTCTATCCATATCAAAACAACAAATCAAAAGTCTTATCTAAACATCAACAAAAATCAAAAATCTCATGTATCTCATCATATAAATAAATGTGTATCTCAATACAACATACATGGCTATCCCATCATGTCCATCATCTCAAAATTTTGGTACGCAAGCCGATACTCAATACAAAATGTCATCGGCATGCAAGCTAGTCTCATATACAATAAAATAATGAACCAATACAAAATCTCTTTAGCACGCAGGTAGGTATATGCTCAAAATATACAACAAAAACTCTCGTACATCACCACTATCTTTAGCACGTAGGCTAGTATATATCAAAAAATGACTATAATACATCAAAAATCAAAAGCCACATATCGAAATCTTAGTGGATATCATCCATCTATGTATTTCATGTACCCTCTACCTCCTCCTCTGTGATCCTAGTGACTCCACAATGTGAGTGGAATCTCCCCATGATCATCATCTAGTGGTGAGTCCTACTTGTACCTCACATGGTCGAGCTAGTCTCCATGCGCCTGGTAGCCTCTCTCACTGATATGTCCTCGGGCTCGATGGCCCCCTCTGCTCTCCACAGGTGTGAGTGCGGGATCTAGTCCTCTCACTCAACACCTTTTGTGCCCATATACTCTCCATAGGATAGAAAGTTTATATCGGTCACCATCATCTAGTCCCTGGTATATCTATTTCTCACCTACAGGCATCATGTAACCTAGAAATAGGCATGGTCTATGGTGGCCCCATAGGCCTTGCCTATACCTATCCTATCTGGGATACGGTGCAATGCTAATGTCTTTGGCTATCTCTAATCCCCCAGGTCCACCTCTTAAATGACATCGGTCACCTGTTTAGTGACTAATACTAGTTCAACCCTAACGACACCCAAACCCAAACTTGATCGACACCGATCACTTTTGGGTAAAAACTTGTGACCCCCAAACCCCCTTTTCTCAAAACTACCCACCTTGACCCTTTTACCCCCTAAAAACACCAACACCTCCCCTCTCCTTCTCTCCCATTTATTTCTCTCCCCATTCCTATTTTACCCACTTTCCCTCTCATTTCCAAATTTTTTTTTTTCACCCACCCAAAACAAAAACTACAAAACAATTTGCAAATCACCTAATCTATCTAACCAAATACAACTAGAGTTGGATGCTTACCTCATCATCTTTATCATCATCTCGGTGGCACGTCTCGCCAGCTGCACCACGGGTGGCTCCTATCCTTCTCTAGCCTCTTTTCCATCACTAAATCTCATCCCGTGTCTCAATCAATTGAATCACACACACCGATCCTATGGACCCACCTCTCACCAACCAATCACCCACCATTCACACCACCAACTCAATGCTCCATTCTGTCCTACCAGTTTTTCCTCTTTTCTCTCTCTTTTGTCATTTTCTCAATTCGTTAAATGATAAATGAATAACAAAAAACATAGCTTTTTTGTTTTTATAACAAACCCAACCTAACCGATGCTTTTTTACCCTTCACCGGCATCATCGTCATGTGCCTACCTTACCTTGTGGTCAATTTCACTCTACTACGGCGTTGGTTACCCTTAACCGCATAGGTCACCATATCTAGAACAAAACCCAACATTTTACCCTATTACCCCTCCTATCCCTCCTTTTTTTTTTTCACACCTACCCTTTACCCTAACCATTTACCTCACCTAACCTTTACCATGACTACTTACTCCACCTTCTTGACCTTATCATTTACTACCTACCTTTGTCCTCCTTTGGGGACTCCTTATTTTACCCCTCTCTCAGCCTTACCCATGTCATGAACTAGATTTTTTTGGCCCTAGACCATCTCTAGTGACCTTTGACCTCATGTGTTTGTTATACCTTGCGGCACTATTACCTGTGTTGTTGACCTAATGACCTTACCTAACCTATTGATGTGACCATTTATCCTAACCCTACCTTTGGTGTACCAGAACTATACCTAAATGTTCCTACACCTAACCTACATTGTGTTTCTTGACCATATCCTATACCTTGGATACCGGAATCATTTCAACCTTGTTTGGATAAACCTATCGACCTTAGACAATGTAGAGTTTGACTACTCTTCAACCTAGGTATGTGCTGTAGTTTATACATGTGTGTGTGTTTGACTATTACTACCTTTGACCTTGACCCATTACCTAGATTTCTGAGTAGATCTTTAACCCCTTTTCCCCCATTCCCCACCTTCCCTTTTATCACATTTACCTTTTATCAAACCACTCACCGATTCTACCTTCTGCCTCTTTAGTTCCTGGTTTGAGGGGGATCACCTTCACCCACACATGGGGCAACCACATTTTATTTTTGTTAGCTTCGCTTACCAATACAAGCTACAAGCATAAAAAAAAAGGGGCAAAATGTAGACACTAAAATTAGGTCACACTCCCCTTTGGTCCCTCGACAAATAAACACCCTTCATCACATTAACCTAGCCATGGCCCCTTCACTCCACTAATATTAATTTAATTAAATTAATTCATTATCCTCACCATATTTATTATTTAAATATCTTAATTAGGATAATGTCCACATACATCTCACCTAGACACCTCATCAAGCTAACTCACCCTAAGACCTATTCTTAGTAAGTTGCCATAACTAACTAAGACTTACCCAAACCCTAAAAATCAATGCCTACATTCCCTCTAACCACATTCCCACATGCTTACAAGAATCTTCTAGTCTAATCCATGGGTGAGCAACACGAGATCCCAGAAAATCAAGGGGATCTGCCTAGTTTAGTAAACCTAGGAAATCCTACCTTGATCCGATGCCGATTACCCTAACCATCACCGGTTAAGCTCGAACCCATGTCACCACCTTTTAATCCCAAAAACAACCTTATTTTCGAGGTTGGAAAACATTGGCACATTCTTGAGAGATATCACATCTTCTGAGAATGAATTTCAGTGAGAACACGCATGCAAGGAAGGAGATCAAGCATTTTCTCTTGCACAACCATCCAGTACTCACCCCAACAAGGATTTTCTCCAACCAAGAAAAAGGAATGCACATGTAGCCCATGCAGAATATTTCCTATAATTGGTGATCCTCTGCAGCCTTCAACCTCTTACCAACACCTTCATTCCTCACTTGTAGGCATCCAAAACTAGGTTCCAAGTAAGTAGAATGATGTACTCCTTTGGTTCATTGGTTTCATCATTATATTGTCATCCTTTGTTTCCTTAGCCACCCATTGACCTCCATTCATACTCACCCCTCCACATACCCATTAAAACTTCACCAAATCCCACCCAATCCACCTAATACCTCATTTTAGCCAATCAGGTCCTTTGTGTAATCACAAGGGAGACCCAAAACTCATTCTGTGGCATTCCCAAGTTTTCCACAGTAACCGGCACCGGTTACACCCAACCGCCGTCAGTCACCCTTAACCGGCATCGGTCTCTGTATTCACCAATACAGACCCTAGAATAGTGACCTATCCACCTATTCCCACATTACCTTTGTTCATCTGTGATCTACCTGAGACCTCTGTCAGACCTGCAGAGACCCAAAACTAGTTACTTGACCTTCAGATCTTATTTTAACTTAGCCTGTTAGATTAGATATTTCTTATTGTATTTTGGATGAGATACCCAAATCATTTTAATTACAATAGGATTTACTTTATTATCCACATTAAATTTTTTTAAACAGTGGACTAACAACCATCTAGGAAGTATCACACTTCCCAGATCTAGCACATGCTAGGCAGTTCACTACACATATTGTTTAACTCTTTTTGGTGGTCTTTCTTTCATTACAGGTAGTTGCTCCTAGCCAAAAGGAAGCTCTCATGATCAATTGTGGATTCAGAAGTTATACACGTGCAACAACCAATGAACCAACATTTAAATGGGTATTCGTCCTATGCCCGTTACCCTATCTCTTTTCATCAATATTTCAAAGAAACTTCTAAGAATCGGGTGAAACAATCACATCATTTAGCTTCCCAACAATTTTTTTCCATCTCATCAAAATATTGTACAACAAAACATTCCTTATCAATAGAATATACCACAACAAAGCATCCTACAATATAACATACCTCAACAACACGTGCCTCAACAAAACATTCCATAATATAACATCCCGCGATAGAAAATCCCTACCATCGAATTCCCTTACTAACAAAAAGTTCCCCAACATAACATTCCTTATCAACAAAAATTTTCCTACCATGAAGGCATTCTCAGGAGTATCGGGCATACTCATAACCTAGCTAGTCTTTATTCCATCCTAACTCATCCTCACAAAAACAAGCTCAACTTGATCCTTTCTAAACCCTTCAACCACATATCTAGTCTCAAAGCTTCTTTGTCTTCCTCCAAGATTTTTCTCTCATATGAAAAAATTGTAATGAGTCCATTTACCCTTCGGTGTTGTATAAAACATATACTCGCCTCACTGGGAACTTCAAAATTTATTAACTTTTACAGAAAATAAGATCCCCAAAACACATCCATACCTTTAATCACACATGTTATCTAATAGCTCACAATCAAGACCTCATGCTGGGGACCTTTCCCATGCCCCTTATTGTTCTTTTCTTGGATTGGTACAATAACATTCTACAACATTCCCTATTCTCCTTTATACAACTTTTTCATCTCTTCTTAGAACACTTTTCCATAAACATATCCCGCAAAGTCACCATCAATGACCTATATGCTATCAAATAATTCAAAGATGAGTCTATTTCTGATTTCGTCACCCACTAGAGAGGTGTAGTTAATCAACTATCATTTTCATTACCACGAACATAATCAATCTAACTTTTCTATTGTACATGCACCAAACATTTCTCATCCACATTACAAATCCAATCATTTCAAACTTTTTATGAGGCTTTCACCATGGCACGTAAATTTAAATTATGAGATCTAAAAATATGGGTGGGTTAAGCTTCATCCTAAGAAAAAGAAGTTGAGTTTCCATCTAAGTCATCATCAAACCCCGATAATTTCAAAAAAATTCCATTACCATCATAGTTAAATCTTATCCCAAGTAAAAACCCACTACCGAGTGCTCTCATCATCAACATAGCTATACACCTATAGGAGAGACTTATAGAGTAATTTTTAAAATTGTTTATCACCAACATGATATTTTTCCACCTATTCACCCCATCGACACGTATATATCTAAACCTATTTGGTACCAAGATAATTACTATTGTAAATACCATAGGTTTAATGGACATGACATCAAAACGTGTCACACGTTTCGAACATACTAAAAGACTTAATCGATAAAAGTGAACTCCACTTAGAAAATCCAAATGCGCTCCCAAATAAAAATCTTTACATATTTAAGAAACCTTTTCCGAATCACCCTCATCCTCGGAATAACCACAAATTGATGTTGTCCACATCATCAATAAAATAACAAAGATAGAGCCTATCTCTAAATCTACCTCATTACTTACCAAATAAAAACCTACATAATCAATACCATTATCCAACAATCCCAAAAATATGACTATTGAATCTCCACCCATTGAGAAAATTACTAAAACTATCCCCACACCCTTGTCACATGCCATTATCAAATTTGTACATATATCCGACATGCCTTCCAAAATTACACCTAAAGACACATCTGATAAACAATCCAAAATAACCTTTACCCTAGGGAATTCCTAATCTATTTCATCCTTGTTAACCACACCCACCCATATAGAACCACAAAGGGCCTCATACACAAGGTGTTGTTTAGGTCTTAAATATCCCTCAATATATTTTATCGATCAAATCCCTTTACATGGACCTCAATCCCTTATACCCGTTAACCACCCTTTTATCTCAAGGTTAAAATCCACCTACCAAACCCCTATAATTAGTCCATATCTCACACCTTTCGTAAAGTGTAATTATCCCCAACAACATGCATTTGTATTAGGTCCTTACCCCTCACTTATTAAACAGTCCAATTATCCTCACCAACGACTACCCATATAAGGTCCTCATCCTTCATCCATTGTGGCACCTATAAATCCTTCACGACCAATAAATAAAACAACATGTAGCTAAATTTTTACCTCATCTTGAGGAAAATATGAATAAAAATTTTCTACCATCCACATCTACACCTAAGGGACGTTATGACACCATCTTAGATGACCTCCTTCATCAGTATTTCATTACATTACCACCTCCTATGTTGTTTGATCATTGAGGATGGAAACCAACCTAGTATGAATTTAATTTTTGTTGTGATTACCATAGAACATGAGGCCATTCAATAAATATTGTAGGGCCTTTCACTTAAAAGTTCAAGAAATTAGTAGTCCACTCTTCCTTCATTCTCAATCAAACACAACACCAACATAAACCTAGTATTCATTAAAACCTAAATAATCCATCTTTAAAATGTCTTCTCATCGATTCGACATTGTACACATCACTACTCATTCACAAAATTATGACAAAATTATGACAAAGAGCCATCCGAGCCTAAGAAAGGTAAAAATTTCTTTGCTATACTGCCTCCTCCTAAATTATCAACTTCATCTGATAAACCTAAAGTATCAATTTCCTTAGCTCCTAATGTATCTAATCAAAATTTTCACCTAAAGCCAAAATATTAATACAAGCAGCAACAACCCTTTCACTACGGTACAAAAATTTGTTATTAAAAATTACACTAATCCCCCATCAAGATGTCACTTTGTGAACTAGTTCAAACATCACCTTTTCACAAATAAGCTATGTTAGAAGCCCTTTAATACATAAACATCCCATCCAATGATCCAGCCTCCTTCACAAAATTTTTGGGTGCTCTTAAAATTTCCACTGCTATATCATTCAAACCTTCTCAAATTCCCTCTCTTAGACTAGAAGACTATGACCTACCACACTCTATTACTAGGCACATCAATGAAATTTCTATTAAGAGGGTCATGATTGATATCGGTGCCACCATTAACATCATATCATCCCATGATTTTGACCAGATTAAGATACCTAACATTGGTATTTCTCAAACACCAGTCTTATTATGATCCTTCAACAACACTATTGCACCCACATTAGGCACCATCATACTCTCGCTCAAGGTTGGTGTCAAAACCCTACCAGAGCTATTCTACATTATAGAAGGAGAGTTTCAAAATAAAATTTTATTAGGATGCATTTGGATACACACCATGCAATGTTCCTTCCACCCTCCATCATTGTCTCAAATATGAACATGAGGGTCAAACCTTCACTGTCCCTACTGATGTAAACCCATTTTCTGATTGTTATATGATGTGCTTCCCAAATAATGTTCTTGTATCTAAATCCATACTTTAGTCTTATCTTGAAGCATATACTAGCACATTTATCCCTTCTTCCAAGTTACTAGATGATTCCTCTCTTAGTGAGGCTATAAAACATCTTATGCTTGGGGAATATCATCTCCTCATGCTCAACTATAATGCTTCACCCAATACATATGGCCACCCCAATAAACAACCCACGTATGACCTAAATGTAGGAGATGTCATCTCCAATGGTCGTATTTGTCTTAAAAAATCTCATCTATTGGGGACTCGATAATCCTCCATCCCATGTTATTTATCCACACAACCCTATGCCATTCACATTAAACTTCAAATCTCTCGAAAATCCAAAATTCACTCATATGTATCTCCATCTTTGTATGTGGAGAGGTTTTGGCCTCATTTGTTATGAAAAAGGAATCCATGACTTAGTCATCCCATGTTCCCTTAAATCCTATGAGAAAATTTGTTTAGGTTATAAAAAGTTCAATTCTAAAATATGTAAAGCCACTACATCAAAAATTTCTACTTCAATTTCCGAACTAGATCTATCATCACAAATAAACCCTAAAGATCCTATGGACACAAAAGACGATGTATCCATCCTACCTAATTTTTTTCTTAATCAATGCTATATATTTAGGGCCACTCACTTATCAATCCACCCACTCCACTAAATCATTACCCCTTGTTTGGCAAGAAATGGTTCACAAATATTTACCTACTATAGATATTCTCCAATGTTAGGAATACAAGGATATCTTTTCCCATATGGGAGTCAAGACCACTTTCTTCGAAATCCCTATCGTCCGACACATCAACTCTCCTAAATGAATCCACCCTCGATGATAACTTAGGTACCTCTTAGGATCCTCATATTGTTAAGGTCATTCAATCCTTAAATCCATAAGAAGTTGATGATTTCACCTCATTTTTAACAAAGTATCACCAAATATTCTCATGGTCATACAATGATATGCCCAGAATCAATCCTAACATTGTGTTACACAACATAGTCATGTATCCCGATGCTAATCAAATTAAACAAAAATTTGTAAAATGCATCCCCACATAGCTCTCTTTGTTAATAAAGAGTTACAAAGCCTTCTATCTAATAAATTTATCATACCCATTGACTATCCACAATAGGTCTTCAATTTCATCCTCATAACCAAAGCATCGGTAAGATACCTATCTCGCATTGCACTTTAGGGGTCACAATCTCACCTGTCCTACAAATGATTTCTCTCTTCCAAACATAGATCAGCTTGTTGACCTAACAACTTACCATGAAATGCTTTCCCTCATGGATGAATTTTCAAGTTATAACCAAATCCTCATCACCCTCAATGATCAACAACAAAAGTTTCATTACCCCTTGGGGAATCTTCTACTACCATGTCATGCCATTTGGTCTTAAAAATGCAGTGGCTACTTATCAACATGTTATGACATAAATTTTTCATGACCTCATCTATTAAATTGTTGAAAACTACGTAGATGAATTTTTAAGAAAGTTTAAATCATGAAAAGCATCATCTTGATGTCCTTGAATCAATATTCACTTGTCTCATCCAGATTTTCTTCGTCTTAATCCTGCAAAGTGTGTTTTCAGTGTTCTCATCAGAAAACTTTTAGGATTCATGATATCCATCCGAGGCATTGAATTTGACAAGGTGAAGGTTAGAGAAATCATTTAAATTCCTCCACCATCTAATATTAAAAAACTACGTAGCCTTTAAGGAAAATTACAGTCAATTTGACGCTTCATATCACATCTTTCTAACCATTTTCAATTGTTTCACCATATTCTCTATAAGGATGTAGAGTTTTTTAGGCCTTCATGAAATTAAACAATATCTATTATCACTTCCTTTGCTTACTCCACCTCATGAAGGGTAGCCATTTTATTTATACATATCCATTTCAGAGCATTCTATATAATCTATGCTCTACCATCATGATGATCAAGGTTATGAACAGGATGTATACTACATTAGCCACACACTCCACGCAGTATGAAACACACTACACTGGGAGCCGAAAACTATGTTGTGTGTTATATTTCACCACCTCCAAACTCGACATTATCTCCTCAATCACAAGACATATGTCGTCACCAAATTTAACCCACTTAAAGCCATGCATGCTAAACCTTATCATAATGATCACATAACTTGATGGCTTATGCTCATGATTGAATTTAACCTCAAAATTATATTGTAAAAATATATTAAAGTTCATTCCATTGTATATCAACTCATTGATGCACCCCTTCTAGATAATCAACTTCCTCACGAATACTTTCCCAATGAATCCATCAACAACATCGATGAATCTAATTTCATCCCCGTCAAAATGACTCTCTTCTTCGATGGTTCTAAATGCCAAGAGGGGGGAGGAGCCAAAGTCGTTATCATACCTCCCTAGAACATCCTGGCTTCGCTTTGATTCAAACTTAACTTTGAATATACTAAAAATATGGTAGGATACAAATCCTTAATCATGGGTCTAAATACCGCCATTCTATTGGGTTTCCACATCCTAGAATTCTATGGAGATTCACAACTTGTCATTAGTCAGGTTAAAGGGGAATATCAATGTAAAAATGAAATCCTTCAAAAATATAAATTTGTTTTCGACTTCCTCCTCAATGCATTTGATCATTATACCATTCAATTCATTCCATGTTATTCTAATAGGTTTGAATACACTATGGCATCTCTCAAAACCATCATTCGTTTTGAAATGGAGAAATCAAATAATAACACTAGGATGTCTCGTAGTTATTCAACCCTTAAACCATCCTTCACATCAAAATGAGCTTCCTTCCATTAATGTCATTGAAAACAATCCATCCGATCTATGGTACACATAGATATATGATTATCTTGCTGAGTGTAAACTCCCATCATATTTATCACATGAAGCCAAACAATCATTTCTTCAATGTGTCACATGCTTCATCAAAGATAAGTAGTATTTTTATAAATGAAATTTCGATGGCATACTATTATGATTTCTTAAATCAAATGAATAAACCAAATAAATTGAATAATTCCATGATGCCATCTGTGGGGGTCATTTCAGTGGAAATTCTACCACTAAATGTGTCATATGACTAGGGCATTATCGACCTACTACCACAAAAGACTATTTTTCCTACATAAAGAAATTTGTTAAAAGAAAAATCCACTCGATCTCATTCATGTCCTTAGTTAAGCATTATAAACCTCTCATGAATTATTACCTTTTTTCAATGGGGTTAGACCTCATTGGTGCAATCAATCCTAAATTTTCCCAACAACATCATTCCATCATCACAACAACTAAATAATTTACTAAGTGGGTTGAATCCATCCTTTAACTCATTAAAATTTTAGGATTCCAATAAATACGGATTTAATCAAATTACATATTATATAATGTTATAATAAATATTTAAATAAAGATTACATCATAACATAAGTAAATAAATAAATACTTACAAGAAATAAATAACAGTGTGACAAGATTTATAGTGGAAAACCCCAATAGGGTAAAAACCTCTTTGAAAATAACCTTTTACTTCAGAGAACTTATTTTACATCAAATAAGATCACCTCCTTCTTTAAAACCCTGTTTACCAAGGGAAAAACCAAATCACTTGATTTACACACCTTTGATATATTTCCGAATATATTAAATGAAGACCTAAAGTCATTTTTATATAAGGTGATCAAGTATGTCTCCACCCACCTTTTAAATCTAAAATGGTTGACACATACACCTAGGTGTATAATATTTAATATTAGAAATAGAACCATTTCATGATATTAAATATTTAACCTAAAGTATATACTTAGGTTAGCATATTTAATAATAGAAATATAAATATTTCATATTATTAAATATTAACCTATATATTAGTGATGGACCCATATACATTAAGGGTTTTCTAGAACACTTAATCATTATGTTCCAACACTCCCCTTAATGTTAAGTGGGATAACATAACATATGCCAATAGATTACCTACGTGGGTACACTTTCACAGATTTATTATCCTTAAACCATAAAGGTTTTAGGCTAGCATATCGGTTGAAGGAATTATAACACCTTCATCATACTCAATTTACTTTTTGGTACAAAAGGATTTGGAATCCCAAAATCATCCCATGATTAGTGGCTAAGTATGATTTGTGAGTTTACATGTTCTCACGGGTTCTCATAAAGGTTATTGAACCCAAGCATATAGGAGCCTTATATAACTAAGGACCTCCTTAACAATATGCTTGTCTTGGATGTTTACCAAGAGACTCAATAGCACTAAAGAGTTTACTCAAGACCACCTTTAAGATATTTTTACACATCTTTCTAAAAAAGAAGCCAAGGAGGTATGCATGCCCAAAGTTCTTTCTACACTCTCCCCAGGTCTTTTTTTACACTTGCCCAAAGGTATTTTACAAATGTCCAAAGGTATTTTTATAAAAACCAATTTCCATTACGAGTTGACATTTTCATGCACACTCCCCCTCAATGGCAGCTCCGAAATCTAAGATTTTCACAAAAGTGAAAAAAATTGTAACACTCAAAATTTGTGAAGATGTCAGCAATGTTCTCTTCAATCAACACGAACTTGAGATTTATGTCATCACTTAGCACCTTCTCATGGGTGAAACATTTATGTATCTCAATGTGCTTTGTCCTCTGATGTTGAACTAGATTCTTAATCAAGAGTAATACAACTTTGGCCACCACATAGAATAGGAATACTTCCTTTAATTTCCATGTGTATCTCTATGAATAGCCATTACAACCACATGGCTTATTTACTTCTTCCATTGCACTTACCTACCTCAACAGAAGAAATGGAGATTGTTGATTACATTTTTTGTTCCAAGTAATGGTTCCTACACCAAAAAAACTTGAACACATATCCAGTATATTTTATAACACAACATCAATATGGTTAGAATGACAAAATCCATATAAGATAGCATTTTAATTCTTAGTATAATGCAACCCATAATTGATTGTTCCTTTAATATATCTAAAAATTATTTTTGCAAGATTTCAATGATCTCTAAAAAAAGATCCTACATAAACCTTGAAGTAATTCTTACTTTATATGAAATATCTGATCTATTTATAGTTAGATAAATGAAACTATAAACCAAAAATATGATCAACCTTTTTCATATGCAGATTTAGGGTCAATATTTATTCCAACTTCCATTGAAGTAGAAAATAGTTTACAATCAATCATAAGAAACTTTTTCAATACAATGGTTGCATATTATGTTTTGAAAAATAACAATAGCATGAAATATAGTCATACAAAGAACATGATGTGAGAGACCTAACTCATTCATTTCAAATACTTCTTCAATTTCTCTTTAATCTTATGAATTAAATCAGAATTGTCACCAGTCATAAGTAAATCATCAAAATATATACATATAATGATAGTATGTGAGCCTTATTGCTTAATGAATATATCATTGTTAGAAGAACAATTAACAAAACCTAACATTTTAAAGAAGGAAAAAAATTGCATACCAAACTCTAAGAACTTGATTTTAACCATACAATGATTTCTCAACTTACAAACATAGTTTTCTTTGCCGCTTCTTCAAATCCTTTAAGTTGAAACATGTAAAGTTCTTCTTTTAAATTGAAATCTAAAAAAAATAAAAAAATTTAGTATCCATTTGGTGGATTTCCCACCCAAAATGAGTGGCAATTGCAAATAAGGCCCTAATAGTACTCATTTTAGCTACGGGGAAAATGTATGACATTATCAATACCAAATTTCTGATTTTAAACCTCTAGCAACAAGTCGAGCTTTATGTTTGTTAATACTACCATTAACATTATACTTTACTTTGTATATCCAACTCGACCCTATAATACTTCAGTGGCTCAGTTTTATACAAGGCAAATTAATGCATGGTACATATGATGGCTTCTGGTCATTTTCTTAAGGTTAATAGGTTTTAAACTTTCTAACATAGATTGATCTCAATTTAATTTCTTATCTAGGAAGATAAGAGTTTCGAAACATCTATAACATAATAACATCGTCATTACCATTTACTAAATCAGAATCAAACCCATCATTTAGAAGCATTCAATGAGTAAATTCAAGAGAAGAAGACAACACATATAAATCTTTCATTATATTATATCTATACATTTCATATAAGCTTCAATAATTAACATGTCCTAACCTTTCATGCCATAGTTTTGAATTATTCAAACTCGAGATATAAAACAAGATGCAAAAAGAAATCATAAAAATATACAGACCATTTCTTTGAATTTCTTCATCTATTATACTCTCATTACTATCCTTGATATACTAAGTATCCTTCAAGTATGGATTGTAATTGTGTCCATATCTCTTTCAAATGTTTAATATTACCAATATGTAGAAGGTACTCATCGTTCACATTGCATAAAATCATAGAAATATACTCTTGCATTCATTGTAAGAATGTATTCATGTTATCTATAGTTGTTTGACAACTAGTGGACCGACCTCAAATCTAGAAACAATTGTCCAGAGTTTCTTTGCCATAAATTATGTTTTGACCCAAATGTTATAGTTGGTTTCATTCGATCTCGAGTTTTGTCAAGATAGAAATAGTTGGACGCCATTGTTTTCCTAAACCTATAAAACACACCCCATTATAATATACAATGTACCACAAATTTAGTTACATATTTATCGATAATAAAAACAACACTTTTAATAGAATCGGATCTAAATTTTATAGATCTAAAAAAACTATTTAATCATAACTAATTATGTCATTACACCGCATTATAATTAACCTCTCATGATCAAAATAATAACCCGCATATATAAAAGGATCTTCCTTATACCCTATATTTATATAAAAAATATTTCGATAATATAGAAGTGAAGAAGAGACCCTAAGAATGCATAACCTCAAATTTCTGAAAAACATTAATATAGATAAAGATCCAAATGCAACTTAAATTTGACGTCTAAATGATCATCATAATGGCTTTTTTTGGTCTATCGTGATGGTCATTTGACCGTCAATTTTAACACAATGAAAGTTTCCTTGAACCTATGAGTTTAAATTTGACATCTAAATGACTGTCATATTGTCTTATGTTTGGTCTACCATGACGGTCATTTGAATGTCAAATTTAATGAAGCAAAAAATTATGTATTTCCAAAATGTGAAATTCCATAATTTCTTCTTTTGTATAATATTAGGGAGGTTATATTTTAATACATTATAATAGCCTATTATAATTTATAATATAAAAATATATACACTTTTTAAAAAAGAGGTATATAGTTTATAGAATGTAAATAAAGAACAACATATAGTTCATAAAAATTATAAACTATAGTATATTTTTATAAAAAAACACAATGGCCAAATGAAAAACATTGGCCACTTGGTATGTAATTATTATTTTAGGTTTTTATAAACATAAACTATGTCAAGGCGGCCCACATTAATATGGCATGATAATTTAGAAACATAAGTTAGAATATTAGTTTTTTTAATTAAACATGCCATACTTATCAATGTCATGTGAAAAACCTAAGAAAATGCCATATGATTTAAAAAACTACTTAGGTTTTAAGTTTATATCTCACTTAGAAAAAGAATGGGACCACTTTAGAGTCAAGTAGTTTTTACGGTTTAGGTGTCTATTTTTGTTTTTAAATGAAAACAAATAGGATTAAACTAAATAATATTGATTACTAAGGCTACTAACCATCAACTACCCACCATTCACCACATCGGGTATTAACATTAAAACAATGTTTTATAGTTTAGGTATGTTCAAAAAAAATTTACTGAGCCCATACGAATGAGATAGTTATAAATTATAGTATAAGAACTACATAAAATATATAGTTTTCAAATTATATAAATTTTAATACAATGTTTATATAAGTTATTATATAAACCTTATTCTATATATTTTTTAATTTAAAAAAATATAGTTATAGATTAACTATAAACTATAGTTTTTCAAATTAAATTCTTTTAGAGGGGTCCAAAGAACACGGGTATGAATTTACCTTCTGAAATATTTAACCTGCAAACATTTGAAATTATAGAAAACATGAAAATTATTTCATATAGTAATAAATCCTTTCCTTTTCTATATGTGATTTTCACACAGGTAAATATTTGAAGCCCCTTTCACCTGTGCACACATCAATCTCCAAAAACATTAATTCCATATAATTTACAAAATGTAAATGAAAGTAAGAATCATATCATATTACATCTCCCCCCAAAAATAGGGATTTAAAATTGAAAACCCTAAAAATTTTACCGAGAGTTTAATTACACAAATGTAGTGCCAAAATAAATTGGGGAAAAAAAGAAGGGGACCAGATACTTTTAAATACCCTTTCGGGTTGGTTGAAAAAACCTGTACAAATTAAATAAATAAAATATAAAAAAATTGATCTTAATTTATTTAATTTACCTCGCTCTATTACCATGTTAGAATTTGAGGATTCTAATAAATACGGATTTAATCAACTTACATATTATATAATGTTACAATAAATATTTAAATAAAGATTATATCATAACATAAGTAAATAAAGAAATACTTATAGGAAATAAATAACACATGTGACACAATATTTATAGTGGAAAACCCCAATAGGGTAAAAACCACTTTGAAAATAACATTTTACTTCATGAGAACTTATTTTACATCAAATAAGATCACCTCCTCCTTTGAAAACCTGTTTACTAAGGAAAAACCAAATCACTTGATTTACACACCTTTGATATATTTCTAATATATTAAATGAAGACCTAAAGTCATTTTTATATAAGGTGATCGAGTATGTCTCCACCCACCTTTTAAATCTAAAATGGTTGACACATACACCTAGGTGTATAATATTTAATATTAGAAATAGAACCATTTCATGATATTAAATATTTAACCTAAAGTATATACTTAGGTTAGCATATTTAATAATAGAAATATAAATATTTCATATTATTAAATATTAACCTATATATTAGTGATGGACCCATATACATTAAGGGTTGGCACAGACCACTTAATCATTATGTTCCAACATTGACCCCGACAAATCAGGATGATCATTAATTTCATATACCAAAATATCATAAGTCATTTTGGTATCCCACATAAACTCTTCACAAATAATGGAAAATCCTTTAAAAATAAAAAAGTGAAGAAGATCTCGTGACACATTCAACATAAAAATTAGTTTCTCGTCATCATATTATCCTCAGGAAAATGGCCAGCCGAGGCCTATAACAAAACACTTAATAAAATTCTTATGAAAATAGTAGATTTACGCAAGAAGGAATTAACATCTCCAAATATCATCTTCTCTCTAGGCCTATCAAACTATCATCCATACACCTATAAGTGTTAGGCCCTACTCACTCATTTATGGCTCAAAAGATTTCTTACCCTCGAAATCCAAATTCTATCACTTCATATATATCTTAAAGATTTAATCCCTAATGAGGAGTATCGCAAGACCGCTTAGCACAATTTGAGTTATTAGATGAAAAATGATCAAAACCCTCAAACATATTCAATTTTATCAAGAACATATTTGTAGAGCATATAAATTTTTTTTCCAAGAAGGTGACTTTAAAATTGGTGATCTTGTAATTAAAGAAAATAAAAATGTCACTATAATAGAATAAAGTAAACGTGGATATTTTTCCACTAATTGGATTATTTCATGCGTTATTACTCACAAGTATGGGTCAAGAGCATATCGTCTCGCTTCTCTTGATGGGGAGCCTACAAGGGAACCTCTAAATGCTTCACAATTGCGGCCTTTCTACTATTAAATAATTGATCATCATGATAGTAGTTACACTCAAATCCTATCACTCCACTATATCATTAATAAATTGAAAGTATGTGGCTATATGTCACTATCCTAAGTACACCTTAAATATGAGCAACCATGGCTCTATTCATCATGTCTTTCATTTGTAATGCCCCGTTTATTCTAAAAATAATAATAATAATAAAATAAATATAAAATAAATATAAAATAAAAGGATCTAATTTAAGAGAAAGCTCGTGATTTCTTCTCGGGAGAATTAGGGAAAATGGGGTTTTCTTTCATCATTTTAGTTGTGTAGAGAGGAAGAGTACAACCTGCCGCTTTCCATGGGGGAGGGGGGGAAACTCCAACCTGTTCTGCGCAATGCCTAAAAGAGAGGTGGTTGCAGTTCATTTTACTCAAATCAATGCTCTTAGGGCATTTTCTGGTTTTCTTTCAAGGAGGTGCCTCGCCAAATGTCATCCCATGGATTTGCCATGTTTTCTTTTGCGGCCTATGCCAAGCATCCTCTCAGCCCTGCGTCAAAACTCGAGCTCCTTTCTTACCTCCGTGTGGACAGCTACTAAAACATGAACCTACAGAGGTGTTTTTATCAGATGTTGCAGCTTGTTACACGCCCTAGTAGACATGGTTAAGCCAAACAAGCTTGTAGGAGACCTTCCAACCGCTATCAAGTGGGAGCTTTAGAACAACGTATGAACATCCAACAAAACATATTGGAAATCTACCTTTTTTTTGTTTTATTTTGTTTTGTTCTTTATGCCAGCTCCTCCCAGCATGTGCCAAAATGAAAGATTTGGAACAGGGTATGGAGATCCATCAGAGAATTGTCAAAACCGATTTTTGTCAGCTGTTACAGTTGCGAACACTCTGATAGACATGTATGCAAAATGTGGAAGCATACACAAGGCACATGAACTGTTTGACAAAATGATACAACGAGATGCATTCTCGTGGACTGCAATGATTGCAGGATATGCACAAAATGGCCTTCTTGATGAGGCTTTCAGCCTTTTCAATACAATGCCTGAGAGGAACGTGGTCTCATGGAATGCATTCATTGCAGGATGCTCACAAAATGGGCTTCTTGAAAGGGCCATGGAGATTTTCAAGCAAATGCAATTGGCAGGTGTAAAACCAAACTC
Source organism: Taxus wallichiana var. yunnanensis (assembly GCA_018340775.1). Taxonomy (NCBI): domain Eukaryota; kingdom Viridiplantae; phylum Streptophyta; class Pinopsida; order Cupressales; family Taxaceae; genus Taxus; species Taxus wallichiana. Next base: position 689,320,041 of record CM031240.1, read on the forward strand.
AACAACCTTTGCCAGCATCCTCCCTTGTGTACCAAAATGGAGGTTTGGAAAAAGGAATGGAGATTCATCAAAAAAAAATTGAAAGTGGGTTTTCGTCAGATATAATAGTTGTGAATGCCTTGATAGACATGTACGGAAAATGTGGAAGCATGCAAATGGTTCGACAATGCCTGAAAGAGGTGGTCTCTTGGACTGCAATGATAGCAGGATATGCAAAAGAAATGAGTCTGTTAAAAAGGTGTTTGGACTGTTATGTGAGAACCATTAAGTAATGCTTCCTATGCATTGTATTTGAAAGTTGTTCCTCAGAGTATTCGTATGCACAAAAATGGATTTTGTTGAAAAGGCGTGTGATTTGTTCGACATAGAAAATGCAGTCTCTTGGATTGGGATGACTTCTTGAAAACACGAAATGGTTCTGTTTGGATGAGACATGGGTGCACAACGAATGGCTTGGTTTGCACGTGACTACCTGGCATCATGTGGCAACAATGGTGGTCTCGACGGATCACGAGTGTAAACTACTTGGAGCCCCTTGTACCTTTTCGCTCATCATTTCCAGGCATGGTTCTTCTTTCCTTACCTCTCATAATTCTCATGTTTTAGTTCTCTTTTGCAACTAAATAGAATATTAAGTTATTAGATTTTTAATATAGCTAAATGTCTCTTCAACTCATTGCAAAACAATAAAGTGTCATGTCACAACTCTCGAAGCCATTATAACTCACCTACTTTAAACCATGAACTATCACCCTCGCTTCGAGATGATCTAGAAAACTCTTACCCTTTTGATCGCTTCAATATCGTTTTATCGACCAGACAAATTTGACTCTCCATTGATTAAGTTGACCTTCTTCCTGCTTAAAATAGTTAAATTTTACTATTTCCGGGACTCACCAAGTACCCTTCGCAACTCTGGAAATGAGATGTGAAGTTTCATTCGTGTACCTTGGTATACGAGGAGTCGCCTTGATTTTTGGTTTGACCCGAAACGATCACATGACATCCTTTTGACTCTCTTATAGGAGCCTTGTTACATTGATTTACAACAAGAGAGAGTTGTTAAAACTAGAAAGGTGACTTTCGTTTTGGGCCACCATTTGAAACCCGGAAAGAGAATTCACTATTTTTCCTCTTCGCAAACCTCTAGTGTTTATACTAGACAAATGCATGGAACATTCAATATAGGAAAGAGCACCTTTTCGGGATAGTTTGGTGAAGTTGTTTTGTAGGCCTCTCGTCACAGCTTTAATGAGGTCAAATTGGTCCAATTTCATTTGTTGTCACTTCAAAAACTTGTTACCGTTTAAAAATGGCTCGCTAGTTCTCGTCCCATTGACTCTCATGAATTCTCTTTACATAGGGTAACTAGTAGGAGATGTCTCATTTCGTGCTCTTCCTTCAAACATTGTTTTGGACATGGTTTTCTGGGCCACTTGAGCTAACTTTTGTCTTTTACAACTGGGTGAACTATGACCAGTTGGCCCAGAAAACTAACCACCAAACGCAAACCATGCGCTCTTTTTCAATTCCGTCAGCTGCTATGAATTCTGGGTATATCTGGGGACACGTAGAAAGTTAGTCGTGAGGTGCGTGATCATCGGAAGATAACCTTTGGAAGCAGTTTCTTAGCCTCCGAGCCCGTTTTGTACGTTTTGTAGCTAGTGAGAAAATGTAAAAGTAGAAAGTTACGGGACCCTCGTAGGGTTCCCAAATCACCCTGGAAACTTTTACACACGTAAATAACTGTTTAAAACACTATAATGAAACTTGTGTGTTTTGGGAATTTTGATAAAATGATATTTTCTCTCTCTTCCCTTCTCTTTCTCTCTCCTGGGTTTATAAAATGTAGAAAAATGAAATGCAATGAATACATGTTTCTAGACTTTTTATTTCGTTGGAAAATTGTAATTATTGTTTGATGTAAATGGGAAACTGAAAAATGACAATTATGATTGATTAGGGTGGATGCCATGCCAACGATTATCATTGATATCATGCTCACGTGGGTTTTGCAGGATGGATGAATGACGATGAAGAAGGCGATGTGAATTTAATTATTATTTTTGTAACTATTATAGGTCATTGTAAAATGAATAATTGTGTAATGTAGTCCCTTATTACCGAAAATTTATAATTGAGATTTGTTAATATGCATGATATGCTAGTTTTAGGGATACTTAAGGAATGTACTTCTAATCACTAGTTCATTTTGATTTTTAGTTGTGTATGGAATAACAAAAGGGGGTTTGATTTATGCATAGTAAATTGAAATTGAAGTTAATATATTGTAGTCCTTTCTCAGTATTCCATAAATGATTAAATTAATTACTGGATTACCTTCTTACCCTGCAAACACAATAAAGAGTTTTAATGGGAACACTCAACCTTAATAAAATACTCGTGTATAGCTTGTCGATATGTGTGATCCCTTTTTACCATATAAGAAAATTAAGACCGTAGAATGAACTTAAGCTTGCACTCAATGAGACCTCCTAGGTTAGGTAAATAAAACCCTAGTTGGAGTTACTGTCATAGTCATTAGGTTTAACGACATTGTCGTGAACCCATATTTTAGGAATGTCATGGTCCAACTTTATCCAGAGTATGCGGTTTCCTTCCAGTTTTGGTAATCGCAAGAAGAATGTACTCTCTTCAGGTCCGACACCAGGCTGAGTGGTGAAGACCACCTTGGAAGTCACCTCATGAGTCCTTGTTAGAAGGAATGACTAAGCGGTGTAACCTTCCCATCTGATGGAGTAGGTAGAGATATTACTCCCTTGTATCATTTTGGATTTCCGGGCCTTACGAAATTAGATCTAGAAATTAACTTCATCAGTGAATGGAATCCCTGTTGGATCCAAACGACCTAAATGAAGATCACGATATAGTTGTTCTATGTCTTGCATTCCCATTAGTGAACCCTTTTGTCCCTCGTAGATAAATGTCTTGTCTTGGGCTTGTGAAAATTTAGTGCCTTGATCTTTCACGAAAGGATTATAGGGTAAATACATTTTAACCTTAATCACACCTATAATAGAGATTGAAGCCTTGGGGGAAACTGGAATTAAGCTTAACCATGTGCTTCTTTAATGTGTCAGACAAGTGCTTTCGTATCTCTTTTGTTTTGAGACGATGCTAAGAACGAGACCTTAGTGCGATATAAGAGCATATCATATAATGCTGCACACGAGATTGGAGATTAGGACTAAGGTCAATCTTGGAGTCCTCATAACTTAATTAAACTTTTTCATGCGTTGTAAAGAATATGAATTGTCAAATGGTGTGATCAAACTTCGAGAAAACAAAGGATGTATATATATATATAATCAAATTTGGAATTCAGCAAGTTATTGTACTATAATGATAATGGTAGGGAAATAACTATTCCATGATCGATGGATGTTCTTGGAAAAAGGCTATCTCAATCTATGTCTTCCTTAATCCCAAGATTTCATCTTAACATCATGTTAGATTTTCTTGTGTAGCAAGAGTAAATTTTATACATTAAATAAACGTTTGAGAAGCAAAATCTTAACATAAGAATGAGAGAATTAGAATCTTGTAGGCATTTTGAAATATGGAAAAATACTTATGTAAGTTATGAAGATTGTCATAAGGGTAAAGAGCAAAATTAAATGGTTGAACAATAAGTGAATTGTGAAACAAATTTTTAGAACATGTAGGTGGAAAAAGGGAGAAAATTTTTCTTACATAATAATGTTATGGGATGTTTAACATACTCTAGATGTAACCATGGTAATGTTGTGTAATGATGAGTTGTTCAATCCTAAGTCCCTTTTCATTGTGGTTGTGTTATGGCTAGTATTCGTTCGTTGGGAAGAGTGTGGTATCGACATGTCGATGTCATCTACATGTGTCTATGTGAGTCGATGACTTATGTGATTGTCGCATGTGTGTCGAGTTCTGTACTTGGAGCCCTTACTGTGTTGTGTGTCGTGAGCAATGTAAGTCAAAAAAATTTATCCTGGTATTTTACTGTTGTATTTGGGTGGTGAAAAATGTGGGCATGACATCATTATGAAAAAATTACTTCTTTACAGGAATAGCTTATCCATTAATTCTTTACCAACTAAATACATGAAAAGGTTCATATTTGTGTGTCTTTCATGTACACATTTTATCCCTTCCTTGAAATAGTTTATTAGGGTCTTGCTCTCAACTCAAAAATATATGTAAAAATCATTTGATGCTCCTCTTATCAAAATATCAAAATACAATAGACTAATCCCTTGAAGGATAGTATAAATAATTATCAAAAAGTAGACTACTCCCTCAAAGGACAGCTAGCATTAAATTTATGACAACCATCTTGTAAAAATTGTAATGTAAACCATAGCCTTGAAGGATGGCTACTCATGCAAAAATACTTATCTCAAAAAACACATCAATATCAAAAGCATCTAGGAAAGCTTCCCGCATTGATCATATTTCCCATTATTAGAAATATTCCATCACAATCATTTTTCTTCGAAATAATATGTAAAGCTAGGGTATTGTTCCTATGAACTTGTTGAAAAGGAGATCACTTTTCTCCCACATTTTCTTACATACACAAAAACCCTTTCATCATCCTAGAAAAGAACATTCACTCAAAATCACATTTTTATCATGATTTGTGTAACTACCCATTGATAATATTATTTAACATTTGATAAGGCTACAAGTGTAAGTGTTTTTAAAACCCATCACGTATAGATCAAATCCACAATGGGGCAATCATTTCATTTTTACCTCATTTTATTTAGTTACATTGTTGATTTGGCACATTTTTAAGATCAAATTTTAAAATCATTTAGGTCAATTAAGTCATTCACCCACACCTAATTATATATAAATCATGTTCTTAATATCTATCTAAACACAATCTAACACTAACACACATTTCAAATAAAAAACATATAAAGTCTAACACATGAAAATTAAACATATAATGTAAACCATCAACTCATAATTATCATCACATATATAAATATCAATATACATTATAATCAAATTCCAAAGAATAAAAATGTATCATCATCATGTAAAAATGGGATTTTGTGAGCCTATGACATCATACACATCCGAATCAACTAGTAAAATCTACATCTCCTAGTATTGTACTAACACCAACCTCTCCTCTGGGAGCATGTGTGCCTCCAACAACACCTGTGTCTCCACCCCCTCTAGGAACACTTGTAAAAACAATCTCATATCTATCTCCTCCATCTCCACCCTCTCTAGCCTCCGAGACGACTATCCCACACTTGTTGCACTAGCACTAAGCCTCACTACTACTTTTTGTAGGTGCCCCTTTGACAGCTATGTGCTTAACATATAAGGTGGCCTCTGAGTACTTCTTGACGATAAGATCAACTTAGTAGTCCCACTCTCCCTACACAACATCATAACAATCCACTAAAATCATCTTAGGATAAGGAGATATTGTAGGTACTCCCCTCTTCTGTAAATGAGCCATCGGTGACAGCTCCGCACTAGATATAGAAGGCCCTGTGATCCCCAAGGCCTTCCTCAATGATTCCATGTGCCCCTTGTACTTTTCTCTATCAGTAGATACCTATACAAGTTGTGCCTAGAGAGTATATCACTCAAAGCAATCAATCCATCCCTCTTTGTAATGAGGGTATCCCGAACACCAATCAAATCATCACAATCTCTCTAATCCGCATCTCTTCCTCCCTCCACTACGGCCTTCTTGGCCATCACCACTATAGTTAAAATAGCTAAATCATCATCACCCTCCTTCTCCTCATCAAAATATGGCTTTGGCTCCCCTCCCTATGCTCCAACCTCTGTCTCGAGAACTTACTCATCTCACCCGCCGAGTGGCCCTTTGTACTTCTCTCTGCTCTATCAAAGATCCTCAAAATCGGAACCCACTATGAAATATACTCTAGGGTAACCCCCACATCATCAATATTTCCAATCAATCCCTCCCGATTGGGGCATGTATCCCCGACAACTTAGCAATAGCAAGAGTCCCGCCACAAATACCCTTGAGTATCTATATCTTTATCCTCCCACCTATACCGAATGGGCTCCTCTAGAACTCCCCGCTCTAATCATAAACTATCTCCAAACATGATCAAAACACAACTCATGCTCACCTAATTTTAGTGCCTAGAACCACATAGGATGATATAAACCAAGTAACTCTTGAAGATATTGAGGTTAGGCTAGTAGATCCAAGTAGGGCCTCCACATGACATCTCCCACCTGTAGTCCAGATAATAAATCCCTATAAAATCATGTCTTCATCCTCTTCCTCGCATGAACCCTCTCTACCTCTACCTCATAAAACTTGGGTGGTGATCACCAGCCCCCATGAAAAACCTATTGGTCAAGCAATAGCAATGTGTTCCCCGACCCAAGCCTCGTAATGAAAAATTGACATCTATACCATAATGTTTTTGAGCCCTCCAGGCCCACAAATCTATGTATGTTTGTGCAAGAAGATTTGGCCCCACTCAAAAATTGTATGATGATCCATCCTCTTAGACATAACCCCTGTCATCATCCATGGAAAATGGCCACTCCAAGAATTTGAAAATGCATAACACATGATGGCCATCATAATCATAGTCATTTGTACACAACCCACTCTCTTAGATAAAAACATGGCCATAAGAAAAACCCCTAGACTCATATTTGATATGTGCAATGTCCTCCCCATAAAACCTTACCATCAAACGATCCATCTCTGCCTCATTAATAATAAACAATATTGACCCATGGATCGGTAGTCTCAAAATATGGTGCACATGCTCCAAAGTAATAGTGACCTCTCTTGTAGGCAACCAAAAAGTGTTGGTTGAAAAGTTCCACCTCTCTAGCAATGCTTTGTATCGTGCCTGACATCTATTGATTCATTTAGAGTGCCTCATAAAGACAAAAACCAATGGCCTCTACATGAGAATAGTCACCATTTGACGTGTCCCCTCTCACCTACATTAATATCAATAGAATGCAGATCACGAATGTTCAATTTCACATCCACTTGCAAAAATGAACAAATCCATAATTAGTATCATCAACAACATATCAATAACATATTAACAAAACACACATCAATCCTTTACACCAATAACATCTAAAACATCAAACACTCTTACTTTATCAAAAATTTCTAAAAAAAAAGACAAATTTCCAAAGTGATTCATCTCAATTGCCAATGATTCTTCTTAGAATCACCAATGATTGCATCAATCGCCAACGATTCTAGCTAGGGAACCCGTATGCTCCAAAAGCATAAGAAAGATCCTAAAACTATCCAAAATCACACAAAAATAAGATAAAATCAAATTACCTTGGTCATTGGTGGTTTTCTCTTTCTACTGGAGGACACCATCACTTGAAATCACTCAAAATCACCTCAAAATGTACAATTCAATTCCCAAATCTGTTTTTTACCCCAAAGTTAAAATAAACAACCAAAAGGTTTGAGTAAATATATATATCCTTATTTTACCTCAATCTAATCACTAGTATTTCTACCTCAATTATGGAAAATTCCCTAAACACTAGTGATTCACCCTTTCTTTAACAAACCATTATGATATGCATATTTAAGCATGACAAAACACCAATTTTTCATGGCTAATTAATTAAATAATTATTTAAATAGATATGTCACTTCACCCCAACACCGCACCATGTGAACTTGTCCTAATTCACTAATTATGACTAGTTTAATAAGGAAATGTTCTAAATGTATCCCTACTCTAACTACCTCTATCTTCATCTAACGTATCCCTATGACAAGTACCTAGTTTACTATCTATAACTAGTTTAAAATAGGAACCTACTAAAATCATCCCCACATCTATCCTAACCACCTCTATCCTCATCTAACCACATCTCGACCTCTCTAAGTTATCACACTACAATATTTTGAAATCCCTAAGCACCAAAGTTCAAAATAAAAGGTTTATCCCTCCATATCTCTCCTAAATTTGAACTAACCTAAAATGCCGTGATTTCCTCGGTTGTCGACAATCTATAAATACCAGTTTTCCTACCTCTCTTTTCGGGACCATTCACGACCATCCAAGAAAGTTCAGGAGAATTATTAGGTATTATCAATCATTACCAGGTTTCATCAATGCTATTTTCCATTCATCCACAACATGCACACATTTGTTAAGCATTTTGGAGCTTTAGGCCTGTTCATCGTCCAAGCATAATCATAGTTAGCTTGTTATCTTCCTCGTCATTCAAAGCTTTGTCACTTTTTTTTAATCTTGTTTTCCATCTTAAACAGATTGTTTAACCATTAATTACTCACCTCTTATCTCTAGAAGGTCATAGTTTCATGCTAGCCAATCAAATTTCATACTTTTGTAGTCTGTTAAAAAAATTAGATCACTGCATTTACTGGAATCACCTGCGATTCCCGTAATCACCCACATTTTCTATGTTTTCTATCAAACTAGAAGTCAATTTTCATTTAGAATATTTTATCAAATATTTTTTCCTTTTGTGTTACTAATCTCTTATCAAGCATGGATTTTAGATGGCCATAAGAGGATCTAGCCACCCAATCACCAACATCAATTCACTTCCAATTATTCAACATCCTATGCATTGACAAAAATACAACCTACTACATGATCTAGAGTTGTGTACCATTCACACAGTCCAATTGATAGACTTGAGACCATTTTTGAATGCAACTAGAATATCTGTGAGGCCACTAAAGATTTGTGGGAAGCCTACTATGAAGTACAATGTATACAAGCTGATCTAGCCTAGTTCTAGTACCACCATGAAGTGAGAATTAAAATCCATGAAGACATAAAAATGAACTCCGAATCGAACCTCAAAGTGAAATCAGCCTTGCATATTTTGATTTTGAATTTTCCCTTCAAGATCAATATTGAGGAGGAGCTTTCATAATTATTCATAGTTGATTACATCGAGGAACCTTACTCATACTTTATTGAGGAGGAAAACCTCGCATGTTCAAAGTGGGTTCTAATTTCTCCAAGAATTTGATACCGACCGATTCCGACTTTGAGTTATAGACACTTTTCTTTTCATATCATCATTATCACTTAATATTTTTAATAGAATAAATAAGTGTTAGACATTTGATCACATTCTCACATATCTTATATTGTATCTCATTTTCATTAATAAACTTAAATAATTTTAAAAGTGGGTTGACATTCATATAAGGAAGTCCTTTGGCTTCTTGAACTGGCCTTTGTGAGGAAACCTGCCTATCCATATTACTAATTACATCTTGTGTAGTGTGTAATTACAAATTTAGTCACATACAAGAGCTTGATCACTATTCATGGAGCATAACAATCAACACTCACAACATTGTCCGCGTGTACCTTAGAAACCCTGTCATATTTGAGGTTGATCTAGTTTTACCTCCTTGTGTTATCCACCCAACTTTAGAGGTGAAATTTTCATCAACATCAAGTCACTCACCAAAGAGCCCCGTCACCTAAACATAAGAGCCATATTACAAAAACAAGGTCGAGTAACTCTCCAAATAGCCCGGTCACCTTAATGTAAGAATAAAAGTGCTAAAGCTAGGATGAGTCACTCATCAAAGATCCCTATCACATGACTATAAGAACCATAATACCAATTCAAAGTCAGGTTATTCACCAAGATCCTGTCACCTTATGTCTTTATTCAATGAGGTCGAGTCACCCTATGGGCCTAGGCACATAGAACCCCATCACCTCCACTCAAGTGACATAGTAACCTAAAGCTCTAAAGTTGTGTAGTCCCGTGACCACCTTGGGGTGTCCCCCATAAAATGAAGTGGGTCTATAGGTATAACCACTCTTTGGTGAATCTCATGACGCTAATCCATCACATCACAACAATAGTACAAACATAACAATAAATTTCAATCACCAAGTGACATCAAATCTTGAGATATGGGATAGCCTAGAAAATTTTAAACTCCAAAATTAAAATTTTATACTAAGAAAAATAAATACCCAAGCATTTACAAGATGCAAAGTCATTTTGTTAAGACAAAATGAAATTGAATTCCCAAAATTTAAGAATACATCAATCAAGAAAATTGCTGGTTCTTACAAGAATTGAGAAATGATTAATTTATGAATATAATATGAACATATAAAAATCATAATAAGATCACTATGTTGACCTTTTGTGGCCACCAAAGGGGTACTCAATGAGTTGTTGACACTCGGATATCGAGCCTTGTCTCACAAAATGCACATAACTAGTATAAACATATCTCCATATATATTTGAATCACACATACGAGGATCCATATAGTTAGTATCACATAGGATTGGTTGATAGATAGACCAAATAAGGGAGACAAGGGACTCTAGTTTACATGATTTCATCCTAAGGTGGTGTAAATTAACTATATACTAAGCAAGCATGAAGTATACCAAATGGATAGAAGTAGGTTTTTGTCTTCATGAGACTCTACTTCCAAACTCATACTCGACTCAAGGTTATGGGAACTGGTTCACATCTTCTCTCTCACACCTAAAATTTGATGCTACCCATAGGAAACAATAGTGTAGGGTACACAACATAACACAAACAAAATACTAATATAGTGAGTATTTATGCACAACAATAACCATAACGTCTTGTAGGAGCTCAAAATTACACCCTTCCTCAAGTCATAGAAAACCCGAGATTTTGAAGCAACATGGGTGTGTATCCAAGTTTTGGAACCTTGAAAACTAAGACAGACCTCCGAGAAGATCAATTCCTCTACCTAAATATAATTCTAAAAGTACTCCTACAATCGAAATAAATTTTAACTAATCCTAATCTAAACATTCCAAGGGACTAGTTTTAGATAGAGAAATGTAGAAAAGGGAAATCCTAGGCTAAAAGGGGTACCGATAACACTAGAAAAAGGGTGAATCTCCTCCAAAAGAAGAAGGAAAGAGAGAAAAACATGGGTGAGAGGGCATAAAAATGTGACACAGATCAAGAACCATATAGACTCCACTCACCCAAATATTAACAACACAAAAAAAAATGGAAAATGCAAGCAAGAAGTATGCACAACATACCATAAAGGATAAGAAAGGAAAGACTACAAATAAAAAAATTAGGGCAGAAAAAGTGGCAAAAACAGATTTTTTATTGCTTAAAATATGCACAATTTCATTACGCTTATAGCAGAAGGTGTAAATACATTTTAGGGATAAATTTTGAGGTCGAGAACTCATAGGAGGTTAGCCACCATTCTGGAATGGTTTCATTACAATAAAGAACACTCTGTTAAAAATGGGAGAGTTTTACATTATATAGAGAAGGGGTGTCATCCACCAACATTATGCATTAAAATATCTTAAAAGAGGTATGAGAAATCTTACAATTATATTTCCCAATGGTACTTTTCCTATAAAAGAGACATGGGTGCCATTCTTCATTAAAACCAATTTTGAGCTACCTTGTACTGCATTCCATAACCTTAGTGTTGGCTAGTAACATCAATCTTTGGTTTCAATCACTAGTATTTTTCGTACTTGCTTTCAAGTAGCTTCATTTTTCAATTATTTTTGGTAGCATCATTTTTTACCATCTGGTTGCATTCATACCGACCTTGTCTCATTGGTTGGGTTAGCTACATGTTCATTCATTTATTCCTCTATTGACTAGTACCATCCATACCACCAACACCACTCACCAACTTGTCATCTTGCTCTTGCGATCCGGCAATAACCTACCTATTTGCTACTAGCTTGTAGCATATGTACTTCTACTAGTTGGTAATACTTAAACTTTCTACTAGCCATTAGCATCTCCAGTATATGATACCGACTGGTAATATCCTTTGATACTACCGGTGAGGCCCAAATCTCCATTCCTGCGCACAATTCTCCCCACTTGCTTTGTTCTTTGGGTCGGCCTTCCTACAATACACTACAAATTGAATTTTCTAGTTTGTTCATCAAGACCCCCTCGAGTTGCTTAGGTCCATATTTGTAAGTTGTCAAATTTTATAGGGGTGAAAAATTTAGACACACTATTGGAAATCTCTAGGGGACATCTACCTGCTATATAAAGAGACAAATAGCCTTAAAGCATCTATTGGGTATGGAGTCAAGCCTAATCTTGAAGAAACTAATATTTTCCTTTCAAAATTTGTCTCCTGAATCCATCTACACTTATCACTAAACCGGAACCGATTGTTAGCCACTAACCTAAAATTCATATGTAAAGCTCTAAATGAATCTTTGAATCTACTCCAACCATCTCGATTCTCGCCAAAGGAGAGGCACTAAGGGCTCTAAAATGTAACTAATCTCTTGGGACTAAAAATGGACTTTAAAAACTATCTCAAAATATGATTTTTCCATGAAATGGAATGTGTAACAACAACAAGAACCTGCAAAAACTATGTTAAATTTTTTTTTAAAAAATTCATGCCCCAAATAGAACATGTAGAGTGTGCACAAGCACTTCTTTTTCTAAAAACAAACCTACACTACCCTAAAGTTAAACAAATCCTAAAAAGGCGGGGAGAAATATCTTCCCTTCTTTATAAATGTAGTCATGTAATCAATTTGGAAATGAACATGGCCTTTACAAAGAGTGAAAAACTATCTTGAAGTTGGTTTTCCACCCTTCTCCTCAAAGTATCCAAAAACAAGATAAATACCTTAGTTATTCTACTTTTATATTTGGGAGGCAAAACTACCAACCTTTGGTGTGCTAAAGCTCTTCCTCATGCTTTGAAATAAGCATGACCAGTTGCATTACTGAACTCTATTTTGGATCTAGATTATCCAAATATTTTACTTGGGAAAGGCCTTATCCTTTAAATTTTCCCATTTCTTTGAAGTTCATCCCCATGGATGGGGACATCTTAGAGAATTTATGGAAGGTGGTGGATGTTTGCAAGATGATATGAACTTTGTGGTGCTTCTACAAACAACTTTTTCTCCTTAACAATTACATCTTGTGAGTCTAAATGACTTCATTTTTAAGTTTCTTCCCTATTTGATTCACTCTACACAATCTCATCTTCCCAATCAGAATCATACCATTCTTCAAGAGGTATATAGTCATCGAAAATGATGAGGCCAGTTGGGGAGGATTCATAAGTGAGGTAATGTTGATTCATTTCTTGGTCAAACATAGAGGATTGAGAGGTAGAGGGAAGAATGGTGGTAGAGAAATAAAGGTGGGGTGAAAGGGAAGAAGATGGAGAGGGGGATTCTCAATGGGGGCAGTGGGTAGAAAAGTTAGGAACATGAAAATCTGGCTGGGATGTTTTAGGTTGGGGAAGAAGAATGGGAGAGCTGTAAGATGGTAGTATAGGGTTTCCCCATTGATAGGGTTTCCTAACACTAGATTCATGAACCTCCATTAACTCATCCCACTTTATAATTTTGGGCAGCATCTCAACTATGAAATCTAGCTTTTGTTTATGGTTAAACTAGTTTGGGATAGGGCCAACACATCGACAAGGTACCCTAAAACAAATTGTACATGCTTTTAGTCCTCATATAACCCTAATATGCACCATGTTAACATCCATTTCTTAAATATTCCTATGAAAATTAGCATTTTCCATAGAGTTTATGCCATCACCTGCATAACCATGTTCTTCAAAACATCATGGTTAGAAGGATAACCATATGGATTAGTGGGGGTTGGGTTATATGCATATTCATCATGATAGGGATCATAGAACTTATTTGGAGGAGGATTTTGAAATTATGGGGATGGAGGGAATTGGTGTTGCTGCTGCAAATGAGAGTTCTAAGAAGGAAATGAAGTCATGATTGCACAACTTCATAAAAGAGGGAAATAATGAATGGAAATGAATGGAAGGAAAGGGAAAGGTCTAAAACTTAGAAAATGGGTTTGTTTGGAATAGTGTAGTCTCCATATGTGCTTAGAAATGCCTCCAAAGGATGGAATCTCACCAAGAGCACAAAAACCTTGCTAAAATGAATATATGAAGCTTTATAAACTTTGTCCCACTAGAAATCCCAAACTGTTCGAGCTGAAAATTGCACCCTTCCATGTGTCATAGACAACAAAGAATTTTGAGGCAACATGGGACTATCTCCAAGTTGTGGGACGTTGCAAACGAGACAAACCTTTGGATAAGGATGGTCCTATCTACTTAAATATAATGCTAAAAATACTCCTACAATTGAAATAAAATATAACTAATCCTAATCTAAACATTCCAAGGGGTCAAGGTTAGAGAGAAAGATGCAAAAAGGAAAATCCTAGGCTAAAAGGGATAGTGGTAGCACAAAAAAGGTGAATCACTCTCTACAAGGGAAAGGAAAGAGAGAAAACATGGGAGAGAGGGTAGAAAAATGTGTCATAGATCAAGAACACTATAAACTCCACTCACCCATGCACTAAAAACACAAAAAAGTGAAATTGCAAGCAAGAAGTACACAAAACATACTAGAAAGGAGTAGAAGGCAAGGCTATAAATAAAACAAACTAGGGTAGACAAACCTTCCACAAAATAGATTGTATATTGCTTAAAATATGCAAATTCCATTACATTCATAGAAGAAAGAATACATACATTGTAGGGACCAAATTCGACATCCGGAATTCATGGGAGGTTGGCCACCATTTTAGCATGGTGTTGTTCTGACAAAGAGTGATCTCTTAAAATGAGATATTTTTAAATATATAGAGAAGGGGGTGCCATCCACTGACATTATGCATTAAAATATTTGAAAATAAGTATGTGCCATCTTAAAATTACATTTCCCAATGGTACTTTTCCTGCAAAAGAGACATGGGCACCTGCCTCATTAAAACAAGTTTTGAGCTACCTTATATTGCACTCCATAACCATGGTGTTGACTGGTAGCATCAATATTTGGTGTTGACCAAAGAGCATTTTCCATCCTTTCTATCGGGTAGCTTCATTTTCTAATTTTTGGCCAATAACATCATTTTTCTACCATTTGGTTGCATCTGTATCACCTTTGGCTTGTTGTTAGGCTAGTTTCATGTTCGTTCCTCGGTTCCACTATCATTTGGTAACATCTATACCACCAAAGAGAACTCACCAACTTGTCATCCCGATCCTGTGACCCATCCATAAACTACCAATTTTCTACTAGCCGGTTGCATCCATACTTGTTATGGGCGGTGGAAATCAAACTTGTTACCAACCGGTATCATCCATACATCTACCGAATGGTAACATCCTTTGATGCTACCAAAGGGTCCCGAATATATGTGACCTACAAAAATCACCCCACTCAATTTGTTCTTTTTTTTGTCCTACCTATAATACATTACAGATTTATTTTTCTAGTTTTTTCATCAAGACCCCTTGAGTTGCTCAAGAACAAATTTTCAAGTTGTCTTATTTTACAGGGGTGCAAAATTACACAACAAGTCTCACACATGGTGAAATTTTAAGGTATAACATAATAATTTTCCATGGCTTATAACACATAACATTTCCACACAATGCACCAAAAGTGCAAGTACAATACAATAGGGCCATATGATCACCATATGCCCCTAATTCATGACATAAATTTTTCCACATAACACATTCAAATACATATATATGGATTTAATATAATGATTCATGTTAGTACATGTACACAATTACAAAACAACATGGTGGCATACATTAGGATACATCATAATATGATGGAAACAACATGATATACTATAACATATCAAGAACCACCCTTTGGCTCACATCGATTAATCCATATATGCAACATCACAAGATGAAAAAATGCCACCACACTTTCACTACTCATATTAAAATGTCTCTTCACCCAAAAAGGTGGTAACACACATGTAATTAACATTTAATCCATGAGAGAGAGAGAGAGAACTCTCATCAAAAACACATCAACATCACACATAGTCCACACCAAGTGGTAATCACTACATGTGCATTCACATGATAACAATTACAATTTTCTCACATCACAACAAAATTACACATTACTCTTCCAGCTCCTCCACCATCATGAATAACTACCACAAAAATAGACTATCCTAGAGGTTTGAGAGTGTGAACCTCTACTCTAATACCAACTTTCATGCCCACAATTTACACACCAAAATTCAACAAGTAACATTACAGAATTTTTTTCTTTCATTACTTGTTACACGAAACCACTAAGGGTCACAAGAACTACTCAACATCACATGCATCATATAAAAACCAAGAAGAACATACAAATAACAAGATGGCACAAGATACAAATTGATTCCACATTTTCCCAAATGAACATATAATACTTACGACCCAACCAAAAAGATCTCAACGATAGGCATGTTCCACAACAAATCATCACCATAGTTACATCTTATTTACAATTAAAGTTACAAGAGCATTTATTATGCAAGAATAAGTTCTCATTATCAACCTACATATTCTTAATTTCATTTAATATTTAACTTAATATAAGTACACTTAATTTGGCTCTTTTTTTCCTTTATAATAATTATCCATAACTGCATTTTTATTTGACATATTTTAAACACATACAAAACTCATGATGCTCGTTCTTATGCTAAGGTTCAGTTTCTCAAAATATCATTAATTGATATTTAATTTTACTATTATTATGCAAGGTAACTAACATTAAATAAAGGAAAACAAATCTTATGAGTTAAAGGAAATGAAGGTTCAAGTTACCTCTTCTAGAGCATGTTTATTTTCCTATTATAGTTATTATAGTTAGAAATTTAGTTTAAGTCAATTTAACATTTACACGTCATGATTATTTTTATAGGGGATTATCTTTTCTCAAAAGCTTGATCTCATTAAGAACCATTTGTATTCATTTTTAACAACATGAAAATGCTTAATTAAGCTATATAGACTTCAAATATAACTTTATACCTAAGCCAAAATCTCATCTACACCTATTCTCATTTCAATTAAGGTTTTCTCTTTGGTCCCTTATTGGCATTTCTTTACAACAACATGAGTTATAAAATTATTTTCTTAACATATTGAACAAATACATGATTGGAATAATTTTAAACTATGCACAAATCACAAGTGATTCGTGTTCTAGGTATGATCTCATGTTTCATTATTTCATGATACCGCATGAGACATTTTATTTATCCATAATTTAATAAAAGGAATTAGCTAGGGGTAAAGGGACAAATTTTTCCATTTCCCCATTTCTCTTAATTCAACATCTTCTAAAAGAAAGTTTGTTTTCTAAGAGTTAGTTACAATTTCCACCTGCAAGTTAACCTCTTAATCAATGTAGGTTTAGTTTAATTCGAATTGCACTAAGGGATCTATGCCCAACTATAGATAAATTTAAGGTGCAAAAACATTTTTATCCCATAAATTTTTTTGTTAAAGACCAGTGTTATGTTTTATTACCCAAGGTAACACATTTATATGAGAGGAAATAAAGAGATCATTAATAAGAGTTTAATGCATAGTAAAAATTGTACTCTAACTCCACTTGTGTCATCTGGATCCCACAAAGACTTCATTCGATGATGAAGTTAACCCAATCTATCTACAAAGGAATTTAGTTTTCCACAAGGATACGAAGGAGTGTTAGTCCTACTTACTCCATATATGTTAAGGTCACACCACTTAATCAATCTTTTGTGCAAGGAAACTTAAATTATAAAATTGGTCTTGACAATAATTTTCTTAGGTGTAGGACAAGAAGACTAATTTTGAGGATTAAAGTATTTCTTAAGATTTTAGGGTTTTACAAACCTAGATGTGACTTGATCATGAGGGAGCATATGAAAAAGGTTACATAATTGCTCCTTTTATATGGTTTAAAATTATAAGTTACTACCAAAATTTTGATTTTATATATGAATGAAAATATTTATCATCCAAGTGATTGTTTCAATCATCTAAACTCTAAGAAGCACATTAAATACAAATGGATTTGACACCCACAACATAAAAAAATACAATTTTTTACCAATTTACATCATCAATTATCTTCTTCATTTATCAAGCTAACATAGTTGGTCCTACATTAATTATGTGTCACTCCTATTATTGTTGGAAGATTATTTTTAAATAAAGTAGATAAAAATCACATAGTTTTCCATGTACAATACTTAAAACATAAGAGACCAAGAATAAAACGATTTTTGACACACTAATTTAAATACTTTGCAATTCCCTTTAATTATATTTCATTTAACATTTGTAATATATGTTAATATACAATATTTAAATGCCATCTCCTTGATTAAAACATGTCACACTCTTAATCATTCTTATTCGAGTACCTACACCCAACATAGGGTCAGTCCTAGAATTTGTATGGAAAACATTTAAACTCAAGAATAGACCAATGCAATCATCATTTCAATTCATCCAAAATAAAGTAGATAAAGATAGAGATAGTGAGGAGAGAAGGAGAGATCATTTCCTCACATATTCACACTTCCACATTCATTTACTTTTTTTTTTCAAGATAGAGAGAGTAGGGAAGAGAGAAAGAACTAGAAGACAATTTCATTTCTATTCAAAATATCATAAATATTTTAATTTTCTTACCTATTTTCATTTCATTTTAAATTCATCTTCATTTTCAATCTAGTTACGTTTCCAAGACCAACCAACATTTTATAGTTATTTCTAGAGAGAGAAGGAGAGAGAGACCACACTATAAATTACAAAATCCATTCATATAAATTTATTGATTAAATAATACTCTACACAACATTTTAACACTATAAAAAAGCCTGAATAGTAATTACAAGACCAATGGGAACCTCGGAGAAATTTCTAGCTCAAGTTGTGAGTTTGTTAAAATTGGCCAAAACAACTAAAGTGCTTACAATCTAGGTCCCGAAAACATTTGTTTTAAGTTCAAACATAATTTTTTTCAATTCTTAATTATTCCACTATAAACAAAGAAATAATTGGATTTGACAAAAGTTGATTATGATGAATAGGGATAAAATTACAAGAGCGAATCTGAGACCAATTATTGTAAACATATCAAACATTGTTGTTGTCAATGACCAACGAGCCACAACATCCACTTGAAACTATAACTTACGAAATAAAATTTCATGAAAATAAGAGTTGGTTTCAATTCTCCTATTAGAGGACTAAAGGTAGGTTAAGGTGGTTTCTAGTTTCACCTAATTGATATAGCATCCATAAGCAAAAAAAGATCGTAGTTTCTTAAAGGGGGAATGTCACCACAAGTGACTGAAGTGATAAAAAGTGTATCTAATCTCGTCCTCGTTAAGGCGTATGATCGAGTTTTCCAAATTTTTAAATAAAATTCACGGTGTGTTGGATCGACATGTATCATGTTAGAGGTTTTCATTGGTATTAACTATTTGACATGGTGCTCCATGTGCATGGTTTCTAAGGTTCATTTATTTATAAAAAATTTTAAAGAACAATATTTTTGGGAAAGGTAAAATTCACATCATTCATTCTAATTTCATTTTTATTTTAATATTAAACATATTGAAATTTAAAACTAAAAATAAATGATGAAATTCATAGTTTGAATTGAGAGGAAGAGAGATCCATACCTATTTTTGATGCTTGTTTGATGCATTTACTTGGGGGTTTCCCTCATGGAATTTGACCATTGAATTTCATTTACATGGACCCCTTAAACACATTTTCACATCTCCACTTTTGTTTGTTTATTTGCAACCATAAAATTCTATGGGACTGGAATCCTTTGTGGAAATTTAACCTACAGATTCACATGCATTAAACATGCCTCCACATTTGCAAACATAACCACTATGGTACTTCGGATGACAACACGAGACAAAAATGCTTTCCCTATCCCTACTTTCAAGATCCTATTTTGGTATTTTTCATGTCTTGGACTAAAGGACATTCATCATATCACTAATCATATAAATCCACACAACCACCACATTTTTTATTCACACATTTTTAATAACATTTAGAGATTCCAAAGATAATTGGGCATGTGAATGTAAGTTGACAAAGAAACCAAAAGCATGTACCGACTACACATTTAAATGAAACTTTGATGATAAATTTTATTTGCCTCCTTAAGATGGTAGGTTTAGTCAGGGACTTCCAACCATCCTCCTTAGACCCAACACTCAACAAAACAAAAAGACAAATAAACAGCCAAACTAAAGCTTACATTGTTAGGAATTTTCCACACCTCCTATCATCTTTTGGAATTATTTCAAAAATTTCATGTTCCTAGTGATAAGCTCCACATTTTTCATACTTTCCCACCAAATCATTAAGAAACTACAATTTCTAACAAAATCCCTTCATCCCTTATGTTTGATGGATGTCTGAACTCTATTTCAAATCCTCAAAATTATGCACAAGGTGGGATGTTTTTGGAAGGGGTAAGATTCTATATCGATGTTGCGGTCGAGTAGATTAAAACCTCTACATTTCCAATGCTTCACATAGTCAAACAATGTTAATGTGTTCATTGGCAATCTCAACTCAATATTGCAGAAAATCCTTTAACCGTAACCCTCCTTGAAGCCATGTTTCAATACCTCATCCTCAAGTGGAAAATTTCCATACATGCTCGAAGTCTCGAGACCATCCAAAGGAATATTTATTTGGGTGATTCCAAGGTTCTTTGCTCCAATCCTTGAGTGCGCATTCAACAAATTTTTTCCAAGAAACAATGTAAAAATTTTAGGCATTTAAAAAAATAGTTCCCATCCATGCACAAGGGTCATGTTGTCTTCTCTGTGGCGTACAAAATAACCCACCATCAAAGAAACCACATGCATTTGGCACATTTCCCATGGAAAATTTTTTTCAACTAGTTTCCATACCACACAATTCCACTACTACAGGCCATAAGGTTGAATTTATTTAAGGAATTTCATCGAATAATTTACTTTCCTTTAATCCCCCTTCCACTTTGTATCAAATAAAATAAAACAATGACATTGTTGTCCCCCACCAATCTCACATTTTTCCCAATATTTTACATGTCAAGTGTATGCTTCCACATTTTATTTACATATCTTCCAAACATTGACAACTTCAACTTCTGATAACTTCCCCTATCATATATGCTCTAAACACACTACCCATACTCTTATACATGGTTCCCATTTGGCACAAAATTGGGTATGTTGTCAAATGATATGGCATTAGGATATAAAATTTCCTTATTTTATTTTTTGATAGATATCCTCACATTTTCCACGGCTCCCATATTGGCACATGTTTTCAATGTACTTGTAAAGGAAATATCGATTGGAAACTTGTTTGTTGATATGGTGAAATAGTATGAATGTTGTGTGAGGTGCATGATACACTAGTTTTGAAAATCCCACGTTTTACCTACACATCTCCCAAGGAATTTTGAACTACAACATTTTTAAAAAATTCAAATTTTATTTACTCTTTCATCGATGACAATAATGTAATCCAAATCTCTCATACTAGCATGGGTACAAAGGATACAAAAAAAGTTGAAATATTCTAGAATAGGTTAAAGAATATTGGATTCATGTCAATCAAATGAAGTTACTTGAAAAATGATTCCTTGCATGATTTATTTCCAACACATCACATGATCATTATTCCCTATGATATCTTAATATTATTATTTTCTTCTTTGAACAAAAATTATTCATCCACCTCCACAAAACAAAAACTCATCTAGTTATGGTTGCAAAATTACTGGAAATGTAATGTGGGGTAGGAAAATACATCCATGTCTACTTATAACAACATCATCCTCGATGCAAAAGAATTTCAAGGTAGAAATCGGGATCGGTAGACACAGGAAGCCAACAAAAATAATTTTTGTTTAAGGAAAAGGAATTTGTCTCTTGAGACAAGGACATCATAAAGGTAAACACATTTTAACATAAAAATATGACTTTTGTAATGTTACATGAAGATTGGAATTTATCCTAATTTTATTACTCAATTAAAATTTTCCTAAATACCTTTTCTTAGTTTCAAAACTCTTAAGATTTAATTGTTCAACATTTAAAATCCATAGTGAATTCAAATTTTAATTTGATAATTTTTAGATAACACTTTTTCTTGTGTTTTTCATAAGTGTATTTACAATATCATTAGTTTTATTGATTACACCATTTACTTGTTCAATATTCACAATGTTAACACTTGTTAATAATTTTAATTTTTAATTTCCAACAGGTTGTAGACAACACTTGACATCAAAGTGTCACAAAAGGTCCAATACACAACACTAGCAACCCACTAAAAACTTTTTGACACATTTTCTTGATCGTCATCAAAACAAGACTCCTTGCCAACGCCCCCATGAGAATGAAAATAATGGTCCACACAACATAATGCTAAAAACACATGCCCCAAGCATAGATTAAATACAAAAACATGCCTAACATACAAAAAGACATCATAGAACACATATTAAACATGGTTCACATGATAAAAAACCATGATTGTAACCACACAAAGTGTCAATATAAGATCTAATAAAACATGTCAACAATAATCTGTACAATGGAAAAGTGACAAGCGAGAATGGGAATCTACAAGTAACTCTTCCTCGCACCCAACCTCCCGAGGTCGTGCTGAGACAGCCGGTGGGGATGGACTATGCGTGGGGTATGGGTAAACTAGTTAGGAAATCTTATATCTTTGACACGCACTAATGGAATCTACGAATCTAAGTGAAAGAAGGCCCTCCTAACCTGAACTAGGAGTGATAGATTAGTCGGCGAGGATGACTGCTCGAAGGCTCCAATCAATATTGAGCTCTAGCATAATTCGATCTATAGGTTGTGGGATACGGGGAAAATGACCTGGGATTGTTTCGTGTATATCTCCAGATAGGGTCATAGGATGGATGATGGATATGGTGGATTCTACGGGTGATTCTTCGGACTAGTCCAAAAATCCTTAGCTTCGTTAGCTACTATATCTAACAGGGATAACTGTGTGATGATAATAGGTAGAAGTGGAGTGGATTTGAATACTAATGTGCATAAACTAGTGTTAACATCGGATTGACTGTGGACTCGTTGGGTTGAGGCATGATAGGATCGAATACGTATTCTCTGGGCTCCCTACGTCTCATGATTATCATGCAAGAGGAAATGATATAAAGCTAACTAATGACATAATAAATTGACTACGCAAGATATATCTATGTATATTCCTAAATCTGATATTTTGATAAACTACTTGACATAATTTAAAAGAGAAATTATCTAATATATCTAGAAGGTGACAATAAACTAATGAAGAAATTAAAACAAACAAAGCATCCGAGTATAACTACTTTATGTGGAGTTGTGAATCTATTCTATGTAACCGATAACTGATCTAATCTATTTGAAAGACTCTCAATCCTACCTCAGAAGTGAGGAGTGAATCATAGTTTCTCGAAACTATCAATCCCCACACTTCCTGGAAATATCAAAAGTAAAATTAACTCGAAATGAAATGATTGGCTACTCTACTTGATATGATTTAACTAGAACTTTGAAAGCTTGAACTTGGATTTTGCAGAACAAAGGACAATTTGATGGTGTGTGGCCTTGTCCCCTCGGTGTGATTTCTCAATATATTCATGCTCACGTGGATCCAGAAAAGCATGTAATGCTAGCATCGACAAAAGTAGATATTGGGACAATGGTAGCTTAGGATGCAGATTGAATACAATTCGAGTAGGAGAGGGATAGTGCAAGAGAACAGAGCTTGGCTTATGTAATTCCTAGTGGGATTTATTGCAAGTCATGCAACATAAAATGTCCAGAACTTGAAACTATCCTATTTGATGAGTAGAACCTGCAAATTTAATGGCTTCCTACTAAAAATCAAACTATCCTACTCCAATTGATTGGATGAAATAATAACAACACTTGCATAAGGAGAATATGTGGCTTTCTAATAGCTAAACAACACTAACCATGCATATAACAAATGAAACTATGAATCCTAAACAAAATTGAAAGGCTAAGCTATTGAAATGAGAAATTCAGAGGAAAATTTGAGAGGCCATTTGCTTGATCACAAGCCAGCTATTTATAGAATCCCATTTACCCAAAGGTGAAAACCAAATTGATCTCTTAAACCATAAACAATGCCAAAACACTATTCCAGGGAAACCAATCATAAATACAAGCAAAGGCGGTGAAAAAGCTAAGTAAACATTGAAAATTTACATGAGTCATGTTATAAAAGCATTTTGGAAAACACATGAAGGACCGCTACCTTGAGCATGGTGGCGGTTATAGGACCGCACCTTGCTTGGGTGGCGGTTCTGAGACCGCCACCTGTGGCAGGTGGCGGTTTCGTCACTGAAGACCAAAAAGCAAAGAAAAAGAGGGGAAAGGAAAATCAAAGCACACAAGGGCTAAGCAGGGGCATGCGGTATATTAATGCATACTTAGAGATCTTTTCCAGATCCCGAACACCTTGCGAGGAGACTTGTATCATCATTGGGGCACGTGTAACATTGTTCTGGTGGTGTAGTACCCTACAATTTTGGGTATGTACATATTTCCCTCTTGGAGAAGTATTTTAGCCATGAAGAGGCGTAAAATGGTGGGTCCGAGTATGGTGGTCCTAAAATGGGAAATTAGAAGTTATACGTAATACATCCGTGTGTCAAAATGACACCATCCAAAATTCCCGCCACCTATAAAATGAAAAGAGAATCAAGTGCAGATAGACAAAATAGATCAAAAATAAACACTAAAATATTATGAAATGAGGATGTACCATTTATGCATGGATAAGAACTTACCTTCGTCGGCATTCCAAACTGCGAAAAGGGGCATTCAAAACAAGTTAGGTTCTTTATATATGTAAAAGTGGGCCTATTTTCCTATTCATTTGTGCATGTTGATTTGGTTGATTTTGAGCGTTGGGACCCATGGTGATGGTTTCTGATAAGAGTATAGTCAAAACGTTCGGGACAAGATCGTGATCATGCCTCCATGAGTGGAACACCGACCCACGAGATCATAGGTTAGTTTTTCTCGATTTACCGCTTTTGTCCCCAAAATTTCAAAATGGTGAAATCTTTGTCATGGGGGGATTATTTTCGAAAATGTTAGTTTTAATAGGGTCAAATAGGGGGTGCCTACTGGGTAGGATTTGTTTGAGTCAAAACGGTCTTTATTTTGCATTTTTAGCCACTTTTAGGGCACATGACCCACGTGGGTTTTTGGGACACGACCATGCCTCCCCGAGTAGGGTGGCGGTTACATGACTTTGCCACCTTGATCGGGGTAGTAGTTATGAGACCACCACCTTTAAGGTGGTGATTATGGAACCACCACCCTACTCAGGGCAGCAGTTCTACACAGAATGTAAAAACAATACTTTTTTGAATTCATTTTTGCATTTTTAGCATCCTTTCCTACTTTCATGATTTTTCTAATGTCACTTGGATACTAACTTACTCCCTTTTGTGTGTTTTTGGGTGTATGCAGTGAAGGAGGAGTATATCCAATGGAGTTGGGAGAGGGAGTGTGATTGGCTTCTGGCAGTATTGGATGCCCTTTCTCAGGATGAGCAGGACACTCTTCAGAGGGCCGGTATATGCATATCACGGGTCCCGCATGTTGCACCATCTAGTCACATACTTTGTGACTTATTTTCATATTGGGATGTAGATCAGAACACTTTCCGATTACCAGGGGTCCGGGGTGAGTGGACCATTACTTTGGAGGATGTTTACCATATCTTAGGGGTCCCAATTATTGGGAGACAACTCACTCTTGAGATAGTAGGGTCACGAGCTCAGACAACACAGTGGGCATCATATATGGGAGATGCAGTTATCTCCATTGGTTCAAAGAAGGGGTGAGGGTACGATCTATTTCTAGCCTACCTATCCCCTTGATTCGTTGGAGGCCATAATGGGATCCTTACCTTGAGATTGATCGAGGACAAGGGAGGAGACACCTTATTGTGTTGCTCGTCCCCCATCATTGCATGATTGAGGGTATGGCTGGATTTATTCCTAGGGAGCCAAAATTCTTGGGACCACCTATCATGATTTGTACCGAGTGGTCTATTTACGGGGAATTCATTGAGCCATCCGACCCTAGTTATGAGCTGGGTCTATGAGTGTTTCATCCCTTATGGGAGAGGTGTAGAGGTGGCAGATCCCGGAGCTATGAGGGTAACCAAATGGATAGACATGTCGATGCAGCTCGAGCACCTCACCATCCAATCACCTTCTTGACCACTAATGACATGGATGCCACACCTTATCGGCCATGGAAAGTTTATGGGGTGAGGAGGACCTTACTTTGATTTCTTACTCCACCACGGGGCAACTTGTTGACGGGATGGGGAGGGTGGAGATACATCCATTTGGTCAAGTGCCCTAGTAGTTTAGCCTTCCATACGTGGGTATGCTTCCCCAAAGTGTACCGGTATATAGATCAGTCCGGGAGGCTAGAGGAGGTCCTAGAGGATAGGGTTAGACAGTTGTTACTCTCGGTGTCCCCATTGTAGCTAGGAGGCTAGTACGAGCTTGAGGGAGAGCCGGTGCTCCTCAGGCACCCTTGCTTTAGATTTCCGCTGGTCTTGCCCATAGCAGCGATGACCCCATTGACATAGACTCTGAGTCCAAGGAGTTCACGGGGGGAGATGGAGGAGGAGACCGAGGCTGAGGTCAATGAGTTGGGTGGAGAGGAGGACAATGATCCTGAGTGGCATGACACTCAGGATATCTTACAGGTAGAGAGGGCGGAGCAGAGTGTGGAGAGGGTGACTCTAGTTTCAGAGGATCCACTCTCTTAGGGCTTGGGCAGAGAGGATGAGTCCGTAGTAGGACGTTATGTGGCCCTAGGCATAAGAGGAGTGCACCAGTCAGCGGCGGCATCTGTGGTAGGTGCCGACCCTAGAGATCCATCTTGGAGGCCCGGAGATCCGAGTGAGTTATCATCCTTCCTTTTAATGTTTGTTTCTAGTTAGAATTGCCTTAGTTGCTATCTCTCCTTTTTTATATTTTTTTCTATCTCTTGATTATTTCTAATTGGGTTTTTCCTTTGCTTGCAGAGACTACTGATGAGTGGTGAGACCTATTCACCGGTATGCACTGATACCTTGATGATCCCTATAGAGAAGACCCGTGTGGAGCTATCTATGGATGTAGGGGAGCCCTCAGTAGCTGGTAGGCATACCGACATTTTTTCCCTATCTCGGTATGTGGCCGGGATGGTGTTTACCCTCCGTACTGAGTTGGTAGGATACAAGACAGCAGTGCACTGATGAGGAGTCACTCTTATGGTGAGACTGCAGTTGCTCCTTGGGATCATGAGCCCTCTGTGTATCCCGAGCACCTGGCACAGCCAGAATTCTAGACAAGGGCATGCACCTTTCGAGGATCTCATAGGGGTTGAGAGGCCATTGGCTCTCGTAGATCATTAGTATGATGTATTTGTATTTCCCGGTGCTCTTTGAGCATTTTGACCATGTTTAGCGCATGATGGCATTATATAGAATTTGATATATATAAACTTTATATATATATATATATTCTTTTGGATTAGACTCTTGGTATCAATGTTCTTGTGATTTTATTTCGTACGTAAATTACAATGTTTTTTTATATGCCTTTCGGAATGTATGCAATGGAGAAAAATGATACAAATGTTTTCTTTCTTTTTGTATTTCATGATGTTGATGTATGATAATGTAGACACAACGTGATTTTGAAATTTAGTTTCTATAAGAAATTTTTGGTACTTCATTTTTGTTTTGAATAAATGAGATGATAAACCAGTATGATGAGTAGATGAACTTTCCCCATTCCTATCTCCACGCAACTAGTAAGATGTGAGGTCTCATCATTGAGAGCTAGAAAGGGCACAAGTTTTGAAATTTGTTAGATGGTGGTGATGAGAGATAGACAAAGATTTGGTGGAACCAAATTAGGATGCTACAAACCTACTCTACTCAAGTGAATCCATAGTTTAGAATGCTACTTGCTTTGTGGTTTATCTAGACTTAGATCCGTAGATGGCCACATGGTTGACAAAATTTGGTTTTTAGGGTTTTGAACTCTCTTGGAATTTTGGACATCTGATTCATTCATTTTTGAATCAATATTTCAAAGGTTCATTTGAATTGTTTGCTGACTACCTTCAATGTTTATTGTTAAGAGGACCCTCATACCCTAGCCCATGCTACTAGTCAAAAGCATGGGCTTATCACCATGGACAAGGTACAAGTGAGTAAGGGCATTCCCATCCTTTCCCAACCCTACGTCACTAGTAAGAGATGCAAGCTTATCACCAAAGGTTGGTAGGGCAAGGAAATGTGTAAAAATAATATTTTTGTTTAATCTATATTTGACTTATTTATTTGATAAAAATGTCGGTATGTTCTTAATTCCAAAGAGATATGCATAGGGATAGATGTGACACGATGAAGCTTCTAGAATAGACCATAGGCAAGACACCTATCCTAGGAGAAACCAAAAGTGAGAACAAGCATGCAGACCTTGGTATGGTTACCATTAAGACTTTGTCATATCTAGCTTTGTATGGATGAAATGATTCTGAAATGGTGATGATGTTATGAAAATGAAGAAGTATTTTTGAAAGCTAATTTTAATATCATCATAAGCTTGTAATGAATTACTTTGGGAATAAGTTCCTTGATCACAAGATTTGTATGAAACAAGCGGATGAAATGAACCTAACTACATGAAGATGCAATGTAGATATAATTATATAGATAGTGCTAGTCACTTATGCATAGAATCGCTTAAGGTGTAGGGAATTGATAGTTTCACCAAATTCCTCACCCTCCAGTGTGCATAAGAGATATGCACCATTTCCATAGTCCTTCATGACTCGGTATGGGCCCAACCATTTGGGCCGGAATTTCCTCCCTTCACCGGTCTTTTTATCGATCCGGTTGTCTAGTCTTAGAACTAGATCACCTTCATATATGTCTCATTCATAGACCTTCTTGTTATACTATCGGCACATCCGGTCAGCATAGACTCTGTGCCACTGTTCAGCATCTAACCTGGCTTCATCTAGGCTTTCTAGTTGGGAGAGACGTGCTTCTCTATAAGTGTCTTCATCTAGAATCCCTTGTAATGAGATGCGGAGATTGGGTATTTCAACCTCAAGTGGGAGAACTGCTTCTGCTCTAAATACTAGTGAGAAAGGAGTTTCTCCTATTGATGTTCTTATTGAAGTTTGGTGGGCCCACAAGGCCAAGTATAACTTTAAATGCCAATATTTTTTGTTTTCTTTCACCGTTTTAAGGAGAATGGCTTTCAATGTTTTCTTTATTGCTTCAGCCTGTCCGTTGGCTTGAGGGTAATATAGGGAGGCTGTATGATGGCTTATTTTAAATTTATTGCATAGTTAACAAACCTTGTCATTCTTAAAATAAGTCCCATTATCTATGATAATGATTTTTGGGACACCGTACCTGCAAATGATTTGGTTCAAAATGAACTTGGCGATCACGGAACCTGGTACAGCAGTGAGAGGCATAGCCTCTACCCATTTGGTAAAATACTCGATGGTCGTGATTATGAAGTTATGGCCATTTGTAGATGAGGGAGAGAATTTCCCTATCAAATCTAGCCCCCACGTAGAAAAGGGCCATGGAGTAGCGATTGGTTGTAGAGCTTATACCGACATGTGAATCTCGTGGGAGAAGTCTTGGCATTTATGACACTGCATACAAAATCTCTTGCGTCGTGTTCTAGAGTGGGCCGGAAATATCCCATTTGATGTATTTTGTGAGCGGTGGCATGACCACCGAAGTGGCCTCCACATATCCCATTGTGAGATTCATGGAGAATCTTCTTGGATTCTTCTATGTCAACACACCTTAGAAGCATTCCATCGAAAGCCTTATGATAGAGCACTTGTTCTATAATAACATATTTAGCTACGATAATGCGTAACCACCTTCTTTGTTGAGGCGTAGCACCTTCTAGATATGTATGGTTCATGATATAATTAATAATATTATTATACCAAGGACATTCAGAGATGGGAGGTCCAGTTTCGACGTAATATATGCATTCATCGGGAAAGTCCAAATCGACTAGATCACCTCCATCTAATGGGTTGTCAGCTAACCAATCTGCTATGATTTTTCCCTTAACGGACTTTTTATTTACAAAATTTAATTCAAATTCACCCATTAATGTCATAAAGCATCCAGCCTTCTTAGAGAAGGACCCTTGCGTGAGGAAGGTTTGTAAATGGTCTATTTTTACAATGACCCTCATTTCTTGATTTAGCATGTAATATCTTAAGTGTTTGGTTGTGAAGACTATGACAAGGCACTCTTGTTATGCTTGTGTAAAGGGTGTTTCATAATTGAGTAACGTGTGGCTTATAAAATAAATCACACGTTCTCTCTTGTCATCATCTTCTTGAGCTAGCATATAGGCTAGCAAGACATTGGTAGCTCGTGAATATAAGATTAAAGGGTGGTTTGGTTTAGGTGGCATTAACATGGGTGGTGACAATAGGAAATGCTTAACTGCTTTGAAAGCATCGTTGCAGTCATTAGTCCAATCGATACTATACTATTTCTTGAGTAGATTGTTAATTAGATGAATGGAAAATCTTTAGTCTGGGATGAATCTTCGGATTGCATCGAGTTTCCCAAGAAACGACCTGATTACTGATTCATCCGATGGTGGGATCATTTCAAGAACAACCCAGATTTTGGCTGGGTCTACATCGATCCCTCATGATGATATAATGTAACCGAGGATCTTCCCTCCTGTCATGCCAAAAACACATTTTTCTGGGTTTAGTGTGACTCCGTATTCTATCAAATGTGAAAGAATGATACGAAGCACTTCTGGGTGATCACAGTGCTTCCTGGCCTTGGCCAACAAGTCATCTACATAGGATTCCATGATCTTGTGAATAAGATTGTGAAATATGTATGTCATTGCCCGCTGGTATGTGGCACCAGCATTCTTGAGACCAAATGGCATAACAACGTAGCAATAGGTTCCCCAAGGAGTTATAAATGTGGTTTTGGCTTGGTCTTGTTCGGATATTTTGATTTGATTGTATCCTAAGAATCCATCCATGAGAGACAAAAGCTTGAATCCAGTTGTTGCGTCAATGATGATGTCAATGGATGGTAATGGGAAGTTGTCCTTGGGGCACGCCTTGTTAATGTCTCGAATTCTATGAAGATGCATATCTTCCCATTCTTTTTAGAATGGGGACGATATTAGATATCCATTGAGAATAATCAAGCGACTTGATGAATCCTACTTGGAGGAGTTTCATTACTTCTTCCTTTACCAAGAGAGCCACCTTGGGTTTCATTGGTCTCGATTTTTTTTAATTGGCTTTGCATCTGATTTGGTGATGAGGTTATGTACCACGATGTGTGGTGTAACCCCTATCATTTATTTATAATTAAATGCGAAAGCCTTCTAATGTTCTTTGAGGATTCAAGTGTGTATTTCTATTTCTTCTAGAGTTAACAAAGATCCTAGTTTCAAGATATTTGGGTCTTCCTCTGTTCCAATGTTAATATCAATTGTTTCTTTAATTAAAGAAGCATTACCTTCTTCAAACTTAGGTGGGGCTAGAGGTAATTCCAGATCGTCTCCATTCTCTATTGTGTACATGCTAAGTTCTTTTTGTGGGGAAGCTCTATCATGGGATTTCCAAAGTAGGAAGATGAATGTGGGATTAATGAAGAATCTACCTCATGATGGGTGAGATGTAACACTGCATAGGCATTTAAGTAATCTAGAGTGGCTCTATCACTATCAACGTGGTCTAGGATAATAGAGTTGTTCTCAGCTATGTTCGTTAAAAGAGGGTTTGACATTGTTTTCACTAATGGTTCAGTATGAAGGGATACCATGAAATGGGTATCTTCTAACTCACTATTTGGGGTGAAGTATGATGTTGAGGTTGCTATAGAATCCATAAGAATATTTTGTTCTCATGGGATTTCTTCAATGGATATGAAGTCGAATTCTTTTCTCAAAGTTAATACCGTTGTTTTGTAGAGTTGTAAGTGTTCAACTCTAGTTTCATACACCTCATAGACTTTTTTTTATACTAATTGAGAGTCTCCTAACACCCTAATGTCATTAACACTAAGCCTTTTAGCTATGATGAGGCCAAGGAGGAGGGCTTCATACCCTGCACCATTGTTTGTACATTCAAAATTTAGTTTAAAGGTGAACGTAGGATCTTTTCCTCGGGAGAAGTAAAGATCACACCTGCCCCAGCCCCATAACGACATCTTGCTCCATAGAAATGGAGAGTCCAATATTTAGTTTGGAAGATGGACGTTGGGACATTCATTACATCAATTTATTCTACTTCTTTACTTCTACCATGCAGAGATCCTCTATTGGAAGAGCACCAACACCTAGGGTATATCCCATAGCTACATAATCAAATGGTAGGAAAATTGGTAGATCCTATTCTAGTAAGTCGAAAATCTTCACAGTGGTTCCTAATGATAATGTTTCTACAATGTTAGTCTCATCCTTGAGGGTGCGATAGTCTTGATTAGGCTCATAGTATTAAGATCTGTTGAAGGTATCAATTTTTCTTCTGGTTTCACGTGTCGGTCAATTTATTAAGTTGGTTTGTTGGGAGTTCAAACTCAGAGTGAATGCCCGGTCTTTTCTTTAAGTTAGCTAGGTGTATATCGAATGGTTTTGGATCACCTTTGGCTATGAATACCTTTCCTAAGTGTAAGAACCTTACTTCTTGAAATAACGTAGAAGGGATTGCCTTCATACGGTGTATCCATGGTTGGCTGAGGATCATATTATAATTGGTTTCCCGATCTATAATATAAAACTCAGTCAGGATTGTTTTGGGTCCTAAGGTAACTGGTAGTATTATAGTTCTAATCGAAGTGGCCTTAAGGCTATCATAGCCTCTTAGTGTATTCCGAGTCATGGAATAGTTTGTTTCTCCATACCCTAGCTTTTGAAGGAAAGAGAAGGGGAATGTGTTAACTCACTGCCCCATCGTCAACCATTACACGTTTAACGTAATTTTATAAACCCACACTTGCAAATGTAAGGCCGATCACTTCTGCGTGTAATCTCGGTGTATTTTGGCATTTTTTTTATTTCGAATATAAACTTGGTATCCCTATCTGGCTGCCCCGAAGGGTGGATATCAAAGTCTATATGATTTACCTATGTTTGGGGAGGTGGAGTGATGTTAATTAAATGACCTAAACCTAATGCCTCTAAAAGAGTAGCCACAGTGGGGTGAGGAGAGTTCCTCGTGAATCCAAAAATATGTGAGAGAAGGTTTTATTTAGGTCATTAATTAGATCATAGGCACCTATGGGTTTCACTAATATTTGTTGGATGTTATCTATCTCTAGTGAGTAACTTGGACTTGGATGAGAGGAATACTCTCGTGTCCTTATTCATGACTTCCACGGTAGTTCGGTATCTAATTATACTAAACTAACTATCTTGGGTCATGGTTGACTTCCTAATTGTGGTGCAACAGGTGGATTTAGTGAAGTTGAGGCTTCATTATCATTATTTCCTACCATTACACCTTTTTTTGTCCCATTTGGATTTAATTTGTTGTTATTATGACTTGGGAGTGGATCATTGAAGATCTTGAGGGGAGAATTTTGAGGGGAAACTACCCCTGTAAAAGTATTTGGTGTTCGTGACGTAGGATCTGCCAAGAACATATCTATGAAAAGTTGTCTTTTCTCCTCTGGAAAATGTTGCATGAATTTATTATAGTCACGACACGTACTAGTATTGTGGCCTCAAATCTTGTGAAAACCACAATACAAGTTAGGATTGTAATTTCTAGGTTGCTGGTTTGGCGTATATTGCGGTCAAAACTTTGATCAAACCATTGTCTATTAGGATTAAGGTTTTGTATTTGTTATTTTTGGTTTTGGTTCTTATTTTGATATCCATTGAATTTTGGCTTGGATCCTGTGTCTAGATCTGCCATTTTTGTTTTTGTTGTTGTGGATGATTAAAATACACCAAATTGATTGTTTTGGGTCCTAAGGTAATTGGTAGTATTATAGTTCCAATCGAAGTGGCCTTAAGGCTATCATAGCCTCTTAGTGTATTCCAAGTCATGGAACAATTTTTTTCTCCATACCCTAGCTTTTGAAGGAAAGAGAAGGGGAATATGTTAATTGTTGCCCCATCGTCAAACATTACACATTTAATGTAATTGTTATAAACCCACACTTGCAAATGTAAGGACGGATCACCTCTGCGTGCAATTTTAACGTCTGTTGGCATTTTGTTTATTTCAAATATAAACTTGGTATCCCTATCTGGCTTCCCCGGAGGTGGATATCAAAGTCTATATGGTTTACCTATGTTTTAGGAGGTGGAGTGATGTTAATTAAATGACCTAAACCTAATGCCTCTAAAAGAGCAGCCCTGTGGGCAGGAGAGTTCCTTAGAAAATCCAAAAAGGAGATGTGAGAGAAGGTTTTTGTTAGGTCATTAATTAGATCATAGGCACCTACGGGTTTCACTAATATTTGTTGGATGTTATCTATCTCTAGCGAGTAACTTGGAATTGGCTAAGAGGAATACTCTCGTGTCCTTGTTATAGCTTCCATGGGTAGTTCGGTATCTAATTCTACTAAACCGACTATCTTGGGTCATGGTTGACTTCCTAATTGTGGTGCAACAGGTGGATTTAGTGAAGTCGAGGCTTCATAATCATTATTTCCTACCATTACACCTTTTTTCATCCCATTTGGATTTAATTTATTGTTATTGTGACTTGGGAGTGGATCATTGAAGATCTTGAGGGGAGCATTTTGAGGGGAAACTGCCCCTGTAAAATTATTTGGTGTTGGTGACGTAGGATCTACCAAGAACATATCTATGAAAAGTTGTCTTTTCTCCTCTGGAAAATGTTGCATGAATTTATTGTAGTCATGGCACATACTAGTGTCGTGGCCTCGAATCTTGTGAAAACCATAATACGAGGTAGGATTGTAATTTCTAGGTTGCTGGTTTGGCATATATTGCGGTCCAAAACTCTGATCAAACCGTTGTCTATTAGGATTAAGGTTTTGTATTTGTTGTTTTTGATTTTGGTTCTGATTTTGATATCCAGTTGAGTTTTGGCTTGGATCCTATGTCTGGATCTTCCATTGTTGTTGTTGTTGTTGTGGATGATTAAAATCCACTGAATTTATTGTTGGGGTAAAGTTGTTGTTTTTTTGTTATTAACCAGTGGTGGAGTATTTATAACATTGACCTTTTTAGCTTGGTCAGTTACCCCATCGGTTGTTGCGCCACAATTTTTGCTAAGGATTTTAGGTCCTTGATTGATGTTTGTGGTAGTAGGGTAGTTTGTAGTATTCTGGTTGGGGGTGATTAACCTCCGTTTTCTCCATACATCTTGCATCGCTATCTATTACCACTTGATCTATTCGAGAGTGCTCTCAAGTACTTCATCATAAGTCCTTAGTGGGAACTTCTGGACTTCTTCTTTTACCTCTCTCTCACGAGAGAATGAAGAATAAATCGCATAGTTCCATATGGTCCATGTTTGGAGCACTTTCGAAAGAATAAAGGAGTATATGCCATCTCTCGGATGAAATGAGTGACAAATTCATTGTGCTCTTGTTTAATGTGTAAGAATTCCCCGATTCCTATTCTTAATAGTTTGTTCATGTCAAATGCTTTAATGAACTCTGCGAACGAGTTGTTTAAATGAATGGATGGAAGCTTCGTATTCTCAGAATACCAATCGAGGCGATGCCCTCTAAGGTTTTGGGGAATATTTTGGCAACAACCCCATCCCAAGGAAGCAGTTCTCAAATGGCTATGGCATAGGCCTTAATATGTGTATTCAGGTCTCCCTCCCCTTTGTATTTGGGAAATTCGGGAAGAGGTCTCGGAAGCATGACGCTTCGTATGGTGAAGTCTAAGGGCTCTTTCAAATACTTTGAGTAAGTCACTATTTTGTAGGTTTCGACCATTGATGGTGCCTATTGAGGGGGAGGTGGAATGAGTTGTTGATACGACATAGCATATACGTTTGCGGGGGCATAAGGACACCCCTATGGTTGAGCAAGCATCTTTGGGAGAAGAGAACATATCTCCTTGTGGTGACTTGGAGTACATGTTTAAGTATGAAGGCATATTCACCAAGAGTGGATTGTGTTGTACAAGATCGGGAGGTATCATATTCTCACCCGAACGGTGTTGGAGGCGATGGTTCTAGTCGGTGTTTGTTGCGAATACTAAGGAGGCATGCCCAATGTGCCCATTCCCGTGAGGAGGTCTACTTGGCTAGAATGATGTGGAGGATTGGAATTTCTGCCTTCATGAATTGAGATGTTTGACACGCTTGAGAAAATTCTAACCCTCTAACTCTTTCTACTAAAGTCGAAATGAATTCATTTGGTGAAGTCACAATTTCTTTGACTTGGTGGCATTTGTTGTATATTCTAAGGTTATATAGGCATGTGATACCCTACTATGAATTGATCATTTCCCTGCCAAGTTTCATCGAGGGCATTTCCTATAGGTAGTGGCATGGAGGTGTTTTCTTGAAAAGAGACCTCGGGTCGTGTTTGTAAACTTCCTATAGGTGGGTACATACTCCCAGAGCGTTGTTCATTCCTGGCGTAACACACTGAATGTTCATCATCTAAAACTAGGTATGGATCTGATTGTCTACTAATTTGTGGTCTAAGCAGCACCTGAGGAGACGAACTAGATTCTCCTGTGAATGTCATATTGTTCGAGCCTGAAGGCTCTGTTTGTTACATTTGTGTGAGTTGATCCAACTCCTCTATTTGGAAAGATGAACTATATCTAGTCCTTAGAGGTGGAGCTTGTGTTGATAATTGGTTATTTGAATAGTTTTCACCCCATACTGAGAGCGAGGGTGATGACTATCTATTCAGTTGAGCGTAGTATGCCTCAAGACCTAGGAGAGGTCTGCCATATGCATCAAATCCCAACATATTCGGGGTAAATGAATACCCACAGAATAATGGGAAAGAGAGAAGGTGGAAGAAAGAGGTAATAAAGAAAAGGGGAAGCACTGTGTGGTTCACGTTGGGTTCACCAATTTTGTATGATGGAAAAGTGACAAGTGAGCATGGGAATCTACAAGTAACTCTTCCTCGCACTTGGACCTCCTAAGGTCATCTTTGAGATAGCCAGTGGGGATGGACTATACGTGGGGTATGGGTAAACTAGTTAGGAAATCTTATATCTTCGACACACACTAATGGAATCTATAAATCTAAGGCAAAGAAGGCCCTCCTAACCTAAACTGGCATGATAGATCAGTTGGTGAGGATGACTGCTTGAAGGCTCCAATCAATATCGAGCTCTAGCATAATTCAATCTATAGGTTGTGGGATATGGGGAAAATGACCTGGGATTGTTTCATGTATATCTCCAGATAGGGTCATAGGATGGATGATGGATATGGTGGATTCTATGGGTAATTCTCCAACCTAGTCTAGAAATCCTTAGCTTTGTTAGCTACTATATCCAATAGGGATAACTATGTGATGATAATAGGTGGAAGTGGAGTGGATCTAAATACTAATGTGCGTAAACCGGTGTCGACATCAGATTGACATGTGGACTTGTTGGGTTGAGGCACGATAGGCTTGAATACATATTCTCTAGGCTCCATAGGTCCCGTGATTGTCATGTAAGAGGAAATGATATAAAGCTAACTAATGATAGAATAAATTGACTACGGAAGATATATCTATGTATATTCCTAAATATGATATTTTGATAAACTACTAAACATAATTTAAAAGAGAAATTATCTAATATATCTAGAAGTTGACAACTAAACTAATGATGAAATTAAAACAAACAAAGCAACTAAGTATAGCTACTTGTGCATGCGATTTGTGAATCTATTCTAAGTAACTAGATAACTGATCTAATCTATTTGAAAGACTCTCGATCCTACCTCAGAAGTGAGGAGTGAATCATAGTTTCTCATAAACTATCAATCCCCATAGCTTCCTTGGCAATATTGAAAGTAAAATTAACTGAAATGAAATGATTGGCTACTCTACTTGATATGCTTTAACTATAACTTTGAAATCTTGAACTGGATTTTACATAACAGTGGAAAATCCGATGGTGTGTGGCCTTGTCCCCTTAGTGTGATTTCCTCGTTCTTTCATGCTCATGTGGATCCAGAAAATCGTGTAATGCTAGCATCAGTAGAAGTAGATATTGGGATAATGGCAGCTTAGGATGCAGATTGAATACAATGTGAGTAGGAGAGGGATAGTGCAAGAGAACAAAGCTTGGCTTATGTAATTCCTAGTGGGATTTATTGCAAGTCATGCAACATAAAACATCTAGAACCTAAAACTATCCTATTTGACAAGCAGAACCTGCAACTTTAATGGCTTCCTACTAAAAATCAAACTATCCTACTCCAATTGATTGGATGAAATAATAACAGCACTTGCACAAGGAGAATATGTGGCTTTCTAACAGCTAAACAACACTAACCATGCATATAACAAATGAAACTATGAATCCTAAGCAAAATTGAAAGGCTAAGCTATTGAAATGAGAAATTTAGAGGCAAATTTGAGGGGCCATTTGCTTGAGCACAAGCTAGCTATTTATAGAATCCCATTTACCCAAAGGTGAAAACCAAATTGATCTCTTAAACCATAAACAATGCCAAAACACTATTCCAGGGAACCAGAATCATAAATACAAGAAAAGGCGGTGAAAAAAGCTGGTAAACGTTGAAAATTTACATGAGTCGCGTTAAAAAGAGC
Source organism: Taxus wallichiana var. yunnanensis (assembly GCA_018340775.1). Classification (NCBI taxonomy): domain Eukaryota; kingdom Viridiplantae; phylum Streptophyta; class Pinopsida; order Cupressales; family Taxaceae; genus Taxus; species Taxus wallichiana. Next base: position 689,358,751 of record CM031240.1, read on the forward strand.
ATTCTGGAAAATGCGTGAAGGACTCGCCACCCTGAGTAGGGCAGCGGTTTCGTCACTAAAGACCGAAAAGTAAAGAAAAAGAGGGGGAAGGAAAAAGCAAAGCACGCAGGGGCTAAGCGGGGCATGTGGGATGTTAACACATACTTGGAGAGATTTTCTGGATCTTGAACACCTTGCGAGGAGACCTGTATCATCATTGGGGCACATGTAACATTGTTCCAAATGCGCGTGTAGTACCCTACAATTTTGGGTACGTATAGTAACTAGGCCCTCAACCATTAAAATACATAACAAGACTCGTAGGAGTAACTCATGAATCATACATATCATCTCCATTTGCCTCCCAAATCACCATAGGAATCCCAAAATAACTTCATATGCCTCTCACTATAGAAAAGAATAGTAATTCCAAAACCAAGCTAGGTCACTCACCAAAATCCTCATTACCTAAATATAAGAGATATATTTCCAAAACTAGGTCGAGTCACTCTCCAAATAGCCCCATCACCTGAATATAAGAATAACAATTCCAAAGCTAGTCTAGGTCACTCACCAAAGAGACCTATCACATGAATATAAGAACCATAGTACAATATCAAATTCAGGTCACTCACCAAGAGCCCCATCACATTATCTCTCCATTAAATGAGGTTGAGTCACCCTACGGCCCTAGGCACATAGAGCCCTGTCATCTCCAATCAAGTGGCATAGTAACTTGTAGCTCTAAAGCTATATAGTCCCATGACCCCCTTGGGGCATACCCCCATAAAATGAAGTGGGTCCATAGGTCCAACCACTCTTTGGTGAATCTCATGACCCTAATCCATCACATCACAATAATAGAACAACTGTAAAAATGAATTTCAATCACTAAGTGGCATCAAATTCCAAACCTTAGACTAGGCTACAAAAATTTTAAACTCCAATAAGAAAATTTAATACTAATCTTAATAAATGGCTAAACACCTACAGTAATGAAAAGGCCTCCTGTTAGGACAAAATAAAATTATATGCCCAAAATTTAAAAATACATCAATCAAGAAAATTATTGGTTCTTACAATAATTGAGAAAATTATCAATTTACAAATAAAATACGAACATAGAAAAATCACATTACGATCACTATGTGGCCCTTCTATGGTGACCAAAGGGATACTCATCCATTTGTTGGAATTGGCTCACAAAATGCACATAACTAGTATAAAAGTATCTCCATATATATTTTAATCACACATAAAAGGATTCATATAGTCAGTATCACATAGTATTATTCGATAGAAAACCCATATAGGGGAGAGAAGGGACTCTAGTTTTCATAAGTTGAGCTTAAGGTGGTGCACATCCATAATATACTGAACAAGTACAAAGTATACCAAATAGATAGAAGTGGGTTTTCAGTATTCATGAGACTCCACTTATAAAATCATACTTGGCTTAATGTTATGGGCACTTGGTTCACATCTTCTATATGCACACATACACTTTGATGCTAACCATAGTGAAGAGTAGTGTAGGGTATGCAATATATCACATAGCCGAATACTAACATGGTGATTATTTACGCAAAACAACCATAAAATATCATGCATGGTGAAATTATAAGGTATAACATAACAATGTTCCATAGTTTATAACACATAAAATTTCCACACAATGCACCAAAAGTGTAAGTACAATATAATAGGGGCCATATGATCATCATATGACCCTAATTCATGACACACATTTTATCACATAACACTTCATACACACACACACATACATATATGGATGAATATAGTAATTAATGTCATTACCTATACACAATTACAAGACAACATGGTGACATACATCATGATACATCATAATATGGTGGAAACAACACAATATGACACAATTTATCGGGGACCATCCTTTGGCTCAGCACATTGATACACATATACAACATCAAAGATGATGAAACCCCACCACACTTTAAATATTCACATAAAAATGGCTCTTCAACCAAAAATGTGGTAATAAACATGTAATACGTGATTAATCCATGAGAGAGAGAGAACTCTCATCACAAAACAAAAAAATGTCACATATAGTCCACACCAAGTGATAAGCACTACAAGTGGCATTCACATGATAAAAATTACAAGTTTGTCACATCACAACAAAATAACACATTAATCTTCCAAATCCTCTACCATCATGCATAAATACCCAAACCCCAAACTTTTCCAGAGGTTTGAGAGTATGAACCTCCACTCTAATACCATTTGTCATGCCGATAATTTACACACAAAAAATAACATTACAAGATTTTTTTTCTTTCATTTCATGTTACACAACACCACTAAGGCTCACAAGAAATACTCAACATCACATGTGTTGTATACACCAATGTGAAGAGAGTGCAAATAACAAGATGAAACAAGATACAAATTGATGCCACACTTCCCCAAACGAACATATATAACTTATGACACAACCATAAAAGAGCTCAAGGATAGGAATGTTCCAAAAAAAAATCATCACCATGGGTACATCTTATTTATAATTAAATTTCCAAGAGCATTAATTACACAAGCATAAATTATCATTCTCAACCTACATATTATTAATTTCATATATTTTTTTAATTAGGGGTAAATATTTTTGAAGGGACTATACCCTATTACAAAATGAGCTCAAAAGCTAGATAAAGCAGAAAAGAATAGTCCATAGTTTTGAAGGGACTATACCCTTATAAAAAAAAGGCTCCAAAGCCATATAAAGAAATAAAAACATCAAGTTTGGATCAACATCTAGAAAAAACATGTATGCCCAACTATAGTTAGCTAAGGAACTATACCAAAGGATCAAAACAATAACAAAACTACAACTAAGCAACATGAAAACAACCTCTTGACAACATAAAAAAAAAACCTATAGTAAGAATTATTCTCCTCACTTGTCTGCTTTGTCAATATTTTTCCTTACCTTCTGCAAAGAGGTGAAGAGTGCCAAGGAAATGACATGGGTGGGATCCTTCTTATCTAACTATGAGAGAGTCAAGTTCCTTACTAGTTCTAACTCCCAAATGCAACAGGAATGTCACTAAGTACACATACACTTTTGACATGCTGCTCCAAAAATTGTAAATAGCCTTAAGCATAGACATGGTATAGTCATGCCTTCCTTTTTCATTTCCCAACCTATTATCTAGTGAGTTAAGCTTCTTGAAAATTTCAATAATCTGATCATTATCCTGCTCAGGGTCATTGTGCATCTTCCTTTTTCCTTCTCTCTTGCAAACCTGCTTGAGTTCTTCTTTCAAATCCCTAACCTCCTTTTCCAGATTGATAATACTATTGAGAAGGACATCCTCCCCTTCTGTAGCAGAAGCACCAGTTGGATTGTTGATATGGAGCAGATTTTTAGCAAACTCAAATTTTTTTTCTACGAAGGATTCCTTGGGAGGGGAAGGGATGATTTATGGGGTAAAGTGGATTTTTGGTTCTAATTATATATCTTACATTGGATGGATATAGCCAACTTGTGGCTATTATAACTTCTTATCATGACTTATCTCTTTCATATATGATATATTATCATTAGTAGGTCAGCCTGGGTGATGGCCATAAAATAGGAATAGTATAAATAGGGGTTAGTAGGTAGTTCTTGATCATCTCAAACATTTGAGTCTTATTGTATGTTTTGAAGGTTTTCCCCATGAAGTGGATAATCTATTATACTTTCATATTGAGATCATTTATCTGAAATATTGTGTTATTTAGTGTTCTATTGCTGGAGATAATCATAATTATTCAAGTAATTTCATTACAAGTGGTATTAGAGCTTGAACTCGGCCAACACTGCATCAAACCCTAATTGTGATGGTTTTCCATATCTCAAAATCGGTAGTAAATTTTTCAATTTGTTTTTAAGGTGTGGTGAAATCAGTCAAGTAAGATCCTCTCCAAAATTCAAGTAGTTTTGACTTAATTTACAAAAGTTATAGTGGTTTTATGTTTTTCATAATTCGGCTCCATAGAGTACATTTTTGGAATTTTTCCAAGTTTCTTATATTTTCGAAACCTCTATAAAAATAGATAGGGTTTCTTCTTTATGAATTCCTATATTTAGCCAAATAATTTGTGAAACCCTAAACCCTAAAATTTTTCCCTACTAAGTCTACCCCAAGGCCCAAACCCTACATCATGGTTGGTAGATCTACCCGAGGCCAAGGGAAAGGATAAGAAACTCTAGGAATGACCCCAAATAAGGAGGAGATGGATTCGAGTCTGCAGGGTTTAGGAGTATCTGAGGTGGTCATCCAACTTCAGGAGAGGGTAAATAATATGGTGAGTAAAGATTACCTTAATAATGAGCTTCTTCAACTACAAGGTAGCCTGAGGAATGAAATTTAGAAGGATTTTCTCGCAATGCAATAGGAGATTTTTGCAAGCTATTTCAAACACAACTCCCAATTCCAGTCATATGGGTTCCTCTAGTAATGGTCACATAGACCCAAATCACTCCAATCATGGAGGATCCTTTACTCATTCAGGTGGCTCTCCTCACCAATGGCAGGGAATTATCCCAAAAGTGGAAATGCGTAAATTTGATGGAAAGGATCCACTCAATTGGATCACCCAAATGGAAAATTTCTTTGATCTCCATCAAATTCCAGTAGGACAAAAGGTAAGCTTGTGGCATTCTTATACCTAAAACCCGGTCAACTTTTTTTCGTATCGTTGGTTATGTGATCAAAGGTAGAATAATGGCCTAAATGTCACATGGATAGTTTTCAATTAAGAGCTTAAATTACACTATAGTTATAGTGTTTTCTTATAATTACTTCAACCAATAGAAAAGTTACACTAAACAAGTTCGTTAGAGTGTATGTCCATCAATTCCAAACTTTATCCTTACGTGTGGAAGATATTATAGAAGAATATTTGAATGACCTATTTCTTGGGGGTCTTAATGACCACATGAAGCATGAGGTATGCATGTTTAACCTACTCTAGGTTTCTGATTCTATTATCATGGCAGGTAGAGAAGAGGAAAAAAATTTGTCCAATAGAAGGGAGCCCTTCTCTAGCATAAAAGATCGTATCACCTTGCCTCCTTTGAACACTCGGTCGAGTTCAGTGACACCTCAAAAATTGAAGAAAAAAGAGCAAAAGGGTTATATTTTAAGTGTGATATAAAATATGGACCCAATCATAAATTTTCTAAAAAATAATTGCTCTACATTGAAGGGTTAGGTGATGAGGAAGAATATGAGGAAACATCAACAGAGGAAGTGGAAAAATTAGAAGAATAATCTGAGATCCCCAACCTACTATTTCATGCCATGCTCTATCAGGTATTAGTACTCCACAAACCCTTTAGGTCATGGGTTATTTTAATAAGAAGAAGGTAACAATATTGATTGATTCAGGGAGCACACATAATTTCATAAATCATAAGTTGGCAGCAAGACTGAATTGTTTCATCTACCCATCACCGGAGTTTCAAGTAATGATTACAGATGGTGGCACATTCCAATGTTAAGGTAAATACCATAAATTCAAACTCATTATGGGTGACTACACATTGGATATATGATGTTTTCTATCCCCATGGGTGGAGCTGATATTATCTTAGGTGTTTGGTGGCTCAAACCTTTGGGCACCATAGAGATAAATTTCTAGGAATTGTTCATGCACTTTCATTCCGAGGGTAAAAATTTGAAATGCAATGTTTACAATCTAAAGATCCTCTAGTGTTGAGTTCTCATAAAATGCGAAAGATTCTTAAAAATGGGTCTGAAGTTTTTGTAGCACATATTTTCTCTATGGAAGCCCAACCGTAAATGAAGGTATTGCATCCTAATCTTCACAAGGTTATTTATCAACATGCAATTGTCTTCAAGGAACCAAGAGGTTTTCCTCCTGAAAGACAGAATGATGATTTCATTCAGTTTATTCTAGGAATCTTACCTCCCAACATCAAGCCTTATAGATACCCATATATGAAAAAGAGTGAGATTGAGAAGATGGTGGAGGAAATGCTAAAATGGGTATTATTCATCATAGTCGAGTGATTATTCTACTCCGTGGTGATGGTGCATTGTAAGGATGGAAGATGGCACATGTGTCTAGACTATAGAGATTTCAACAAGTTCACTATCAAAGATAAGTTTCCTATTCCTATCATTGATAATTTATTAGATGAGTTGCATGGTGACATTTATTTTACAAAATTAGATCTGTATTATGGGTCACCAAATTAGAGTAAAGAAAGAATATATTAATAAGAAAACTTTCATAACTCATCAAGGCCATTATGAATTCCTAGTGATGCCATTTGGTCTTATCAATGCTCCCTCCATATTCCAAAGTTTGATGAATTCAATATTTATACCATTCTTAAGAAAGTTTGTCTTAGTATTTTTTGATGATATACTCATCTACAACAAATCATGGGAGAAACACTTACAATAAGTCAATACAGTCTTAAAAGTCTTAGAGGATCATCAAATTTATGCCAAGCCTTCAAGTGTTCCTTTGGGGTACATGAAGTGGAATACTTGGGCCATATTATTTCTCACAAAGGTGTTAAGGTGGACCCTCACAAGATCCAGGCCATGGTGGAATGGGAAATTCCAAGAACCCTCAAGCAATTACGAGGTTTCTTAGGTCTCACAGGGTATTATCACAAATTTGTAAAAAAATATGGTAGTATAGCAGCACCACTCACAAATCTATTGAATAAGGACTCCTTTTAGTGGAATGAGGAAGTGTCAGACAATTTGAAAAATTGAAGGTGGCTATGTGCACCACTCCAGTATTGGAAACTCTAGATTTCTCCAAAACCTTCATAGTTGAGTGTGATGCTTTAAGAAATGGAATTGGAGTAGTACTTATGCAAGAAGGACATCCCATTTCATTTGAGAGTTGGTAGCTAAAAGGAAAGAATTTGTTGAATCCCACCTATGAGAAGGAAATTATGGTAATACTACATGCGGTCAAACAATGGAGACCATACTTGATGGGTAGACATTTTAAGGTAAAAATGATCATGATAGTTTGAAATATTTCCTCGAGTAACATCTATCTTCAACAGAACCATAAAAATGGGTCACTAATATATTGGGATATGACTTTGATATTGTTTATAAAAAAGGGAAGGAAAATTTTGTCGTTGATGCTCTATCTAGGAGGGATGAGTCCGTAGAAGCATTGTTATGTGTCATATCTATACTAAAGGTAGATTGGGTAGATCAAGCACAAGAAGAATGGAAAAAGATGTAACAACACATACTCTCATTCAGAATCTCTAGGTAGATCCATCCATATAATATCAATTTACATGGAAAGGGGATACATTGTGGTACAAAGATAGGTTATATCTATGTAAGAACTCTACCCTTAAACACCATGTTCTGTCAGAGATACATTCTTCTCCTAAAGGTGGCCATGTTGGGTTCTTAAAAACTTATAATAGAGTTGAGAAAGATTTATTTGGGAGTGGTTAAAAGGAGATGTTCAAAAATTTGTGGTAGAATGTTTGGTTTGCCAAAAAAATAAGGGTGAGACCATTAAGACACTACTTTACTAAAACTTTTATCTATTCCTAGTGATAAATGGGAAGAGGTATCAATGGATTTCATCACAAGATTACCTAAATCAGAAGGGAAAAGTATAATCATGGTTGTGGTGGAAAGACTTACCAAATATGCTCATTTTTGTGCCATGGCTCATCCTTTCACAGCTAGTATAGTTTCCATCTCTTTTAGGGATACAATTCAAAATCTCCATGACACACCAAAAATTATAGTAAGTGATTGTGATCTAATATTTACAAGTAACTTTTGGACTGATTTTTTCTTGTATCAATACCCAGCTTTCCCAAATTTCCTCTTATCATCCTCAATTAGATGGGAAAACTAAGGTGGTAAATAAATGTTTAGAGGGATATCTTTGATGTTTCACTTCAGATAAATAAGAACATTGAGTGTAATGGTTACCATTGGCAGAATGATGGTATAATACTTCATTTCATACCTCCTCCAAAATGTCTCCATTTCTAGGACTCTATGGGTACCATCCTCCATCACTCATATCTATCTTGAAGGTCAAACCGAAGGTAATAGTAGTTGAATATCACATTCAACACCAACACGAGGTATTCTCTAGTCTTAGAGAAAATTTGGTAAGGGCACAAAACCACATTAAGCAACAGGTTGATCAACATCATAGTGAGTGAAAATTTGAAGAGGGAGACTTTGTTTTGGTAAGGTTACAACCATATAAGAAGTTATCCTTAAAAAAAAAAAGGAGGATAATAATCTTGTACCCAAATATTGTGGGTCTTACTTGAGTTTTGTAGAAAATTGGTAGTGTTGCATATAATCTAGAGCTCCCTCTAGGAAGTAAAATACATCCATTCTTCCATGTTTCTAAACTTAAAAGAAAGTTATTGGGAAGAAAATTTCCACCCACTTAGTGCTTCAAGAAATGGATGAGGAAGGAAGAATAATATTGGAACTTGAAATGGACAAGTCATTATAGAGTACCTGATCAAGTGGAAGAACATGAATATTGAGGATGCATCATGGGAAGATGAAGCATTCATGTAATAGTATCCAAGGCTCCCAACATTGGGGACAATGTTTCCCTAAAGAGGAGGGTCATGTTATGCCCTTAATTATATATCTTACATTGGATGGATACAACCAAATTGTGGCTATCATGACTTATATTTTCATATATGATATATTATCATTAGTAGGTCATCTTGGGTGATGGCCATAACATAGGAATAGTATAAATAGGGGTTAGTAGGTAGTTATTGATCATCTCAAACATTTGAGTCTTATTGTATGTTTTGAGGTTTCCCCCTTGAAGTGGATAAGATATTATACTTTCATATTGAGATCATTTATCTGAAATATTGTTTTATTTGGTGTTCTATTGCTGGTGATAATCATAATTATTCAAGTAATTTCATTAAATTTTCCTTTGATTAATAGCAGTGGTGGGGGGTAGTGGATTTAGGGTAAGAAGGGGCAGCAACAAAGGTGGGAATTGAATGATGTTGAGAAAGGAAGTGGCAGTGAAACAGCATAATGAGGCCTTGGTGAAGGGGATGACACGGGTGTGGTTTTGAAACTCTAGAACAGAGTGTTCTAGTGAATTTAAAAGATAATGTGGGAAGCTAACATGTAAATTCCTTCTAATATGAAATATCTAATAATCATCTCAGTGCAATTTCATCAAATGGATCTAGAATGGAGGTCACTTTTATGCCTTCCATAACAAACTTGATATTTTCTCCATCTGCTAGGAATTTCTTGGCTTCAATTTTCTTGTCAACCCTCTTGCTGAAGAATTTAGCACCTTTGAGACTCAGCCCCGTGACCTCAACAATAAGCTCTTCATTGATTTTAATGCTTATCTCCCCATATTCAACCATTCTTTTCTTCCACCTAGTCACGAATTGAAGAGAAATGTCTTTATCATGACCCTGAATTTTTTCAATGAGATTTGAGACCCTTCCCATTTGCAAATAAGTCCATAAGGTCACATCCTCCTTCCAAGATGGGTCATAGGTGGGTTCAGTTTGACATGGAGCTCCACCCATTTTGTCATTGTTGTTTCTTTATTTCCCAATGGTAATGCTTTTCCCCAAAACCACTTCTTGACAACATCTTTGTATACCTAGAAAGTGTGTGAAGGCTAAGTGAAATTATTAGCTGTGCGTGAGGAGATAATCACTCTCAATACAACGAAGGGATTCTTAATGATATTTTTTATTTCATATTTATCCTTGATGATGTCATTATGTACCTTGCTAGGGAGGATGTCATCACTAAACCAAGTTTTCATGTTATTACTAACACCATAGTTAGCAAGACTATTTGCCACTTTGTTTCCTTCACGATATGAGTGGATGATTTGACAGTTTGCAAAGGATTTACAAATCTCAATAGATTCATAAATGAAATCCCTAATGGTCCAACTAGGGGGTTGTGCTTGATTTAAAATATTTATTATGTTTAAAGAGTCCCCTTCAATTATAATATTGGAAATATTACAATCTCTTACAAGTTTGATCCCCCATAGTGTTGTTAGGGCTTCAGAATAGTGATTTGTTTGGTGGCCCATTTTACCAAAAATAAAACAACAAAGCAGCCTATATGATCCCTAATCACCCCACCTCCTCCTGATGCCCCTGGGTTTCTTTTGGATTCCCCATCAAAATTCAACTTGTACCATAAGTTGGGTGGTTGAATCCAATGAACTAAAGATCTGTCAATGTTATTTTGATCATTCCTATGTGAATTTCCAGTATCAATCTTCCAAGAAACAAGTATATTTTCTTCATCCTTTGGGTATGGTGTATTTTTTTGAGACCTAATCTTTCAATGTTATCTTTTATAGAAATAAAAATTTCCTTAAAGATCTTGTTGCATACGTGTCTATTGTTTCTGAAGATTATTCCATTCGTAGTTTTCCACAATCTTCAAATGGTATGAGGTAGGACCAAATTCCATAATCTTCTTATCATGCATTTTTTATAATTTGGATCCCATTGCTCCCAAGCATACAAGAAGGTATTATGAAGGGTCCAATGTATATAAAAATTGGAAAAGATGAGACTCCAGACCTTTGAGGTATATTCACAATGCAAAAGAAAATGCTTTGTCTTTAGACTCTTTTTTACACATGAAACACATATTAGGCATGATGAAACACTTTTTAATTAGGTTATAATTAGTAATGATCTTTCCTTTTAAAATAATCCACAAAAAAATTAACTCTTGGGGTTAACTCAAGTATCCATATTTTACTCCAGTTTATAACACTTTGAATATTTGCAAAATGACCATTGTCTCCTGATTTGATAGTATAGTCCACATCAAAAGAGTGAACCCATATAACCTCATCCTTGGTATCCTTTTGATTGAGATGGATGAGTGCAAGTTATTGTTGTAGAGAAGAGACAACAAGTTGTAAATTTTCATTATCCAATTTGAGCTACTTCCAAGTTCTTTTGTTTCCATCCAATTCAATGTAATCTTTTACTTTATTCCCATATTTCTCACTTAGACTATCTTTAATGGAGCAAAATTTATCACTCAACCTGAAATTTGTCCAACTATCTTTCTAAAAATGTATATCCTATGTCCATTTCCTACTTTCCATCTACAACCTTTTGTAAGGATGTGTTTGATTTGAAGCAAGTTGTTCCAGAATATGGATCCATTGGGAAGTTAGTTTTTAAAAAGAAAAGAATTCATATTTTTTTGAGCTAAGTACTTTATCCTAATGAGTTTTTTCCAAGGTTTTTTTCCTTTAGAAGTCTCCAACCAAGTTTGGCAATTAAAGCAACATTCATCTTCCTAATATCCTTTACACCCAGGCCACCAATCTTTTTGGAATACAAACTTGATCCCAAGAAACTAAATGGTATCTAAATATTTCTTTGGTTTCATGCCATAAAAAAATATTTTTAATTCTTTCAATGTCACAACAATTGTTGTTGGGATGTCGTATATAGATATTATATATATGGGTAATTTACTGAAGAGTGCTTTTAATTAACATGCATTTTTCGGCACTAGATAGAACAACACCTTTCCACCCAGCCAATTTTTTGTGAAATCTATCTAACAAGGCATTCCAAACAACATTAGATACTTTATTAGTTCCCAAAGGTAAGCCTAGATAGGTAGTGGGAAGAGAGCTGATTTTACATCCCAAAATGAGTGCAATTCTTTTCTACCTATCATAAGGAGTATTGAAAAAATACACCGAGATTTTGTCAAAGTTAACTTTCTGGCCAGAAGCTGCTTCATAGAATATGAGAATAGTCTTTATAGCTTTAGCTTCAAGAATAGAAGCCATCAATAGCAAAATTGTGTCATCAACAAATTGTTGATGTGAAGTTGTATGCTTGGTGGAAGTAGGTTTGAACCCTTTTAGCATGCCAGTATTCACATCCTTAGTTATGGATCTATTAAGGATGTCAGCCATTATTATAAAAAGTAAGGGGGATATGGGATCCCCTTGTCTTATCCCCCTATGTTGGAAAAGAATCCCACCGGAGTACCATTAACAACAACTGAAAATCTAGAAGTGGCAATGCAGGCCTGAATGATTTTTCTAAATTTTCTCTGAAAACCAAATTTTGACAAGAACTTATCTAAAAAATTCCAAGACACTCTATCAAAGGCCTTATGCATGTCTAAATTTATCACCATACCTACTTTTTTCTTTTATCCATGGAGTGAATGGTTTCATGAACCATGATTACCCCATCTTGAATAATCCTTCCTTTTATAAAGCCACTTTGTTGTTTAGATATTAGATCAGCTAACAAAGGTTGTAGTCTAGTAGCAAGAATCTTGGTAAAAAATTTGTAGAACACATTTATCAAGCTAATAGGTCAGAAATCCTTGAAGTATTTAGCATCCAAATTCTTTGGGGATAGCACAATATGAGTATTATTCATCTCCTTTATCATATTTCCTGTTCTATAGAATTCATTTACAACTTTCAGTAGATCTTCCGAATAGATGTCCCAACTATTTAAAAATAAATTTGTAGAAAAACCATCAGGTCTTGGTGCCTTGTATCCTTCAAGTGAAAAAACTTCCTTCTTTAGCTCCTCAATGGTTATAGATTTTGTAAGGATTTTGAATCTCTCATCAGAAATATTGTTTCTTGGGATGGCTTCAAGAAGGAAAGAGGTTGCTTCTTCATTGCAAATATTACTTTCCATCAGCAAATTCTCATAGAATTTGAGAGCTTATACTTTTATGTCATTTTGGTCCTTGGTGATAGTGTAATTTCCTTTAGAAACCTCAGTGATTTTGTTGTAGGCCCTGTGCTTTAGGGTGGTCATGTGAAAATATTTTGTGTTTCTATCACCAGCTTTTAACCATAGATCCCGAGATTTCATTCTCCAAAAGGTTTCCTCTCTATTATTGATGTTATGTAGATAAGAAAGTAGGTTCTTTTCAAGCTATTGATCTTCATAATTCATACCTTTGGTGGAGATTCTCGCCGAGCTTCTATTTTATCTTTTGCTTTTGTTAAAAAATATTACCAAATACCTCTCTGTTCCAGGTTTTAACTTGTTTTTTTACATTTTTATTTTATGCACTAATATGAGTTACATATTTCCTTCTCCATCCCATTACCACCATTATTTGATCCTATCCACATCATCTTCTTGATCTAGCCACATATTTTCAAATTTTAAAGAGTTATGCAATGGTTTGGACCAATTGAAAATATTAAGAGCAATAAGATTATGATCTGAGCTAATCCTAGGTAATGAAGAAAGGTGAAAATCCTTAGTCATAATCCAATTAGAAAAGATGAGGGCTATGTCTAATCTTACCTAAATCAAAATTTCACCAATTCTTGTGTTAAACAAAGTGAATTGGTTTCCATGTAGTTGAATATCCATGAGGTTAAGAGAAGAAAAAGACTTAGAAAATTCACTCATGCCCACTGATAAATCAAAGTTAACCCCATTATTTTCCCTAGGATTCAAAGGGGTGTTGAAATCCCCCATGACCACCCAATTTTAATCCTAAAATATTCTTCTAAATTATTTTAACTCCTCCCATAGTTTTCTTCACCAAAACAATGTTGGGAGCGTAGATGTTGGAAAGGATCCATATTGAGTCATTTTTAGAAGCATGAAATTTAAAAGCTAGATGATTATGGGAAATTACAATCACATTACCATTGATATATTTGTTTTCCTAGAAGATTGTTGCTCCTCTTGACACTCCTTGTGAATCAATAGCAATAAAATCAAAATTCTCCCCAAATTTATTTTTGCATTCCACTAAATTTTTGTCTTCATTTTAGTTTCTTGTACTAAAAGAATGTTAGGTCTATTAGATATTCTAATCTCTTTGAGAATCTTTTGTTTAGGACTTATATTCAGTCCTCTAGCATTCTAGGATAACATCTTCATCTAAAAAAGTTTGGAGAAGTAGTTTCTGGATGACCCAATTGACTTTGAGTTCCATCTACAATATATTTCTCTTAGTCTCTTTCTTTCATAATTCATTTATTCAAGATATGCCTTTTTACTATTAACTCCAATATCTGCCACCTTTCTAGCAAATGATCTAGTGATCCTTGATGTGGAGGCTTCCCAATTTCCTTTTTTTTTTCTTTTTATCACTGTACAAAAATTTAGTAATTCCTTCAAATCTTTTCATTCTTTGTTTATTTGATATAACTTCAATGAATCCATTATTCAAATCATTCTCACAATCAGTGAGTATCTTGGATGGAGCTAGGGTAAGCTCCCCTTCTTATTTTTCATAATCTATGTCTTCCTACTATGAATTTTTTTATTTGGTATTAAATGAAATCTTTTTCTGGCGGGAGTAATGAGATTTTTAATTTTATATAATATTTAATCTAATGTAAGTACACTTAATTTGGCTCTTTTTCTCCTTTACAATAATTATCGACAATTCCATTATTATTTGAAACACTTTAAACACTTATAAAACTCTTTATGCATGTTATTATGCTAAGATTCAATTTATCAAAATATGTTTGATTGATGTTTAATTTTACAATAATTACGTAAGGGAACTAACATTAAGTCAAGGGAAAAAAATATTACTAGTTAAAGAAGACAAAGGTTCAAGTTTATTTTATTGAAGGTAAAAGAGGGTTGAGGGGACCCTACTCCATGAAAGATGAGAAGCTTAAAAACCCAAAAATGAGGCTAATAGAATAACCATTGAAGCCAAATTACAACATAGAAAAAATGCTAGAAGCTAACAAGGAGCATACTAACAACAATGAAAATAAAAACAAAGGATACTAACAACAAAGCTAAACAAAATATATAGACTATAGAAATATTCAATCATTCTTTTATCATATCTCCCATGGTTTGAATGTAGTTGTTCCATTCTTTAACCAAACCAGCAATGGTAGCCTTCCAATATTCATAATCAGGTTTAGGAATTTTGGTCACAATACCTTCCTTCTCCATCTTCTTTGCTTCTTGCATGGTATGAATCATCTCAGCCAAGAGCTTCAGGTGATGGATCATACTTTTCACATTCGGAGATGGACATCCTTGATTTGCATTATGACTTCCTTCATTTTTAACATTTCTTGCTCCAAGAAGGCACATATTTCATTAGCATTTTTAAGGTATTGATTGAGGACAATATCAATGATTTTTTCAAACTTCTCTTAAAGATCCATCAAGTTAATGGTAACCATGCTTATTTTATTCTTATTGATATCAATATCCAAATGGCAGTTTTCAAAATCTTTAAGAAAAAAATTAGACTTTATAGAAGAATGTTGGGCCCATAACACCTTTTTTTTCAGCCACTTTAAGGGAATGAAGGATCTCTATAGCCTCATCAGTGTTTTGGGAATGGTTATAAGTTATTTATTCCTATTTTTACATCCATAGATGAGGTACAATCATGGGATATGATTGCTAATTAACTATATCCTCTTGAAGCTCCGAATTCCCTACCCTATTACTGTCTAGTTGAACATTTCCTTCTTCTTGCTCCCTTGATTTAGAGATAACTTCGATATTAACCTAATTATCGTGGAGATTCATCCACTTTTCATTTCTTCTTCTCATGTTCCTTGACCACACTAGAATCTAGTTCTTTTTCAACTAATTTATTATCAAGTTACTTCTTATAGAGGACGTTTATTTTCGTATTATAGTTGTTATGGTTCAAATTTTTATGTAAGTCAATTTATATTTTAGACATTATGATTTTATTATAATAGTTTATGTTTACTCAAATGATTGATCTCACCAAGACCTATTTGTATTCATTTTGAACAAAATGAAAATGCATAATTAAGCTATAAGGACTTCAAATATAACTTTATTCCTAAACCAAATTTCATCTACTCTTGTTCTCATTTCACTTACATTGTATATTTGGTCTCTTATTGGAATTCCTTTACAAAAAATAATTTACCAAATTATTTTCTTAACAATTTGAAGAAATACATGATTGGAATCATTTTAAACTACACACAAATTAAAAATGATTTTGGTTATAGGTAAGATCTCATGTTTCAAAAGTATTTCATGATCCCGCATGAAGCATTTACTCCATCCTTAATGTCATGAAAGGACTTAGCTAGGGGTTAAGGGACAAATTTTTCCATTTCCCCATTTCTCTTAAGTTAACGTCTTCTAAAAACAAGTTCATTTGCTAAGAGTTAGTTACAATTTCTTCCCGCAAATTAACCTCTTAATCAACCTAGTTTTAGTATAATTCCAATTACACTCAAATCTCTACGCCAAACTATAGATCAATTTAATTCGTGTTAACATATGTATCTCATAAAAACCTTCTTAAAATACTAGGTGTTAGGTTGTTACCAGCCAAGGTAACACATTTATGTTTGAGGAATTAAAGAGATCATTAATAAGAGTTTAATGTATATTAAATTTGGTACTCCAACTCCACTTGTTTCATCTGGATCCCACGATGACTTCATTTGATGATGAAGTTAACCATATATATCCTAACAAGAATTTGGTGGTCTAAAAGGATAACAAGGAGTGTTAGTCCTACTTACCCCATATATGGTAAGGTCACACCATATAAATGTTGCTTCGTGCAAGCACACTTAAGTTATAGAAGTGGTCTTTTCAATACTTTTCTTAGTTGTAGGACAAGAATAATTTTGAGTATTAAAGTATTTATTAAGACGTTAGGTTTTTACAAACCTAGATGTGACTTGATCTAGAGAGAGAGAGAATATGACAAAGGTTAAATACCGCTCCTTTTACATGGTTTAAAACTATAAGTTACTACCAAACATTGTGAGTTTATGTATGAACCATAATATTTATTAGCCAAGTGATTGTTTCAATAATTTAAACCATAATAAGAACATTAAATCCAAATGGATTTGACACCCACAAAATAAATAGTACATTTTTGTAGCAATTGACATTGTTGACTATTTGCTTCATTTATTAAGCTAAGATAGTTTCTACATAGTTTTTCCTAAATTCATTAGGTTTCACTCCCACAGGTGTTGGAAGGCTAGTTTTAAAGCAAAGTAGATACAAACCACATAGTTTTCCATGTACAATACTTGAAAGGTAATAGAGAAAGAGTATCAAAATTTCGACATAATAACTTAAATGATGTAATTCTCTTTAATGCACTTTCATTTAACATTTGTGATATAAGTCAATGTATAATATTTTAATGTCATCTCATTGATTATAGTATATCACACTCTTAATCCTTCTTATTCATAGTACCTACAAAAACGTAGGGGCCAATCTTAGAATTGGTATGGAAAACCCTTAAACTCAAGCACAAACTAATACATTCACACTTAGAACTTGTATGAAATAGAGATAGTGAGAGAGTGAAGGAGAGTTTGTTTCCTCACACATTCACACTTCCACATTGAGTTACATTTTTTTCAAGAGAGAGAGTAGGAGGAGATAAAAACTATAAGAAATTTTATTTTCTATTCAAAATATCATAACTATTTTAATTTTCATACCCATTTCCATTTCAATTCAAACTCATATCTATTTTCAATCTAGTTATGTTTACAAGACCAACCAAAATTTCATATTTATTTATAGAGAGGGGGAGAGAGAGAAAAAATGATAAATTAAAATATCCATTCATACAAAGTAATTGATTAAATCATAATATACACAAAATTATAACAATATAAAAAGGGTTCATGAGTAATTACAAGACCAATGGGAACCTCAGAGGAAATTTCTAGCTCAAGTTATGAGTTTACAAAAATTGTCTAAAATAGCTAAAGTGCTTACAATTTGGTTACCGAAAACACTTGTTTTAAGTTCAAACATAATTTTTTTCAATTCTTACTTACTAGCCAATAAACAAACAACTCATCAGATTCAACGAAATTTGATTATGATGATCATGTATAAAATTATAAAGGAAAATCCGATACCAATTATCATAAACATGTCAAACAATCTTGTTATACAACATCTGATGGACCCCAACATCCACTTGAAACTCTAAGTTAAGAAATCATTTTCATGAAAGTGAGATTTGTTTTCAATTCTCCCATTGGATGTCTAGAGGTAGGTGAAGGTGATTTCTAGTTTCACAGAATCGGTATGACATCCGTAAGAATAATGATCACATTTTCTTAAAGGTGGAACGTCACCACAACTAACTGACATGCTAAAAAAGGGTATCCAATCTCACTTAGTTAAGGTGTTTGATCAGGTTTTCCAACTTGGTTAAGATAATTTAGGGTGTCTTGGGTTAACATGGATAATGTTAGAAGTTTTGGTTGGTATTAACCATTTGATATGGCACACCATGCGCATGGATTCTACTTTCTGTGCTTTAATTATATAAAAGGTTTAACAAAACATATTTCTCGGGAAAGTTAAAAGTTTCATCATTCACTCTAATTACATTTTTATTTTAATATTCAACATATTAAAATCTAAAACTAAAAATAAATGATGAAATTCATAGTTTGGAACAAGATGAAGATAGATCCATACCTATTTTCGATGCTTGTTTAAGGAATATGCTTAGGGATTTTCTTCATAGAATTTTCCCATCAAATTAGATTTTCTTAGACCCCTTAAATGCCTTTTCACAACTCCATTTTGTGAATTTCTTGAAACCATCACATTCCATGTGAACACACTCCTTTGGGAAAATTTAACCAACATATCATATGCCTTAAACATGCCTCCACATTTTCCCACATAACCACCATGGTACTTCGACTTCAACACCCAAAATTAATGCTTTCTCTAGAGCTGCTTTAAAGCTCTTGTTTTGGTATTTTTCATGTCATGTATTAAAGCCATTCATCACAGCACCAAGCATACAAATCCACACTATAACCATAGGTTTTATTGGAAAATTTATGATAAATTTTAAAGCTTCTGCAAGGTTACCGGGAATGTCTAAGAAATTTGAATTGGAAACCAAAAGAATGTACCCACCACACATTTAAATGAACTTTGATGATAAAATTTTTTCCTCCTTAAGATGGCAGGTGTGGCTAGGGACTACCAACCTTCATCCTTTGACCCAACACCCAACAAAAAAAAAAATCAAACAATCAAACTAAATCTTACATGGTTAAGGATTGTCCACACGTCCCATCATCTTCTATAATTTTATCAAATAGTTCATGTGCCTAGTGAGAAGTTCCACATTTTGTACACTTTCCCAAAAATAATTAAGCAACTAAAATTTCTAACAAAATAGCTTTATCATTTAGGTTTGATGGATGTCTGAAGTTTGTTTCAAAGACCAAATTAGGCACAAGGTGGGAGGATTTTTAAGGGGTATGCTTATGCAAAAAAATTCAGTTGAAGTAGATTGAAACTGAACATTTTAAATGCTTCACATAGTCAAACAATGCCAATGTGTTCACTACCAATCTTAACACAATATTGCAACAAATATTGTAACCATGACCCTCCATAAAGCCATGTTTCAATGCAACATCCCATGGTATACAAATTCCATACATCACCAAATAGCCTATTAAAATCCAAAGGCATTTTGTTTTAGAAGATTACAAGGTGTTTTCCTATAATCATTTTGTGTGCATTCAATAATCATTGTTGTCCAAGAAACCATGTAATAATTTCAGGCATTTAAACAAATAGTTCCCATCCATGTGTAAGGGGTCGTGTTGTCTTCTATATGGCATAAAAATCACCCACCATCTAAGGAACAAAATGCCTTTGGCATATTTCCCATGAGGCATTTTTTCAACCATTTTACATGCCACATGCTTCCACCACTACAACACATGATATCACATTTACGTAAGGAATTTCAATGAATAATATATGCACCTTGACCCTCACAAAAGAAAATAAAACAATGAAATTTATCTCCCCATCTAATCTCACACTTTTCCTAATAGTTTTCATGTCAACTACACAATTCCACATTTTTACATGTATTCCAAGCATTGGCAATGTAGCTTCTAACAACCTCCCCTATCCTATATGCTAGATGCACTACCCATACTATGATCCATGGCTACCACTTAGCACAAAAATGGGTGCATGATCAAAGGATATGGAATTTGGATCCAAATGTACCTTACTTTATGATTTTATATTTTTCCTCACCCTATCCAAGGCTCCCATCTTGGCATGCACTATAAGTGTATTATCAAAAGAAATATCTGTTGGAAACATATTTTGTGATATGATGAAATATTATGAATACTACACGAGGATGCATGATACATTAGTTTTGAATCTCCCAAGTTTTACCTACACATCTCCCAAGTAAATTTCAACTACAACGTTTGAAAAAATTTACTCTTTCCTTTACTCTTTGATCAATGAAAATAATTTATTCCAAAGCTACCATACTAGTGTAAAGATTATAAAGATTCTAGAGGTTTAATAATGTTGGATTCACGTGAATCAAATGAAGTTATTTGAAAACCGATTCCTTGCATTAGTTCCTACACCTCACATGTTCATCTTTCCCCATAATAGTTTAATATTATTCTTTTCTTTTTGAACACAAATTCTCCATCCACCTCTAGAAAACCCAAAACTCATCTAGTTATGATTGCACACTTACCGACCATGTAGTGTGGGGTAGGGCACTACATCACCATCCCCTTATAAGAGCATCATCCTCCATGCAGCATAATTCCAAGGTAGAGAAAGGGATTAGTACACAAAGGAATCCAACAACAAAAATTTTTGTTTAGGGAAAATGAATATGTCGCTTAAGACACGACCATTAGAAATTTAAACAAATTTTAACACAAATAAAATCAATTTCGTAATGTTCTGTGAAGACTAGAATTTTTCTTGATTTTATTACTCAATTAATATTTTCATTAATACCTCTTCTTAATTTCAAAAATCATAAGATTTCATTATTCAAAAGTTAAAATCCACAAGAAATTCAAATCTTAATTTAATAATTTGTTTGTAACATGTTTGCTTGTTTTTTTCATTAGTGTATGCACCACATCATTAGTTTTATTGATTGGACCATTTACTTGTTCAATGTTCATAATATTGAAACTTGTTAATAATTTCAATTTTGAATTTCTAGTAGGTTGCACAAAACACTTGACATCACAATGTCACACAAGGTCCAATGCACAATAATAGCAACCCATAAAATACATTTTTAACACATTTTCATGATTACATCACAACAAGACTACCAACCCCACCATGGGAATGAAAATAATGGTTCACACAACATAACACATAACACGCATGCCCCAAAATAGATGAAATACACAAAATGTGCCTAACATTTAATGAGTCATCAAAAATACATATTCAATAGGTTTTACATGACTCAAAACCATGATTGTACCCACACAATGTCAAGATAAGATCCAATAGCACATGTCAATAAAGAGGGGAACTAAGCCCTCAACCATTACAATACATAACAATACTCACATGAGTAACTTGTGAATCATACATACCATCTCCATGTGCCTCCCAAATCACCATAGGCCTCCCAAATTAACTCCATATACCTTCCAATAGAGAAAATAGTCCTACTACCAAAACCAGGTTAGGCCACTCACCAAAGATCCCTATGAATTGAATATAAGATCAATGGTACCAAATCTATGTTGGGCCACTCACTAACGAGCCCCATCATCTGAATGTAAGAATCATAGTGCCAAAGCCAAGCCGTGTCACTCACTAAAGAGCTCTGTCATGTAAATATAAGAGCCATAATGCCAAATCCAAGTGGGGTCACTAACCAAAATCCCTATCACCTTATCTCTCCATTCAATGAGACTAACTCACCCTATGGCCCTAGACACATAGAGCCTCATAACCACCACCCAAGTGGAATAGTAACATGTAGCTCTAATGTTACACAATCCCATAACCCCTTGGGGTGTACCCTATATAATGAAGTGGGTCCATAGGTCGTACCACTTAGTGGTGTATCCCATGACCCTAATCCATCAAATAAAAACAATATAACCAACATAAAAATCAATTTCAATAGCCAAGTGTCATTAAATCCAAATCCTTGAGCTAGGATAGAAAAAAAGTAAACTCTAAAAATAAAATTTTACACTAAGAAAAATAAATGGCTAAATAGTCGTAGTAATGTAAAGGCCTCTTGTTAGCACAAAATCAAATTAAATGCCCAAATTTTAAGAATACATCAATCAAGAAAATTATTGGTTCTTAAAAGAATTGAGAAATGATCAATTTACAAATAAAATATGAACATAGAAAAACCACATTATGATCACTACGTCACCCTTTTGTGGCCACCAAAGGGGTACTCATCGAGTTTACTTTGGAACTCGATATCAAGCCTCGGCTCTTTAAATGCACATTACTACTATATGAGTATCTTCATATATCTCTCGAATCACAAATATGAGGATCCATATAGTCGATTATCACATAGGATTATTTGATAGAAAACACACATAGGATAGGAAAGGGAATCTAGTTTTCATAAGTTGAGCCTAAGGTGGTTGTAGACACCCTAAATTTGAATGACACCCTCTAGGTCCCATTTTATTACATACCCCCTTACCATGACCCCTTTCACATATTTTTACTAACCTAATTACTTATATTAGATTAATTATTACCTCACCCATCCACCTCACCTCTCTACCTCACCTTAATAAGTAAGACTTAGTCATCACTCCCGTAACCAATTGAGACTTTTTCTAAATCTAATATTAATTTCAAACTACCTCTCCCACCTATTTCCCATATGGTTTAACCATAATAAAGACTCCTAGCCCATAATCATTCTTCACTCACGCCAAAAAGGGATAGAAAAGGCTATTTTTAGTAAATAAGACTATTTTAACCTAACTGATGCCATTTATTCCTCGACCAGCCTCGATCAAGGAATTTTCATTGGTTCCTTTAAATGAGTATTTTCAACTCTTTTCCGAGTTCTTTTTTGGGGTTCTTCTTTTAGTTTGCATTCTTTGATCTTTCTTCTTCGGCACTCAATCACATCCCGATGATCAACCGAGAACTAGAGCATCATCTATGGATTCATACGATTGAACCATCCACACAGATAAGAACTCTACCTTAGATCAACTCATCTCTCCTACGCACAGGCTCCAACCACCACTTGATACTTGATCTCTGGATATTTGATAACTATTCTTAACCAAGTTACTTATTTCATTAGATTTTGTTTTAGATCATTTATTCATTTCTAAATACCCCCTTCCTCTCCCAAATACTTTTCGTAGCCCATTCACCTTATGACCTACCAACCCAACCATTATGCCTTTTTAACCACCTCTTTTACCCCTATTGAGCCTTCACCTAAATCCCAACACCTTGCCTAAGCCTTCCCAACACTCTGTGTAATCACAAAGAGCC
The DNA here is from genome assembly GCA_018340775.1 of Taxus wallichiana var. yunnanensis. Lineage (NCBI taxonomy): Eukaryota > Viridiplantae > Streptophyta > Pinopsida > Cupressales > Taxaceae > Taxus > Taxus wallichiana. The sequence continues at coordinate 689,382,110 of CM031240.1, forward strand.
CAAACCAACCCCTTTTCACCTTTGGCACCCAATTTCCCCTACCGTGATTGGTTACCCACCGATCCCAACCATAACCAATTACCAACATCAATTCCCCTAACCAACATCAGTCTCTATGTCTGACATTTTCCCTCAGACCAGCAAGCTTATTTCCTCACCAAAACCTCTCAAAACCTCCCACAACTTCACCCATACCTCCATAATACCCTATGCAACATTTGAAGACCCTATTAATCAACCTACGTTTCTATATTTGATCTTATATTCGTTATTTAGATTATATTTAGAGTATTGTATTTGTGTGAGATACCCAAATCATATAACTACAATAGGACCTTCTATTTCATGTTATTTATCTCGCATTAATTTTTATTAAGACATGGATTGACAACCTTTGAGGAAGCACCCCACTTCTGGATCTATTTTATGCTAGGTAATCCACCAACCTATGCTATTAACTCTATTTTTGGTCTTTCTATACCTATCGTAGTCCTTCCTAGAAAAAATGAATTCTCTACAATCGGCTTGGTCTTCAACAACAGTGTACAACCTCTTCACAACCTCCAGGTATTCCTCACATACCTTACCTTTACCTTTTTAAATCATTTTTTCATACGGTACTCCTATGTGGTGAAACATTTTGGCATGCCTGGTGGGACCCTCATCATTTTGGGTTCTTTATATTCATTTAGGATTGCATTTCTGATTGTTTCCTTTCTAAAATATTCACTAAATATCTCCTTGGTAACATTATTTCTTCTATTTTCTCTAAAATTCACATTTCATTTGGTGCAAATTAAAATGAATCATTCTTTCTTCTTTCTTGCTTGCATTATTGAAATTCATACTCTATTCCTATTCATTATTTATTTCATCCAATAGCAACCTTTTGATTTGGGTTTAAAAGTGTTGCATTACATCTTGTTTATTCTTACATTTAGCTCACATAGTCTAATTAGCAATCAAATATAATGGAGATCATGATTGGTTGATGATTTAGTAATTAAGCATATTACAATTTTGCAAAAATTTTCCAAATAACTCAAACAAACAAAAAAATTATTAAACATTCCCCAAATCATGGGAAGAAGCTATCAAGGATTTAAACACCCATTGATAATGGGCCCCGACTGGTGTTCTAGTCGGATTGTCATATCAATTTCAAAACTCAAGTAATCTTGAAAGTTATATCGAGGACACGTATGCCAAAAAATTCTTGAAACCATCCATAGTTTACTTCTAGGTACCTTATATCCACTCCTTTCTATATATTCATAGTCATTCCTAAGGCTTAAGCCATCAAAACACTAAAATATTATTCCTAGGATAACGTGTTTGTTAGATTTTTCTTATTGGATTTGTGAATTTATTTCTTATCTTCTGTTATTTGAGGTGTGAGATTATATTTCATCACTTTTTTTTCACACTCATCCATCACAATCAGTTAATTATAGTTCTCTGAGTGTGTTAGATTAGAATTGATATACACAACCCAGTTCTCATCTTCTTTTGACCAAAATCTTTCTTAGAAATTTCAAAAATTTAAGTTCGTATCTAATTTTCCTTACCAACATCGGTTAGAAACCAAATTGGTTAATCTACCTACCATCATTGGATATGTAACTGATATTGGATATTCTACCTACTATCATTAATTCAGCAACCGATATTGGTCTCTGTGTTTTTGATTTTTGTCAAAAACAACAAGTTAATTTCACCTTCCATATATTTTCCAAAAGTCTATTTCTAAGTTTCTATCATTTTTATAGAGCCCAAAGTACCTATTTTCCATCCTTCTGTATGGTTTAGACTCACCAACATGAATGAGATCTTTCTTTGCATGCAATTTGTACACCCTTTCCTTTTATTCCTTCATTTCCTTCCATTTTGTCTCCAATGATCCTAATTCTCCTGCGAACGTACCCGTAGGTGATGAGGAATTCACTAGATTCCTTGATCATAACACTAAGGCCTTGTAACATTACCTTGCTACTTCTTCCACCCATGACTCATCAAGTCAGCCCCTTTATGGAATGCCCACTTCCATTCCCATTATTTCTACCATCTTTTCCATATTAGGGAATGCTAATGTGGCCACCAAACTACTCTAGTGTTGCCTAATCCTATTTCACAACCACCTACTTCTCATGTAACCTATGCATCCTTGACATCTTCTCTCCCACTAACATCTACAATACCCATATCCATTATCCTTATTGTGTCATCATCAATATCTTGTGTACCCATTCCTACATAACTTCCAGTTGCATTGATCTCTTCCACCCATTTTAGGGTTTGGGGTTTTATCCCCAAACTCTTCCACCTATCACCACAAGATCTTTCCACAAGCCCCTCTTACTTCCACCTTACCTCAAACACAACCCATTGACTCAATTGCATATTTAGGGTATATGCCCTTCTTGTCCACTACTTCCTACATACCTACGTCTCATTTGGTACTTAACACCACCACTTAATTTTATGCCTTTTACGACCCATTCATTTTATCAAGCCCCTTATACCTCAAGGGGAATTTCTCAATCAAACCCCACAATGGATCTCATTAAAATGATGATGGATAAAATGCAGATGTTTGAGGCCTTAGTTTCTAGGTCCCATAATGTCTTAACATATGATGAGATTTGTAACAAACCCATTCATCCCTTTATACCTATTCATCCATATCTCGTGCAATGGGAGCTACCTAAATTCAACCACTTCAATAGTAAGGAAGACCCACAACATTACTTGTGTTCATTTATACAAACTTATTACCTAATAGCTCATGATGATTCCTTACTCCTTCGTACCTTTCCCATGTCCCTGTTAGGACCCACCTTAGACTAGTACAGTGCTTTTCCCAAGCACTTGATATTTTCCTTTAATCAATTGGTGTAGACCTTTCTTGATCACTTTTTGATAATTTTTTTAAAGGTCTCTATCACATATTTATATTCTATTCGTCAATATGACGATGAGTCTATCACTAATTTCGTCACATGGTGGTAAAGCCTAATTAATCGATTTCCTTCACTCTCCCGCATCCTGAGCTCACATTTTTTTATGAGGGCATGTGCTAGAAATATTTCCTCAACTCTTTAGGTTCAAATGTTTCATATGTTTGATGAGGCTTTTACCATGGCTAGGAAGCTTGAGATCTATGCCCTCAAAGAAGAAAACTAAAACTGCAAAACAAAATGTCATCCTCAAATCAAACAAGTCTTCTTCCAAACCACCCAATAGCCATCCCAATCCAAAAGGATATGCTAACATGGTAATTATAAAAAATTTACCTTCTCACCCATCTAATCAACCCAAACTCCCTTCTAATCTCTCCCCAATGGAAAATTTTCAATATCAGTATGAAAAAAGAATTACACTCCCATTGGTTAGCTTTATTCTTCAGCATTGGAAAATTTGTTGAAGGTTGGAGCCATCACTCTTCATCCCATCAAACCACATACTATTTTTTATCCTTCTCACCCCACACTAGCTTGGTATAAATAAAATGACTTCTATAATTACCACTGCATAAAAGGACATAGTGATGCAAATTACAAAACCTTTAAAAACATTGTGCAAAGAATGTAAGACAATGGCGATCTCATGATTGACAACCCTAATGTGATTGCTAATGAAACTTAGAAATTTATAGAAAACCATTTCCTAACCATGCTCCTTCATCAACTCACATTGGTGAGACATCTAAAGAAGAAACTAATGTACATGTGGTTCATGTAGTCTTTAATACAGCGTCTGATCCTTCTATCTAGTCTCCTCCTATAAAATCTATTGAGGAATTATTCACATGAAATCCTCTACCCATAGAGGATCCCACCTCACATGTTCCTTTACTCATAGAGGAACCCACCTCACATGTTCTTCTACCCATAGAGGAACCCACCTTATCATCCTCTCTACCTATAGAGGAGCCTACATTACCCACTTTTCCTTCTCCTCAACCCATAAAGGAGCCAATTTTATCTACTCTTCCTATTAGTGATACCTCTCCGAAGGTCTTCAAATATCCCATCACTCTTCTTACCTCACTCTTACCCACCAAGTTAGAGGCTAAGACCTTCCCTATCTTGCAAGCCTTAGAGCTCTTCATGGGATTTAACACCAAGTCATCATCCTCTTCATCTACTCCAAAACCCTTCTCTTGTTTGGTTGACCACTTGGAGTATGTCGATTACACTACCCTCTGGGGATGCCTTAGAATCCCCATTTCCACACAAATGTAGATTTCATCCCCTGATACCTTGACCATATATCCAAATATCTTCAAAGTGACTAAGGCTATTATGCCTGAACTGGTGGTATTATCCCCTTCTTCATCAGCACCCCCTCCACTCAAGCCTCCATCTACTCAAAAACCTACTACCACCTTAGGGGTTTTACTGGTACCAAGTCTATTACACCCCCTGTGAAGCTAGACTTGTCAAATTCTTCACCACCAATCACAAAATATACTCTGGCACCTAAAAGGAAGACCCAACCTCTTAGGGATCACACCCCGGTATCCCCCACACCTTCTCACTCACCTTCACCTCATCATCGATATTGGGCCCACATCCTTCAACCTTGGTTAACCTACCTCTTTACTAAGGAAAACCCAAAGTGTGATAACCTATACCCTTTCCTTCACCTCCCATTCTACCCACACCTTCTTCATTACCTTTACCCTCACTCTTGCCAACACCCACACTTTCTCCTTGGATTACTCGGATACCTACACCTTCTGAGTCTCCTTCATCCTACCATGTTGTTCCTTTGCCTTTACCTAAGAAGGCACAGCCTAAACCCAAACCTTCACTACCTACCAAAAAAGTAGTTACACCAACATGATCTCTTGCCTCGCCCTCCTCATGAAGGTCACCTACCCCTTCACCTAAGACAACCTTGACCTCTCATTGTGATCCTTTGTAGGATCCTACTCTAACATCCTTGCTTGGTTGTTAGAGACATATGTTATATCACTTCCACCTATCAAGCCTTATGATCCTCTCAAACCTAAACTAGTAGGGTTTGATGACACAAATATTTTTGTTTATCATCACTCACTAGGGAATAATGTCAAGATTTGTAAGGCCCTAAAAAAATTCTCCTTCAACTTTGTGATTCCGATGGTCTCTTCAAAGAAGATGATATATTAGAGGAGGATTCCATTCTTTCTTCTCCCATCACCACACAACCTATTCCCAAACCCATTCTACAATCTTTCCCTTCACATCCACCTAGGGATAAAGGTAAGGCTCAACAACCCTCTTTTCCTCCTCCTATCTTTGAAATTAACATGGTACATGTAGCCACTCAGTCACAACATGTGAAATAAAAGGAAAGGAAAATTTGGTAACCCTTCTAGTTCACCTTCACCTACAATTACACTTACACCTCCCCCAAAGATAACCATCCTTGGGATGGAATCACCTACTTCTTCTAGGGTTACACATCATTCAATGATCAAATAGATTCACCAGTCCCCATTGAAGATGTCTTTATATGACTTGATTCAAACTTCTGATTCTCATCGTTAGACCCTCATTGAGGTCCTACAATCCATCGAGGTTCCACCCAATGACACTTCACCTATCACCACCCTCATTACCCCTCATCATATTACTTCCATTAATTTCTCCAAATAAGATATTTCCCCTTCACAACCTGATGATCTTGATCCTTCTCTTTTCATCTCTACTTACATTAATGATATTTGCATTAAACACATTATGATTGATGGGGGCGCTAGCATCAACATCATATCTTCTCATGCCTACAAACAAATAGGCATACCGGACAATTATATGTCTAGAAACCCCATCATGCTTCGATCTTTTAATGATTCCATGACCACTACCCTTGGAACCATTGTCCTCCACATATGCATGTGACCCCGAACTATTCCAAAACTCTTATACATTCTTGAAAGAGATTTCTAGGATAACATGTTGTTAGGTCATCCCTGGATTCGGGCCGTGGATATTGTACCTTCTACCCTTCACCATTACCTCAAATTTGAATATGAAGGTGAACCTTACACCATTCTGGCATATCTCTCCACCTTCAAAACATGTAATATGATTTACCGTCTAAATTATTTTCTAATCCTAGTTAAGGAATCTACCACATCTACCAATTTTGTCACTTCACTTTCCTCATGTAACCCACCTACCAAACCTCCTACTTTTACCTCTACTAATGCCCCATCTTCTCAAGATTTATATAGCTCATCTATACATGTTACCCAAGTACCAACCACAGACCCCTTAGTAGGCATTTTTCAATGCCTCATATGGAAAACTACACCAACACCCACGTTATGATCATCATATAGGAGAGGTTATACCAAATGGTCCTCCTCACCTTCACACTAACCTATCCTATGGGGGCTCAACACTTCCTCTTATTCTATTGAACCTCCCTTCCAAACCATACCTTTTTCATATGACTTTTCCTACCTCACCAAACGCATCTTCACACTTACTTTTCTTCACCATTGCGCTACCGGAAATACTTTGGCTTTGGTCTTTACTGAATATGGTCATCACGGATTCATACCAAGTCACCACTAAGATACACAAAATTTGTTATGGTCTTGGATTTCCTTGGCATCCTCCTCCTAATAAGTACCGAATCACCCTTGAAGAAGATGAAAATCCTTCCTCACCTATTACGTTGCCTTCTCCCATAAAGTCTATGGATCTCGAATCCATTTTACCCAACTTTTTTTTCTTGAACCCATATTCTTGGGACCTTTGACCTATCAACATGATGGCAAGGTTCCCTCTTCCCTTCCTCTTCTTTATCCTACATGTTGGATGATGATACGCCTTCTATAAACATCATTCAATGTCAGGATGATGATTCTATTCTGACCTATTTAGGTGTAGAGGATTATTATATTCAAAGTTTGTTACCTTCGACATGTAAACCATGTTAAATGAATCTACCATAAAAATCAACATTCACACTCGGATGACCCATAAATTCTAAATATAGGCCCCAATCACGTAGACTCCATGAAACAAGACATATTTTCTTCATGATCATAACAACACATTTTCTTGGTCTTATAGCGATATGTCAGGTATTGACCCTAATATCATGCTTCACAATATCATAACTAACCTTGACGTAAAAAACACAAAAATAGAAGTTGTGTAAAATGCATCCTCGCATTGCTCTTCTTATGAAAGAATAACTTCAATGCCTTCTCTTTGTTTCCTTCATCCTACCTATTGACTATCCATAATGGATCTCTAACATTTTTCTTGTCATGAAAGTGACTAGGGGACTTCGTATCTACACTTAATTTCACGATTTTATCCTTTCCTATCCAAATATTACTTTCCTCTACTAAGAATTGACCAACTAATTGATCTTATAGCCAGCGATAAGATGATATCTCTTATGGATAGGTTTTTGGGTTGTAATAAGATATTACTCACTTTAGAATATCAACACAAAACTAAATTCATCACCCCTTAGGGGACCTTCTATTATCACGTCATACCCTTCAGTTTGATAAATGTTGGTGCTACCTATTAGTGTGTTATGACTTACATGTTCCATGATATCATGCATGACATATTGGAATACTATGTTGATAACCTTCTTGGTAAGTCCAAGCATCGTGCCAAACACCTGGTCATTCTTAAAGTTATCTTTGATCGCCTTATCCAATATTATGTTTTCCTTCAACCAAAGAAGTGTATTTTCACAGTTCTCTTAGGTAAGCTCCTTGGTTTCATCATCTCTTTACGGGTATCAAAGTTGATCCTACTAAGATCAAGGTAATTCTTGACATGCCTCCACCTACTAACCTTTGGTAACTTCGTATCTTGCAAGGAAAATTGCAATCCATTTGATGCTTCATTTCTCAACTTTCAAATTGATGCCAACCATTTCACCACCTCCTTAAAAAATTTCTTTCCATTGGAATGATGAGTGTCACAAAGCCTTTGAAGTGTTGAAGAACCTTCTTTAGCCACTTGTGCTCATTCCACCTAAAGATGATCAACCTTTTTACCTTTACATTTCTACTACTGACCATTCCTTGGGTGCCATGCTCACTCATCATGATGAGAAACATAGGGAACAAGCGATTTTTTACATAATACGTACTCTTCTAGATTATGAAATTTGATACACTCATGCTGAAAATATTTTCTTAGCCTTAGTCTTCATGGCCACCAAACTTTTCCACTACCTTCTTAATCACAAAATGTTTTTGTTACCAATACTGACCCTCTTCATTACATGTATGCCAAACCTTACCAATACCAATGCACCACTCATTATATCATGCTTATTGTAGACTTGGAGTTTAAGTTCATTCAACAAAATTTCTATCAAAGTAAAAACCATCACGATCAACTTACAGATGCTCCTCTTCCTAGGAATCAATCCTCAAACTTTGATTTCTTGATGAATCTATCACCACCCTCTCCATTGATGATATTATTTATCAAATGACATTATTATTTGAGGGATTTAAATGTCACTAGAGTGGATTTGTGAGGGTCATCCTCATTCCTCTTGATGGTGATCATATACCACTATCCTTTAAACTAGACTTCGACTGCACAAATAACATAGTCGAGTATGAAGATCTTGTGTTAGGTATTCAAACTACCATTTCCCTAGATGTTAAATATGTTAACATCTTTGGTGAATCTTAACTAGTTTTGAACCAAGTCAATTATTTGTACCAATGTCATAATGATGAGCTTTGAAATTATAAACATCATGTTGACCTAATTTTGACCACATTTGATCACTACCTCATTCAAGCCACTTTGCGATCCACTAACAAATATGCCAATACCAAGGCTTATTTTGCTTCTCAAATACCTGCCTCACCTTCAAAATAGAAAATATTTGTCACAATACAATGGTGGTAGTCACCTTCTTATATTATCCCCAAACTTTAATTCATGGGTAGCATTAATACTGACCCACACGATATTTGGTATAAGCAGGTCATTGAATACCTCTTGTTGTCAATCCTACCTCCGGATCTCACTCGCAATGGACAACAATCCTTCATAAAAATTCTCTCTCGTTACATCATCATGGGAGGTCTTCTCTACAAACACGACTTTGATGGTATCCTCCTACAATGCATCACCAATTTTGAAATCCCATACACCATCAAAGAAATTCATGATGGGATTTGTGGGGGACATTTTAGTGGCCTCACTATTATAAAGTGTATCCTTTGACTCAGCTACTACTAGCCAACCCTTAACAAATACTATTGTGACTATGTTAAACATTGTGTGAAGTGTCAACAACATGCTAACCTTCATCATACTCCTATTCATTCCTTACGTTTTCTAGAGACTTTTTGCCCTTTTCTCAATGGGGTTTGGATCTCATTGGGGAGATTAACCCTAATTCCTCATAAACGTCATTGTTGATCATCATAGTGATTGAATATTACACTAAATGGGTGGAATCCATCCCTCTCATTTCTACCAAATCCAAGAAAATAGTCAAATTTATCAACCACCATATCATTTTTCACTTTGGTGTTCCTCATCGCCTCATCGTTGACAATGGAAAACAATTCAAAAATAAAACCCTACATCAACAATGTCACAATTTTGATATTCAAATCATTTTCTCTTCACCATATTACCCAAAAATAAATGGTCAAGTTGAGTGTTCTAACAAAAATCTCACCAAAATTCTTATGAAAGTGGTTGACGACACTGGTAAAGATTGGTACACATACATTCCTTATGCCTTATGGGCCTATCATACTAGCATTCACACCTCTACCGCTATCATGCCTTTCTCTTTGGTCTATTATACAGAGGTCATCTTACCTCTCAAAGTCCAAATTCCATCTATTCGTATATCTCTTCAAGATATCCTCTCTTATGATGGTTTTTTCCAAAAATGTTCAAGACAACTTGAGCTACTAGATGAATGAAATTTAAACACTCTAGACCACCTCCAAATCTACCAAAAGTGCATTAAGCATGCCTATGAAAAATGCATTCGAGAATGAACATTCAAGATTGATGATCTTGTCTTAAATGAAAATCAACATGTAACCAAAATGGAGAAAAGTAAACGAGGAAAGTTTTCTCCTAATTTTCTTGGACCTTATATTGTCACCCATACCTATGGATCAGGAACTTATCATTTATCTTCCCTTGAAGGTAAACTTGAACCTAAGCCCCTTAATTTATTGCATCTTTGATTTTTCTATTATTGAATAAAGTACTACATTACTTTATGTCTCATATATGTTCATCCCTTGAGTGAACCTCTCCTTCAATCTACCTCTTTTAAGGAAAAATGAATCAAACAAAATTGTGTGATTATCCATCACCATTCAGCCTTATCTTGAATATGAGTACAATGAATCTAATCATGACATTATTCTCATGGATACTTTTCTTCCTTTTCAAGATGGAATCCCATGGTTGTTCATCACTTGAATCCCCCTTTCATAAGCTAACCTTTTTTGTGTTATGTTTTTCCTTCATAAAAGAGGCCTATACTCCTTTATAGTCTTGTCCATGACTACAAGTCCAAAATAATGCAAAAATTTGGGATAACAAAAAAATCTACTCCTTGAGTCAAACTTTTCACAAATGGATGATTCCCTCAAATGAACATCTATGTCTCTCTATTTCTACTATAAGTAGACTTCTCCCTCAAAGGACATCTATACAAAGTTAGCCTCAAAACAAAAAATAAAAAATTTGGATATTCCCGCATCAATTAGCTTCACGAAGACCTCAAGGAAGATAGTACTCTTCCATCCCAATATATAATCCCCACATTGATCAGTATATGAATGCAAAAATAAAAACACAAAAGAAAATATCAAGAAAAATACAAACTCTTGGTCATGGACTTCCTTGTCTTGGTTTTGGGTATCTTCAAGAAGGTGCATGTTATCCCACAACAAGGTTACGCTAGACAAACCACTCCATGTTACCCTATTTTATTTTCTCCTATCTACTCAAGGGACATGGCGCTCATGCAACACTTTGTGATCATGTAACTTCTTTCAACCATAGACCTATCAATCATGCAATGTATTAAGGGGTTTATGTTCATAAACGTATTGATTGTATGTCTATTATGGTCCTTTCCAAATATGGAGCATTTCATTTCCCCTTTGTTTACTTGTTTCTTCTTCAACAGACAAGACCATTGACATCAAATATCTTGGTTCTATTCTCATCTCACCCACACCTATACCCATCATCTAGTTCCCATAATACCATCATACATTGGACATTAAATCAAATAAAATCATACACTTACCAACCCAACTTACCTTCCCACAATCTATCTTACCTGATCTTACCCAATCTGTCTTACCTTATCTTACATAATCTATCTTATCCAATGAAATCACAAATTACCACACTCTACCTTACCCAATCTTACCTAACTTACCTTCCCACAATCTATTTGACCTAATCTTACCCAGTCTATCTTACCTTATCTTACCCAATTTGTCTTACTTTATCTTACCCAATCTATCTTATCCAATATAACCACAATATACCTTACCACACTCTACCTTACCCAATCTTACCCAACTTACCTTCCCACAATCTATTTTACCCAATCTTACCCAACTTACCTACCACCATCTTATTCTTCCCTATCTTATGGGAGAACTACATCGACTTGAGGCCTCTTTGCAAGGGCTATGTAGGAAGCACTCCAAAGGCATGTGGTCTTTGGAGGTTAGCTTAGCCATTATTTTCCCCTCCTATGTGATATTTCTGAATTTTTCTATCTATTTTAAACAACCCCATGACTAGTTTGCATAATATAAATACAATGGAAATTTAAACCAAACCAAACCATACATCAACCATGCCTACATATAATTTCCATAATATACATTGGAAATTTACACTAAGCCAAACCAAACCATACATCGACCATACCTAGATATAATTTCCTTCACATCAATACATTGGAAATTTAAACCAAACCAAGCCATACATAACACATGCCCACATCTACTTTCCATAATATAAATACATTGGAAATTCGAACCAAACCACGCCATACATCAACCATGCCTACATCTAGTTTCCATAAAATAAATACATTGGAAATTAAACCCAAACCATAACAACCATGCCTACATCTAGTTTCCATAATATCAATACATTGAAAATTAAACCCAAACCAAACCATACATCATCACCATGTCTACACATCTAATTTCCATAATATCAATACAATGGAAATGAAACCAAAACACAACATCATCAATCATACCTACAGCTAATTTCCATGATAACAATATAATGGAAATGAAACCAAACACAACAGATATAAATACCATCCTCTATATACTGGAAATTTTGTGTGTCAATACACTGTATACATAGATATAAATAAGTCTCTCAAAAACTCTCATGTACAACTCGCTTCTTCGAATCTAGGTTAGTATATATAATTCATAAATCAAAAATAAAAAATAATCTCCATCATCTCATCCTCTCTAGGAAGGCTTGGTGCCTCTTTCACTCTCTCCTATCTCATCATGTGGCCTCTATCTATGTGCACTACTCACCTCTTTACGCCCTTCCCATGAGTATGGTGGCTCCCTGAACTACCAACACTATGGGTCCGTGAGATGGACCTCTCGAATGGCTCCTTAATGAGCTCTATAGGTAGCATAACTAAAAATTAGGAGACAAAGATCTGCAATATGATCCTCATAATATCTAGCCTTAGCCAAAACCTCTCTGTATCAGTCCATCAATATCACATGTGGTGGTGGCATCGTTACACTACCTATCTATCTTTTTCCTGTGGTATTGGTCCATGTCCTTGTACTGTAGCTATGGACCCTATCCCGGTACTCTACTTATGGTAATGGGCCATGTCCCTATATATATGTCCCATCATGCTCCCTTGAATGTGAAGGAGGGGTGACCATGTGACCCCGTCACCAACTTATGCCCATGTTGCCACTTATTAAGTCTTTAATATGGCCACCTACGCCTAAAAAGCAATAACTTGTTCCTACAATCATGTAACCTACACCTGTAGCTTGTCTCTTTCACTAATAACAATGGTTAAATTAGGCTATTCTCGGATTGGCTGGTGTTACTTGTAATTGTGTTTCCCACCACTATCTATACCCATTCATGAACCCAATATTGTCTATAGTCTCATCAACTACCTTCTCCTTAACTCCTATTGGTGGTTTTGGCTATGGAAGAGGTAATGAAATCTCCAAATCATCTTGACAAGATTAAGGAATGGCTAGGATGCATCCTATTGTAAGACAAATTGTTGTTTGACCCACTCTACGAGTATACACTTGTACTCCTTGACCTTATGCCCTTAGATCCATCTCAAGAGATGTAGACCCCTTAGCACCTCCTCCATGCCAATGAACTCAAGGTAAGTAAGGTATGGCTTCCATAAAATATCTACAGGTGACATGTTATCTAGTATCGGCTAATAGTATGCAATATCTTGAGTCACCCCATCCACCCTTGCCTGCTCTCCAATCCATAGCCACTACCTATATCCTTCCCTGTATACACCCACCTCCCACCCCTGTCATGGTAGACCAAGTGGATGAAGGAACACAATGTTCTCATATTCCCAACAATGTAATAGATAGGTACAATAGAGACCATATCATTGTATCCTCCTATAAGCCCATAGCTCCCTATACAACTGAACCAAGTATGTTGGTGCCCATGCAAAACAAACCCTATCAAACACCATGTCCTCTAGGACTCCCATAAAGGCCCATGGAAACCTCCCACCCTTTGAGTCTGGAAGGGTGAAAAAATAATACCAACCATAATCAACATTGTGACAAAAAAACTCATGCGCAGATGCGTTGCATACATCACACCATAACTAATACTCACACTGTGATATGTCAGCTCTACCATGGCTGGCCCAAACACCATAGCCATATGATCCACATCATATGAAGAAAATACTTGATATCTTGCCTCCCCATCGATCGAAAGCTGCGTAATCCTCGTATACATCCTCTAAGGTGACATTCATCTCTCCCTTTGGTAGATGGAAGGTGTTGGTAGCTGGGTCCTATCTATACAAAGGGGATACCATCATATTGTGGTCTCAGGAAATCCACTTGTACCTCCTCACCACACCTATCCTAACTACATGCATGTGTTCCTACTCCTCATATGAAGTGGTAGGTATTATCTATACTAATAAGGGTGGCATCGGTCCCTTATCATCATATGCTACTTAGCCTACATCATCAACACCCACACAAGTTACTCATTTTCTCTTTTAACTTTCTATTCAACACTCAACCTCACCTAATATTTACCATGCCTTACCTAGACCATTCACCTTCACCCACCTACTTCCCAAACTCATATTCTTACCTATTTTCCCTCCCACTCGTTCACCTATTGACCTACCCAACCACATCCCTCTTGAAATCATCCTATACCATCATCTATTACCCAAACCCTACCCTAACATTACTCTTTGCTACCCTACCCAACCTCCCACTCCCTTAGATAACCTAAAACAAACCATTTATTATACTTTGTTATTTAACAAAGCAACCGGCATCGGTTCCCTTACCGATGTCGGTCCCTTCCATGACTAGAGCTAGTTAGTCTATAGATATTGGCTGATAAAATACTAATGCCGATTACACGGTTTCAGCCCCAACGCTGAATCCTCACGCCCCCGCCCCAATGCAAAAAATTGACAAAAACACCTAATTTACCCACCCAAATCCCTTTAAACTTTCCCTAAGTTTATTTTAACCCCTAATTAGTCTAATTCCACCCTCCCTTAGCCTGATTTCACCCCCATTTCAATTAAATTTCAAAAATAGATTTTGTATTCTTTTGTTCTTATTCTTCAACAAAAACCAAGATTAAAGCTTGAAACCTACCTCTACTCACCACTACCTTCATGGTGGGATGGGTTGAGCTAGAATCGGATCTCCACCGGATCCTTCTCCTTCCTCTACCATATCAAATAGCTCTCCAATCTCTCAAACAATCAAAATCAATCAGGTGGCTACAAGTGGGCCCCCAAATTCACTCCTCCAACCACTAATCTCTTGCCAAATCAATCCTGTGAGCCTATATGTCATTTTCCTTGAAAATATTCTCTCTACCAATTGTTTTCAGCCACAACACATGCTTAAATGAATTAACTTTGGGTCGGATTTTCATATTAACTCACCATTTTAGTGACCAATGTTCATCTGGTCATGCCTAGGTGATCATTTATTTGTAAATCAAGGTAGCACCCCTGGATGTAAATCAGGTTTCTAAGTTGATGTTTCAGGCATCCAGTGTGATTGCACAACATTGAAACCTCTCTCCAAGTGTGGGACTTGTAAAATGAGAGAGGAATCTCTAGATTAGAGGTTGGTTCCTCAAAATCCTCTAATCAGATCTATTATTTGCACAATTGCAGAGGTTTGAATCCTAATCCTACTCTAAATTCCAAGGAGACAGAGATAGAAAGTGCAAAAATTGAAACTAAACTAATAGGTGATACACCAAAGGAGTGGTGAACACTTCTTGTTCATGAAAATTGACACAATTTCATAAAATGTAACATGAAACATCATACACAGGCTGATAAGATGTAATTAGAAGTCTCAAACGAAGCAAGACAATACAAACAAAGGATTGAAAATTGATCACGAGTCTCAGCACTGTCATTTTTTCACTATCAAAATCCTTGCATTTGCAACATCAAAGAGGTATAAACTGTTACAATCATGAAGAAGGTTTGATACTTAAAAAATCACTTGTTGAAGGTGAAAGAAGAAGCTTGCTATCCAAAAAAATGTTCAACCTAAAAAAATGAGCCAAATCTGGCTTTTACAATGCATGGGTCGAGCCCAGGAGAGAGAAAACATGTAAAAATGTGGAAGCCTTTCCCCATTGAATGAAGATGCATTAAAATAGCATGGGCATCCTTATAGACCCATGCCCTGACATTTTTGGCCATGCTGAAGAAGAATGCAACCCATTTTGCATTAAAACTGGTTGTTGAAACGTCATTTCTAGCCATTACCATGTGCCGATGATTTTATTGATTTTATCTCTCCAAAATCAACCAAAATACGTAGATAATTTCACCACTTTCCATTGATATAAAGAACGTGAAAATCTAAGCTCTGGATCAAAAGATATGGCGATTTGAACATTTAGGACAAAAACGAGCCAAAATTGGATCGATGGGCAAAAGTTTGAATTTTTACCCATTTGGTCTTTGGAAAAATTTTCAAATTTTCCCGCGCTCCACCACTCCCAGTGCCATGTGGCGTTCCTATTGGCCACGGGCCTCCTAAGGGAAAATTTCCCACAAAAACCGCCCAGACCATAACTTGAAAAATACATGGAGTTAGGAGGAAAACTTTACCTTTCTGGAAAGCTGAGAAAGAGCTCTATCCAATGGTGCCATTTCCAGAAGGTTTTGAGTTCCTAAAAGCAAAATTTTGTGACTGAGGCACAAGAGAGGGAAGAATGAGAGGAGTTAGCCACAAAATGAGCAGGGGGCACATTTTGGATAATAATTTTGGCGACTCAGAGGGGTCATCTGCCCTCTTGGATGAAATTACCAGTTGCTCAAGCATCCATTGGGCATGAAGTCATGAGTTGTAGTCTAAAAATGATCTCGAATTTGAAAACCTCCTCTCTCGAGCCACTTGAAACCCACTGAAATGGATTGCAAGAGCAAAACCAACACCAAAAAAACTATGTACAAAATCAAAATCATACATGCTCCAAATGGAACATGCAGAGTGTGCACAAGAACTTCTTTTACTTGAAAGCAAACCTCCCTAATCTACCCTAATGGAAACAAAGGTGAGCTAAACAAACCTCCGCAATCAAGTTGTGCAAAATAGCTTCCTTTCTTTATAATTGCAACCATGCAACTAATTTGGCATTAAACATGGCTGATTGGATGAATGGAAAATCAACAAGAAGTTGGTCTTCCACCCAAATCATCAAGGTATCAGCTGAAGGCAAATTCAATACCTATTTTAGTTGTTCTACATTTGGATTGGAGAGGTGTGACAGCCGATCCTTGGTTCTTTGTAGCTCATCCTCATGCTTAGAAGCAAGCATGATTGGTTGTGATCGCTCCTTTGGCTCCAATAAAGCCAAATACCTGATTGGGCAAGGTATGATCCATTTGATATGCCCATAGCTCTGATTTTCAACTCCAAAAATGGAGTCTTCTTGTAGACCTTCTTGGGTGGGTGATGTGGAAGCAATGGTAGAACCTTTCTGCCCTTTCTCCTCTTCCAATGAAGAACATGAAAGATTAAAATCTTCCAATCTTAGTTCCAAAGAGCTGCTATAAGATGCAGGCTGCTGCAAATGAATGCTCTCCTTCATGACAACAAGCTCAAGTATTTGGGACGTGGAAGATGAAAGAGAGAATGGTGGAAACTCAACCGGTTCTTCTTCATCAAAACAGTCCTCCAAATCTGACAGATAAACTACCTCATTGTTGTCCTACTGCAAATGCTCAACTTCCTCCACGGTATCCTCTTGATCTATAACTTGATCATCATGGTTTCTTTCATCCTCCAACATTGAGTTTGAGGGATCAAACTCTTCTTTAGCACTAGAACTCGAGAGAGATGAAGTAGAAAGAAGAATTGAAGGTTCTCTTGTAGCCTGCTTTGCGCTCAAAGCCCTTGGATCTATAATTTTCTCCTCCACAACTAGAATGTGCTCCTCTTCTTTTGGATTTGGAGCAGCTTCTCCCTCTTCTACTACTTGAAGACAATCTTGTTCTTGATAGAACTCTTCCTCTAGCATGAAGTTTGTTAAGTCAAACTCTTCGATCTGCTGCTCTAGAGGACAAGTTGGGACTGTAGGATCTTCTTCAGAGCTTTCTTCCTCCATGGCTGATTGTGCAACTTGAATTGAATCAGCATTCTCTTCGAATAGAATGCTAACATGGACACTACTTTCTGAGAAAACTGATTGCTGATCTGCTTCTTCTTTTTGCTCTTCTCCTGCTGTAGCAAATTCAGTCCTAACCACCACTTGTTTTCCAACTCCAACCTCTTCTAAAGGCTTAACCATCAAGGGGATCTTTTTCATCCCAAATTTAAGAGCCCAACTCTTGAGACTTCGAATTTCTTCATCCTTGTTTGGATTTTCTTTTTGTTGTTGTTTTCCTTGACTGACATTCTGATTTTAATCCTCCCAACATGGATTTGGGAATGCAAGAGGAGAAGTGGATTGTAACTCAAATGATTTGGCAATTTTTGTGGTGGTGGAGGAGGTTATAAACTCTTGTTTCTTTGGAGGAGAGGGTATTTCTTCGTTAGCTCTTGTGGAGGGGATGATTGTTTGGAAGGAAAGGGAAAGAATAATGAGATGGGGTGGAAGACTAGGGGATGGAAAAATGGAATTAACTCTTGGGGTAGCATTGACTAGATTTAGAATTTGACATTCCAAATGAGATGGTGCTACTTGAGGAATGGAAAGAGAAAAACCAGATGATGGTGTAGAACTTACCCATTGACAAGGTTGTTCAACACCAAGTTTATAGGCCTCTATCTCTTGTCCATTGTGCAAGTTGGGGCAGCATCTCCATCATGAAGTCCAGCTTCTCCTGAGGGCTGAAGTGTCTTGGAAAAGGGCCTCCCCATGGACAAGGAGTCCTGCAACCAATTCTGAAAGCCTTCATTTGAGTTGTTTCTCTTGATTGCACCATCTTTGCCTCCATCTTTTGGATTTTCTCCACAAAATCAACATCTTCCATTTGATTGTCTTCATTGCATGCGTACCCTTGCTCTTGATGTGCTTCACAACCAAACCGTGACTTTGCACTTTGCTGCTCATATGGGTAGACATGCTGATTTTGAATTTGATCAAAATGCTGATTTTGAATTTGATCAAAATGCTGATTTGGAGGATTTGTAAAACATGTTGGAGGTGTGATATACTACTGTTGTAAATGTGAATTCCATGATGGAAATGAAGTCATGATTGCACAAATTCATGGAATGGAAAAGAATGAAAATGATGGAAAGAAGAATGGATGGAAATGAATGGAAAATAGGTCTGCAACTTAGAGAATGAGTTGTTTACCAGATGGAGTCGCCAGATGTGCTTTTGAAAGTGCCTCCAAAAGGCTGAATCCTTAACAGGAACACACCAACCTGTCAAAGATAAAATGGAAGACCTCTAAGGTCCCACCGGGTGTGCCAAAACTGTTGTTGCAAATCAGCAGCACCCCTGGATGCAAATCAGGTTTCTAAGTTGATGTTTCAGGCATCCAGTGTGATTGCACAACATTGAAACCTCTCTCCAAGTGTGGGACTTGTAAAATGAGAGAGGAATCTCTAGATTAGAGGTTGGTTCCTCAAACTCCTTTGATCAGATCTATTATTTGCACAATTGCAGAGGTTTGAATCCTAATCCTACTCTAAATTCCAAGGAGACAAAGATAGAAAGTGCAAAAATTGAAACTAAACTAATAGGTGATACACCAAAGGAGTGGTGAACACTTCTTGTTCATGAAAATTGACACAATTTCATAAAATGCAACATGAAACATCATACACAGGCTGATAAGATGCAATTAGAGGTCTGAAATGAAGCAAGACAATACAAACAAAGGATGAAAATGGATCACAGTGCCAGCACTGTCATTTTTCATGTCAAAATCCTTGCATTTGCAACATCAAAGAGGTAAAACCTGTTACAATCATGAATAAGGTGTGATACTTACAAAAGTCACTTATTGAAGGTGAAATAAGAAGCTTTCTATCCAAAAAAATGTTCAACCTCAAAAATGAGCCAAATCTAGCTTTTACAATGCACATGGATCGAGCCCGGAGAGAGAAAACATGTAAAAATGTGGAAGCCATTCCCCATTGAATGAAGATGCATTAAAACACCATGGGCATCCTTACAGACCCATGCCTTGACATTTTTGGCCATGCTGAAGAAGAATGCGACCCATTTTGCATAAAAACTGGTTGTTGAAACGTCATTTCTAGCCATTACCACGTGCCGAGGATTTTTTGATTTTATCTCTCCAAAATCAACCAAAATTAAAAATTGACATTGGAATCATGTAGATAATTTCACTAGCTTTCCATTGATATAAAGAACGTGAAAATCTGAGCTCTGGATCGAAAGATATGGTGATTTGAAAATTTAGGGCAAAAACATGCCAAAATCGGATCGGCGGGCAAAAGTTTGAATTTTTACCCATTTGGTCATTTGAAATTTTTCAAATTTTCCCATGTGTCCACCACTCTGAGTGCCACATGGTGGCTTCCTTTTGGTCGTGGGCCTCTAAGGGAAAATTTCCCACAAAAACTCTGCCGAGCCATAACTTGAAAAATACATGGAGTTAGGAGGAAAACTTTACCTTTCTGGAAAGCTGAGAAAGAGCTCTATCCAATGGTGTCATTTCCAGAAGGTTTTGAGTGCCTAAAAGAAAATTTTGTGACTGAGGCACAAGAGAGGGAAGAATGAGAGGAGTTAGCCACAAAATGAGCAGGGGGCACATTTTGGATAACAATTTTGGTGACTCAGAGGGGTCATCTGCCTGCTGGATGAAGTTACCAGTTTCCTGAAGCATCCATTGGGCATGGAGTCATGAGTTGTAGCCTGAAAACTGATCTAAAATTTGAAAACCTCCTCTCTGAGCCACTTGGAAACCCACTGAAATGGATTGTGCAAGAGCAAAACCAACACCAAAAAAACTATGTACAAAACTGAAAATCATACATGCTCCAAATGGAACATGCAGAGTGTGCACAAGCACTTCTTTTACTGAAAGCAAACCTACCTACTCTACCCTAATGGAAATAAAGGTGAGCTAAACAAACCCCGCTTGTCAAGGTTGTGTAAAATAGCTTCCTTTCTTCAAAATTGGCAACCATGCAACTAATTTGGCATTGAACATGGCTGATTGGATGAATGGAAAATCAACAAGAAGTTGGTCTTCCACCCAAATCATCAAGGTATCAACTGAAGGAAAATTCAATACCTCTTTTAGTTGTTCTGCATTTGGATTGGAGAGGTATGACAGCTGATCCTTGGTTCTTTGTAGCTCATCCTCATGCTTAGAAGCAAGCATGACTGGTTGTGACTTCTCCTTTGGCTCCAATAAAGCCAAATACCTGATTGGGCAAGGTATGATCCATTTGATATGCCCATAGCTCTGATTTTCAACTCCAAAAATGGAGTCTTCTTGTAGACCTTCTTGGGTGGGTGATGTGGAAGCAATGGTAGAACCTTTCTGCCCTTTCTCCTCTTCCAATGAAGAACATGAAAGATTAAAATCTTCCAATCTTAGTTCCAAAGAGCTGCTATAAGATGTAGGCTGCTGCAAATGAATGCTCTCCTTCATGATAAGCAGCTCAAGTATTTGGGATGTGGAAGATGAAAGAGAGAATGGTGGAAACTCAACCGATTCTTCTTCATCAAAATAGTCCTCCAAATCTGACAGATAAACTACCTCATTGTTGTCCTGCTGCAAATGCTCAACTTCCTCCACGGTATCCTCTTGATCTGTAACTTGATCATCATGGTTTCTTTCATCCTCCAACATTGAGTTTGAGGGATCAAACTCTTCTTTAGCACTAGAACTCGAGAGAGATGAAGTAGAAAGAAGAATTGAAGGTTCTCTTGTAGCCTGCTTTGTGCTCAAAGCCCTTGGATCTGTAATTTTCTCCTCCACAACTAGAATTTGCTCCTCTTCTTTTGGATTTGGAGCAGCTTCTCCCTCTTCTACTACTTGAAGACAATCTTGTTCTTGATAGAACTCTTCCTCTAGCATGAAGTTCGTTAAGTCAAACTCTTCGATCTGCTGCTCTAGAGGACAAGTTGGGACTGTAGGATCTTCTTCAGAGCTTTCTTCCTCCATGGCTGATTGTGCAACTTGAATTGAATCAGCATTCTCTTCGAATAGAATGCTAACATGGACACTACTTTCTGAGCAAACTGATTGCTGATCTGCTTCTTCTTTTTGCTCTTCTCCTGCTACAGCAAATTCAGTCCTAACCACCACTTGTTTTCCAACTCCAACCTCTTCTAAAGGCTTAACCATCAAGGGGATCTTTATCATCCCAAATTTAAGAGCCCAACTCTTGAGACTTCAAATTTCTTCATCCTTGTTTGGCTTTTCTTTTTGTTGTTGTTTTCCTTGACTGGCATTCTGATTTTTATCCTCCCAACATGGATTTGGGAATGCAAGAGGAGAAGTGGATTGTAACTCAAATGATTTGGCAATTTTTTGTGGTGGTGGAGGAGGTAGAAACTCTTGTTTCTTTGGAGGAGAGGGTATTTCCGTTAGCTCTTGTGGAGGGGATGACTATTTGGAAGGAAAGGGGAAAGAAGAATTGAGATGGGGTGGAAGACTAGGGGATGGAAAAATGGAATTAACTCCTGGGCAGCATTGACTGGATTTAGAATTTGAAATTCCAAATGAGATGATGCTGCTTGAGTAATGGGAAGAGAAAACCAGATGATGGTGTAGAACTTACCCATTGACAAGGTTGTTCAACACCAAGTGTATAGGCCTCTATTTCTGCTATCCATTGTGCAAGTTGGGGCAGCATCTTCATCATAAAGTCCAGCTTCTCTTGAGGGCTGAAGTGTCTTGGAAAAGGGCCTCCCCATGGACAAGGAGTCCTACAACTAATTCTGAAAGCCTTCATTTGAGCTGCTGCTCTTGATTGCACCATCTTTGCCTCCATCTTTTGGATTTTTTCCACAAAATCTACATCTTCCATTTGATTGTCTTCATTGCATGCGTATCCTTGTTCTTGATGTGCTTCACAACCAAACTTTGGCACTCGCTACTCATATGGGTAGACATGCTGATTTTGAATTTGATCAAAATGCTGATTTTGAATTTGATCAAAATGCTGATTTGGAGGATTTGTAAAACATGTTGGAGGTGTGATATACTGCTGTTGTAAATGTGAATTCCATGATGGAAATGAAGTCATGATTGCACAACTTCATGGAATGGAAAAGAATGAAAATGATGGAAAGAAGAATGGATGGAAATGAATGGAAAATAGGTCTGCAACTTAGAGAATGAGTTGTTTACCAGATGGAGTCGCCATATGTGCTTTTGAAAGTGCCTCCAAAAGGATGAATCTTTAACAGGAACACACCAACCTATCAAAGATAAAGTGGAAGACCTCTAAGGTCCCACCGGGCATGCCAAAACTGTTGTTGCAAATCAGCAGCACCCCTGGATGCAAATCAGGTTTCTAAGTTGATGTTTCAGGCATCCAGTGTGATTGCACAACATTGAAACCTCTCTCCAAGTGTGGGACTTGTAAAATGAGAGAGGAATCTCTAGATTAGAGGTTGGTTCCTCAAACTCCTTTGATCAGATCTGTTATTTGCACAATTGCAGAGGTTTGAATCCTAATCCTACTCTAAATTCCAAGGAGACAAAGATAGAAAGTGCAAAAATTGAAACTAAACTAATAGGTGATACACCAAAGGAGTGGTGAACACTTCTTGTTCATGAAAATTGACACAATTTCATAAAATGCAACATGAAACATCCACACAAAGGCTGATAAGATGCAATTAGAGGTCTGAAATGAAGCAAGACAATACAAACAAAGGACTGAAAATTGATCACAGAGTCTGCACTTTGTCATTTTTCATCACTGTCAAAATCCTTGCATTTGCAACATCAAAGAGGCAGAAACCTGTTACAATCATGAAGAAGGTTTGATACTTGCAAAAATCACTTGTTGAAGGTGAAAGAAGAAGCTTTCTATCCAAAAAAATGTTCAACCTCAAAAATGAGCCAAATCTGGCTTTTACAATGCATGGTCGAGCCTGGAGAGAGAAAACGTGTAAAAACATGGAAGTCATTCCCCATTGAATGAAGATGCATTAAAATAGCATGGGTGTCCTTACATGGACCCATGCCCACGACATTTTTGGCCATGTTTGAAGAAGAATGCGACCCATTTTGCATAAAAGCTGGTTGTTTTAAATGTCATTTCTAGCCATTACCACATGCCAGAGGAGTTTCTTGATTTTATCTCTCCAAAATCAACCAAAATGAAAAATTTACCCTAGAATCATGTAGATAATTTCACCATCTTTCCATTGATATAAAGAACACAAAAATCTGAGCTCTGGAGCGAAAGATATGGCGATTTGAAAATTTAGGGCAAAAACAGGCCAAAATCAAATCGGTGGGCAAAGTTTGAATTTTTACCCGTTTGGTCTTTGGAAAATTTTTCAAATTTTCCCCATGCTCCACCACTCCAGGTGCCACGTGGTAGCTTCCTATTGGCCATGGGCCTCCTAAGGGAAAATTTCCCACAAAAACTCCACCGAGCCATAACTTGAAAAATACATGGAGTTAGGAGGAAAACTTTACCTTTCTAGAAAGATGAGAAAGAGCTCTATCCAATGGTGCCATTTCCAAAGGTTTTGAGTTCCTAAAAATAAAATTTTTGTGACTAAGAGGCACAAGAGAGGGAAGAGTGAGAGGAGTTAGCCACAAAATGAGCAAGGGGGCACATTTTGGATAATAGTGACTAATATTGGTCACCCTACTAAATCGAGTTCCTCTAAACCGACATCATTCACCCTGCATATAACAAAATATGCTTCATTGGCCTTAATATTTGATATTGATTATCATTTTCTTACTAATTGAGTGAGGTAAGAAGAGTAATGGTATATTTGAATACCTTCATAGAGGTGTCACCAATACGAAGAGTAGATAAAATGGGCTCATTTACGGGTTGAGGAGAAGGAAAAGTGGGTAGTGTAGGAACCTCTATAGGGAGAGAGGATGATAAGGTAAGTTCCTCTATAGGTATAAGAATAGGTAAGGTGGATTCCTCTATGGTTAAAGGAATATGTGAGGTGGGATCTTCTATGAGTAAAGGAACAATGGTGTACATCCATAATGTAACGAGAAAACTCAAGTATACCAAATGTATATAATTTGGTTTACAGCTTTGATGAGACCCCACTTTCAAACCCGTACTCGGCTCAAGGTTATAATAACCTATTTCACACCTTATCTCTCCACACATACACTTTGATGCTACCCATATGGAATATTAGTGTAGGGTAAACAATATAACACATAACCACAATACTAACATAGTGTGTATTTATTGACAACAACAACCATAGTGTATCACATATGGTGAAATTATAAGATATAAAATAACAATGTTTCCTATATTATAACACATAAATTTACACAAAATGCACCAAAATTACAATTATATTACAATAACGGCCACATGATCACCATATGCCCCTAATTCACATCACACATTTTATCACATAACACATTCAAATACATATATCTAGACGAACATAGTGATTAATGTCAGTATATATACACAATTACAAATCACCATGATAGCATACATCATAACATGGTGGAAAATACATGATACGATATAATTTATCAGGAACCATCCTTTGGCTCACACCACATTGATGCACACATATACAACATATTAAGATGATGAAACACCACCAAACTTTCAATTTTGACATTAACATGTTTCTTCATCCAACAAGGTGGTAAAACACATGTAATACATATTTAATCCATGAGAGAGAGTGAACTCTCATCACAAAACACAATAATGTCACATACAGTCCACACCAAGTGGGAAGCACTAAAAGTGAATTCACATGATCACAACTACAATTTTTTTCACATCATAACAAATTATCACATTACTCTTATAACTCCTACACCATCATGAATAAATACCAAAAACTCAAACTATCTCATAGGTTTTAGAGATGAACCTCCGCTACGATATCATCTATCATGCCCACAAAGTTTACACCAAAAAAACATTAACATTAAAATATTTTTAATTTCATTTCTTATTACATGACTCCACTAAGGATCACAATAACTACTCAACATCACAGGTGAAATATACACAAACATGAATAACATGTAAATAAAAAAATGGCATAAGATACAAATTGATGCCACACTTTCCCAAATGAACATATACAACTTACAACTCAACCACAAAAGATCTCAAGGATAGGCATGTTCCAAAACACATCATCACCATGGTTACATCTTATTTATAGTTAAAATTCCAAGAGCATTTATTATGCGAGCATAAATTCTCATTCTCAACCTACATATTCTTAATTTCATTTAAGATTTAACTTAATATAAGTACACTTAATTTGGCTCTTTTTCTCCTTTACAATAATTGTCCATAACTCCATTTTTATTTGACACATTTTAAACACATACAAAAATATCGATGCATGTTCTTATGTGAAGGTTTAGTTTCTCAAAATATGTTTAATTGATGTCTAATTTTACCATCATTATGTAAGATAAATAACATTAATTCAAGGGAGAAGAAATATTAGGATTTAAAGAAGACTAAGGTTCAAGTTACTTCTTATAGAGCACGTTTATTTTTGTAATATAGTTTCTATGGTTCAAAATTTAGTTTAATTCAATTTATCAATTAGTCATTATGATTTTTTTATAGGAGTTTATGTTTTCTCAAAGGATTGATCTCACAAAGACCCATTTGTATTCATTTTTAACAAAATGAAAATTCCTAAGCTATAAGGACTTCAAATATAAATTTATTCCTAAACCAAAATCTCATCTACTCATGTTCTCATTTCACTTACATCGTATATTTGGTCTCTTCTTGGTGTTCCTTTATAAAATATGAGTTAGAAAAATATTTTCCTAACATCTTGAAGAAATACATGATTGGAAGCATTTTAAACTACACACAAATCACAAGTGATTTTTGTTTGAAGAAGAGCTCGTGTTTCAAAGATTTCATGATCCTACATGAGACATTTCCTTTATCTTTAATGTCATGAAATGACTTAGCTAGGGGTAAGGGACAATTTTTTCCATTTCCACATTTATCTAAAGTAAACATCTTCCCAAAACAATTTCGTTTACTAAGAGTTAGTTACCATTTCCACCTGCACGTTAGCCTCTTAATGTTCCTAGATTTAGTTTAATTTCAATTGTACTTAGGGATCTACACCCAACTATAGATCAATTTAAGGTGTGAAAACATATTTATCACGTAAAACCTTCATAAAAGATAAGGTGTTGTGTTGTTAGTAGCCAAGGTAACACATTTATCTATGAGGAATTAAAGAGATCATTAATAAGAGTTTAATGCATAGTAAAATGGGTACTCTAACTCCACTTGTGTCATCTAGATCCCACAAATAGGTCATTTGATGATGGATAACCCTATCTATCTTTAAAATAATTTAGTGTTCCATCATGATACCAATGAGTGTTAGTCCTACTTACCCCATATATGGTAAGGTCACACCAAATAACCATTGCTTCATGCAAGGAAACTTAAGTTATAGAAGTGATATTTTGAATAATTTTCTTAGGTTTAGGAAAAGAAGAATAATTTTGAGGATTAAAGTATTTCTTAAGATGTTGGTGTTTTAGAAAACTAGATGTGACTTGATCAAGAGGAGTATACAAAAAGGTTAAATAACTCTTCCTTTTATATGGTTTAAACTAATAAATTACTACCACACATTTTAATTTTATGTATGAACCAAAATATTTATCAGCCAAGTGATTATTTCAATATTCTAAACCATAAAAATCACATAATATCCAAATGGATTTGACACCCATGAAGTAAATAGTACACGTTTTTACTAGTTTACATTGTCAACTATCTTCTTAATTTATTTATATATAGTTTTTCCTACATTCATTAGGTGTCACTTCTATTGGTATTGGAAGGTTAGTTTTAAATAAAGTTGATACAAACCACATAGTTTTCCATGTATAATACTTGAAACATAAGAGAACAAGAGCAACAACAGCTTTTTGACACACTAATTTAAATAATGAAATTCTCTATAATTCACTTCCATTTAACATCTGAATCTTTTTTAATGGACAATATTTTAATGTCATCTCACTTGATTACAACATATCACATTCTTAATAATTCTTATTCGAGTACATGTTGTAGACACCTCAAATCCTCTCGGGTATTTTTAATACTAAGATTTCACTAATTACCCTCTTTCCCATCATTTCCATTATAATTAGTGATTTCTGCTAATTAACTAACGTTTTCCTCCATTTTGGTCAATTAACGACACTTTGTTAATTAACTATACTTTACTTCACTTTGAATTCCTATTAACGACACTTTTTTAATTAACTATACTTTACTTCAATTTGAATTCTATTAATGACACTTCGTTAGTTATAATCCTCTTTCAATTGAATAATTAACTATTATTAGTTAATTAAGCCTATTTACCCTTGTATTTAATCAATAAATCTTCTTATTGGTTAAAAATCCCTTCCAACCATTCAAAATCTTCCTATTTCCCTCTAAATCACTTCTAATAGCTTTTTAAGCTTATTCTATCCTATTAATTAATCCTAGTTGATTAATTAAATCATCTCCAACTCCCATGAGTTGCTAATCACTTGTTAATTCCTCTAATTAAGATTATTTCTTCTAAATCTACTTTATCCTTTATCCCACATGCACTAGTTTGCAAGCTTCTCCCAAATTGGAAAGCTATATAAAGGACCCTCCTATATTCTTTCACACCTACACCACACTTTTTATAGTGAAATATATAAGCTTATGATAAGAGCCTTCTCCATTCCTTGAATAGTTACTTCATCTTTTCATCCATTTATCTCATTATTGAGTAGAAAGGAACATCTAAGTATGGCCTTGTAGTTATTTCTTTGTGATATCGCTTCCTTCTCTTTGGAGATCAACACAAATTCGATTACTCATGATCTAAAGATACTCATGCTTATAAGTAATCATATATTAAAAGAGTAGGAATGGTTAGCATTAGATGATTTCATTCATGTTTATGAAATTAAGATAGTTATGTACTTTAAGCTCTTATTATGAGGTTAATGGTAGAGTTGGTTTCTTTCAATTAGCATAACAAGTTTAACATGTACACATTTGGCCCAATTGGTGGGAGCCTAATCCATTGTATTTTGAATTAATTTCAAGTTATTGTAGATTAGTTTTAATATTGGCTATTAACCCTCATTTTAACATTTGTAGATTTATCTAGAGTTTCTTAGTTAGATTAGTTGAGTTTTCTTGGTTTTTATGTAATTTTGATCTATAAACTCTTCAACTTTGAAATTATCCATAGAAACACAAATTAAACGTTTTTGTTCTACTTTCTATTAGAAAATGATAGAGATAGCTAGTGAATGAATAATGCTTATGCTTAGAATCCACAATTATAAGAAAGGAAAGAATTTAAGCTCATAAACACCAACAAGTTTTATCTTGGAAACCTCCAAAGGAGGAAAAACCAGTCAGGAAGGGAAATTGATATTTCTTCCCACTTTTATGGCCAATTCAAAATAACAAGTACAAAATTTATAGTAAGTATGAAAGAGAAGTAGATAATATCTCACAGCTTCCTCCCAATTACTTGTTTTCTTTGTCTCAACACTCCTTTCTTCTACAAAACACAATTCCAGACTAATAACTTCTTGCTCACTTGCTTCCATGATTTGATGATCCTATTCTCTTCTACAAACATGTATTTATAGCTTTTCTTATGTCTTCTTGTGCACTAGAGAATATGAAAGGTCATGGAGGAGAAGAGACAGGACAACCTTCTAGATTCCCGAGTTGTTCATTTCATATTTTTATTTTCTATCCAAAAGATCTAGGACTACCGCCCAATGCAGATCGGTGGATCCAGGACCATAGCCGTAGTTGGGTGGCGGTTCTATAACCACCTGCTCTACATAGAGTGGTGGTCATGTTACTAAAAATATAGAACCTCCATGTGTTATTTTTCCTTCTTTGTGCTGATTGTTTTGATGAAGTAGAGTCATTTTGGATCCCTATGGATCACACCTCCCCTACTTAGGAGGATTTTGGTCCCAAAAAAGCTTAGTGGGGAGTAGATGAGGAAATAATTCCCTCACTTGCTCCTTTGAGTACCATCGGTCCTACCTTGGTGTCCTTCCTTTCCATCCAATCTGTCAAGACTCTCGTGGACCTCTCCTAGTCTCTTTGACCTTCTACTACAACACTACATCCTCCTCCAATTTTCCTCATGAGTCCAAGATGCAATCCTCAATGGAAGGTAGAAATTGTAGTCCTTCATCTTCATCTATCATGGATGGCTCATATAGGTGCAAGTTCTCACAGTCTTACTACAGAGTAAATCCTCTTAAATGATGGCAAGTCAATTCAGAAATCCTTTTCTCTAACCTACTCCAATATGGTGAAGGGCCCATATCATAGTGGCTTGAGCTTCCATGCTTGACCTTGTAGTCTTTCCTAACTCAAGTAAAGCCAAAATCTATCTCCAACATGAACCTTACGTTCTCTCCTATGTTGATTGTGTATAGCTTTGTACTTGGCTTGAGATTTATCTAGTTGTTCTTTGAATTTGAGATGGATTTTTCAGATCCTCTCAATGAATTTGTTTTCTCTATTCACCTTTATGTCTCATGTCTCCTCCTCATCTTTCTGCCCAACTACTATGTCCAATGATTTGTAGGTAGATATCTCGAGCATGCTTTAAATGGTGACTTCATAGTAGATGTGTGTATTTCCTAGTTATATGAATGTTAAATATAGGCTAAGGACTCATCCCAAGTATTTGGGTATTTCTTGTTATACCCTCTAATCAAATATACAAAATTCCTTTCTCCACCTCTATCTTTCCATCTTTTTGTGGATGGAAAGTTGTGCTCCTTGTAACTTGGTATCCATCTTGTTCCAAAAAGTAGTCTAAAACTTCCCCAGAACCTAGAATCCTGTCATGAAACAATAGACCTTGGCAAACCAAAATGCACTCTCATACATTATCAAAAGAAAATATTTTTGCCTCATGTTCCTTTACTATCTTTTTACATGCCATAAGAATACACATCTTACCGAAATCTTTCAACAACAACAACATAGAGATAGTCATGGCCATGTTTATACATAGTTAATCCTCCTACAAAATCTATAGAAATGTCCTCCCATGGATGATTAGGTACTAGAATAGGCATATACAAACCCTTCTTCCTAGTCTTAGGCTTTCTGGCACAAAAAATTTACATCCAGGTATAAATTTTGATACTTCTTCTTTCATATTGGGCCAATACATGTACCTTTTCAAGTGGGCTAGGGTCTTAAAAACACCAAAATGTCCTGCTACTTTCGAGGTATGAGCTTCCCT
The DNA here is from genome assembly GCA_018340775.1 of Taxus wallichiana var. yunnanensis. Classification (NCBI taxonomy): domain Eukaryota; kingdom Viridiplantae; phylum Streptophyta; class Pinopsida; order Cupressales; family Taxaceae; genus Taxus; species Taxus wallichiana. The sequence continues at coordinate 689,413,324 of CM031240.1, forward strand.
TATCAATAAAAGTATTTCTTCTTTAGGCACATAAAGATTCCCCCATCGGTAGAGCAGCCCATCCTTGAGATAACAATCTTCAATCCCTATCCTTTTAGTCCCTTGGGACTGCAATTGCTGAAATTTTACCACAAAGTCTCTGTCCCTGGCATATGCCTCTCCATAAGCTTCCTTTGTGAAGGGATCGATCTCGAGAGATAGTGGCCAAACAAGAGTAATTATCCTATGTGGGTAGCATAGACAACATGTCTTACACCAAATTAGTACTACCCTTCTTGTATTTGATCACCGGATGGAATGTTGAAGGAACCCATTCCATTCATAAGTGCCTTTTCTGCTATAATTTGGACTATGATTGCAAATATGTGAGAGGTTTTTGGTTAGTGTGCATAATAGTTTCTTTACCCAAAAATAATGCTTCCATTTTTTTATTTCCTAAACTAGTGCATACATTTCCTTATCATATACTGAATATCCTTTGATTTAAAGTGAAAGTTTCATAATGATAACATACAAGTTTACCTCCTCAAGCAACACTGTGCCCATATCATAATCACTGACAATGTTCTCTACCTCAAAAGGTTTCTGCAAATTAGGAAGAGAAAGTAATGGAGCATTAATAACCTTTTATTTCAATAACTCAAAGGATTTTTCTTGTTCCTTACCCTCAAAAACCTTAATCTTTACGGCCACTGTGTGTAGAGGTGCTACAATCGCGGAGAAGCCCAGAATGAATTTTTGCATGTATTGTACTACTCCCACAAAACTCCTATTCTCTCGTGGATCTTATTGGTGTTGGAAAATTAGTGGTAGCTTCCACCTTCTTTAGATCCAATTGTAGCTCTCCTCCTCGACCACATGCCAAGATAGACAAGTTACTTTTTGGAAAATTTACATTTCTTCATATTACAAAGTAGTTACTTCTCCTTGAAAACTTGCAAGACTTGTTGTAAATGAGTTAGATGTTCTTCCCATGTGGCACTAAAAATTAAGATATCATCTAGATATACAATGACACATGAATATATGAAATCATGTAATACATCATTCATCAATCTCATAAATGTAGTGGGTGCATTACATAACCCAAAAATAAGTACTAACCATTCATACAAACCCTATTTTTTTCTTGAAGTTAGTCTTCCATATATCCTCCTCCTTCATTCTACTTGGTGATAACCAGACTTGAGATCCAACTTCGTGAAGAATTTTGCATGTTGAAGCTGGTCCAAGAGATCATCTATGTGGGGAAGTGGATATCTATTCTTTATGGTGATATTGTTCAAAGTGAGGTAGTCTCTGCACATTCTCCAAGAACCATTCTTCTTTGGCACCATCACAATAGGTGAACCACATGGTGAGGTTCTCGGACATATCACCCCTTGGTCTAGTAGTTCTTAGAGTTGTTTCTTTACTTCATTACTCTCAAGAAATGATTCCCTATATAACTCGATGTTTGGTAGAGGGGACTCTGAAATAGCCAAATCTCATACTCTACTTCCCATTTTTGTGGTAACCTAGAGGGAGCCTAAAAAAATTCTTGAAAATAATGAGTAATACTATCCAAATCATGCTTTCCTTGGTTAGTAATCTCTGAAACTTCTACCCCTTCTTGTTTCTCCTTTAACAAAAGTAAACAAAATTATGATTTTCCCGAGTAAGTCATTTTTCTTGGTTAGAACTCACCATGGTAACCCGTGTCTTACACTTTGGTGTGCCCAGATGTTGTAGTTGATACTGTTAGTGCAAAATCACAGCACCCCTGGATGTTGATCAGATTTCTAGGTTGATCACTCTAGCATCCAGTGTGATTGCACAACATTGAAACCTTTCTCCAAGTGTGGGACTTGCAGAAATGAGAAAGGAATCTCCAGAGAAGGCTGGTTCCTGCTCCTAAACTACCTGCCACAAGCTATTCCAGTGCAGGAAAGCTAATCTAAACCTAATCTAACCATGCCAAGGAGACAGAGAGAGAGAGAAAGGGAAAAACAACAAAAGCCTACACTAAAACGGTGATACACCAGAGAAGGAGAATGTTGAACATCTATCAAAACTGCCATGGAACAAGGAGAGGTGAGCAATGGGAAGGATGGACAGATGCATCACAGGCCCAAGGATAGATTTCACATAGAAAAATGTCCCAAAACTCCATGAACATAGCTCCAGACCTGCAATGAACATTCAAACTCACACAAATACCTACAATGAAGAGAGGCAAGAAGAGAACAAGTGAAAAATGAGCAAGGATGGACAGATGCATCACAAAACACGTTTTTGTTGCTTCAGAAGTTTGCACAGAACATCATTTCAATAGTAAAAGGCAAAAACACCATTACAGAGCAAGGGAGGAGGTTCGAACTCCATTTTCAACCCTGAGAAGAAAAGAAGGGAGGGCAGAGCTGAAAAGATGAACAACTTGTAATCATCCCTCCAAAATGAGCCAAATCTGGCTTTTACATTGCATGGGTCGAGCCCATGAGAGAGAAAACATACAAAAACGTGGGAGCCCATTCCTCATTGACTACAAATGCATTAAATCAGCATGGAGGACCTTACAAACCCATACCCTATCATTTTGACCAAATGGGAGGAGAGTGCGACCCATTCTGTATTAAATTTGGTCGCTGAAATGTCACTTCTGGCCATGAACACGTACCAGAAATGTTTTTTTGAATTTTCTCTCTCCAAACTAAACCAAAATTAGAGATTGACCATGGAATCCTGTAGAGAATTTCATAAGCTTTCCAATGATATAAAGAACATGCAAATCCGAGCTCTGGATCAAAAGATATGGGGGTCTGAAGTTTTAGGGAAAAAACGGCCCAAAAAACGGATCGGCGGGCAAAAAATTTGAATTTTCCGCGCTCCGCTGGTCGACGCCACGTGGCAAGCACTGATTGGATGAGAAATTCTCTCTCCTCTGCCTCTCATGGGTTTCCTTTGAAAATTTTGACTTTTCTTACACTTTGGAAAAAATTTCATTTTCCCCCCGCGCCCCGCCACTTGGGACACGTGGCATCATTTGGTTCGTCGACAGGGGCGCGGGGAAAACCTTTACCTTTTAGTTTTTCGGCCAAAACTTTTGCTAAATTTTCTAAGTCCTCCCCGAGCTCCACACTTCCCTGCCTTAGGACACGTGTCCTGTGTCTATTGGCTCAGGCCGACCCTTCAAACCTCGCCCTTTGAACTTTTGGGCCCAAAAACACTTAGTCAAAATTTTTATTGCGCCTCCCCTTGTGACACGCGTCACATTCTGATTCATTGGTAGATTTTCTAGGTCTTCATGTCCCTCACGTATTTTTGGCCTAGATGTCCCAAACCGTCTAGGACAAATTTCTCTCGATCCACCCGATTCGGGCTTCCCTGTCCCTCTTTGAGGCGAAGACATGTGGCACATTTCCATTCCTCTCGGCTCTTTCAGCTTTTCGCATCCCGCGCATACCTACGGCCTAGATGTCCCAATTGCGTGGACCACCTGGAGGATTTTCGGCTGGTTCATGCCCCGACGTCCCAACTGTCCCAAGGACCGCCTGGACTAGGACTTAGCCGATTTTCATGATTTTTTCTACCCCAAGCTTGTTTTTTGCAACTTTTTCACCCTTTTTTAGAACTTGCTCTTTTCTTCTTGGACAGAGAGTTAGAAAGAAGCCGAGGGGACCCCAAAACATGATTTTGGGCCTTGAATCAATCTATTTTCCTGGGACTTGAATATTCTGATGCATGTTATCAAAATTACCCTGGGGTGAATTTTGGATAACAGTTTTGGTGACTCAGCGGGGTCATCTGCCTGCTAGATGAATGATTAGTAGCCTAAAGCAATCCATTAGGCATGGAGTCATGAGTAGTAGCTAGAAAACTGATCTCGAACTTGAAAACTTCCCTCTCGAACCACTTGAAATCCACCGAAAATGGAGTCGTTCCCACCAAAATGCCACTAAAATGAACTGTGCAAGAGCAAAACCAGCAGAAGCACAAAAAACTATGTACAAAACTGAAAATCATACATGCTCCAAATGGAACATGCAGAGTGTGCACAAGCACTTCTTCTACTAAAAGCAAACCTACCTACTCTACTTTAACTGGAAGCAAAGGCAAGCTAAACAAACCCTACAATTGGTTGTGAGAAATAGCTTCCCTTTCTCAAAAGTGGCAGCCATGCAATTGATTTGGAGCTGATCATGGCTGTTAGGATGAGTGGAAAATCAACAAGAAGCTAGTCTTCCACCCAAATCATCAAGGTATCAGCTGAAGGAAAATTCAATACCTCTTTTAGTTGCTCTACATTTGGATTGAAGAGGTATGACAACTGATCCTTGGTACTTTGTAGCTCACCCTCATGCTCAGAAGCAAGCATGACTGGTTGTGACTTCTCCTTTGGCTCCAATGAAGCCAAATACCTGATTGGGCAAGGTCTGATCCATTTGATATGCCCATAACTCTGATTTTCAACTCCAAAAATGGAGTCTTCTTGTAGACCCTCCTGAATGGATGGTGTGGAAGCGATGGTGAAATTCTTTTGTCCTTTCTCTTCCTCCAATGAAGAACATGAAAGATTTAAATCTTCCAATCTTGATTCCAAAGAGCTGCTATAAGATGCAGGCTCCTGCAAATGAATGTTCTCCTTCATGACAACAGACTCAAGTGTTTGGAATGTGGATGATGAAAGAGAGAATGGTGGAAACTCAACCGACTCTTCTCCATCAAAATAGTCCTCCAAATCTGACAGATAAACTGCCTCATGGCTGTCCTGCTGCAAATGCTCCACTTCCTCCATGGTGTCTTCTTGATCTGTAACTTGACCACCATGGTTTCTTTCACCCTCCAACATTGAGTTTGAGAGATCAAACTCCTCTTCAGTACTAGAACTTGAGAGAGGTGAAGTAGAAAGAAGAACTGAAGGTTCTCTCTATAGCCTGCTTTGTGCTCAAAGCCCTTGGATCTGCAATTTTCTCCTCCACAACTAGAATGTGCTCCTCTTCTTTTGGATTTAGAGCAGCTTCTCTTTCCTCCAATGTTTGAAGACAATCTTGCTCTTGATTGAACTCTTCCTCCAGCATGAAGTTTTTCAAGTCAAACTCTTCAATCTGCTGCTGTAGAGGACAAGTTGGGACTGCAAGATCTTCTTCTGAGCTTTCTTCCTCCATGGCTGACTATGTGCTTGAATTGAATCAGCATTCCTTCAAATAGAGTGCCAACATGGACACTACTTTATGAGCAAATTGACTGCTGATCTGCTTCTTCTTTTTGCTCTTCTTCTTGCTGCCACAAAATCAGTCTTAACCACCATTTGTTCAACCTTTGCCTCTTCTCGCAGGTCTAACCATCAAGGGATCTTTGTCATCCCAAATTTGGCAGCCCAAACCCTCAAGTTTTCTATCATTTCTTTTCTGTTGGGCTCCTCTTCTTGCTATCCTTCATGGCCGATTTTTGCAATTTCTTCTTCCCCACATGGAATTGGGAATGCAAGAGGAGGGATGGGTTGTAACTCAATTGATTTGGCAATTTTTGTGGTGGTGGAGGTAGAAACTCTTGTTTCCTTGGAGGAGGGGGTATTTCTGTTAGCTCTTGTGGAGGGGATGACTATTTGGAAGGAAAAAGGAAAGAAGAATTGAGGTGTGGTGGAAGACTGAGAGGTGGAGACATGGAATCAACATTTGGGACAGCAGATGGGGAGTTTAGAATTTGCAATTCCAAATGAGATGGTGCTGCTTGAGTAATGGGAAGAGAAAAACTAGATGATGGTGTAGAACTTACCCATTGACAAGGTTGTTCAACAACAAGTGTATAGGCCTCTATTTCTGTTGTCCATTGTGTAAGTTGGGGCAGCATCTTCATCATGAAGTCCAGCTTCTCCTAAGGGCTGAAGTGTCTTGGAAAAGGGCCTCCCCATGGACAAGGAGTCCTGCAACCAATTCTGAAAGCTCTCATTTGAGTTGTTGCTCTGGACTGCACCATCTCTACCTCCATCTTTTGGATTTTCTCCAATAGACCAGCATCTTGCATCTGATTGTCTTCATAACCAGCATACTCTTGCTCTTGGAAAGCTCCGTAGCCAAAATGATCTTGGCATTGCTGCTCATATGGGTATGCATGCTGATTTGGAGGATTTGTAAAACATGTTGGAGGTGTGATAAACTTGTTGTTGAAAATGTGAATTCCATGATGGAAATGAAGTCATGATTGCACAACTTCATGGAATGGAAAAGAATGAAAGAGATGGAAAGAAGGATGGATGGGAATGGATGAAAAATAGGTCTGCAACTTCAGAAATGGGTTGCTGATCAGATGGAGTCACCAGATGTGTTTGCAAGTGCCTCCAAAGGCTGAAATCTTCACAGGAACACACCAACCTACAAAAGATGAAGTGGAAGACCTCTCAGTGTCCCACCGGTGCCAAAACTGTTAGTGCAAAATCACAGCACCCCTGGATGTTGATCAAATTTCTAGGTTGATCACTCTAGCATCCAGTGTGATTACACAACATTGAAACCTTTCTCCAAGTGTGGGACTTGCAGAAATGAGAAAGGAATCTCCAGAGAAGGCTGGTTCCTGCTCCTAAACTACCTACCACAAGCTATTCCAGTGTACGCAAGCTAATCTAAACCTAATCTAACCATGCCAAGGAGACAGAGAGAGAGAGAGAAAAAGGGAAAACAAAAAAATCCTACACTAAAACGGTGATACACCAGAGAAGGAGAATGTTGAACATCTATCAAAACTGCCATGGAACAAGGAGAGGTGAGCAATGGGAAGGATGGACAGATGCATCACAGGCCCAAGGATAGATTTCACACAGAAAATGTCCCAAAACTCCATGAACATAGCTCCAGACCTGCAATGAACATTAAAACTCACACAAATACCTGCAATGAAGAGAGGCAAGAAGAGAACAAGCAAAAATGAGCAAGGATGGACAGATGCATCACAAAACACGTTTTTGTTGCTTCAGAAGTTTGCACAGAACATCATTTCAATAGTAAAAGGAAAAAATGCCATTACAGAGCAAGGGAGGAGGTTCAAACTCCATTTTCAACCTTGGAGAAGAAAATAAGGGAGGGCAGAGCTGAAAAGATGAACAACTTGTAATCATCCCTCCAAAATGAGCCAAATCTAGCTTTTACATTACATGGGTCGAGCCCATGAGAGAGAAAACGTACAAAAATGTGGGAGCCCATTCCTCATTGAATTCAAAATGCATTAAATCAGCATGGAGGACCTTACAAACCCATACCCTATCATTTTGACCAAATGGGAGGAGAGTGCGACCCATTCTGTATTAAATTTGGTCATTGAAATGTCACTTCTGGCCATGAACATGTACCAGAAATGTTTTTTTGAATTTTCTCTCTCCAAACTGAACCAAAATTAGAGATTGACCATGGAATCCTATAGAGAATTTCATAATCTTTCCAATGATATAAAGAACGTGCAAATCCGAGCTCTGGATCAAAAGATATGGGGGTCTGAAGTTTTAGGGCAAAAACGGCCCAAAAAAGGATCGGCGGGCAAAAATTTGAATTTTTCCGCTCTCCATTTGGACGCCACGTGGCAAGCACTGATTGGACAAGAAATTCTCTCTCCTCTACCTCCCATGGGTTTCCCTTTGAAAATTTTGACTTTTCTTACACTTTGGAAAAAAATTCATTTTCCCCCGCGCCCCTCGCCACTTGGGACACGTGGCATCATTTGGTTCGTCGACAGGGCGCGGGAAAACCTTTACCTTTTAGTTTTTCAGCCAAAACTTTTGCTAAATTTTCTAAGTCCTCCCTGAGCTCTACACTTCCCCCACCTTAGGACATGTGTCATGTGTCTATTGGCTCGGGCCGACCCTTCAAACCTCGCCCTTTGAACTTTTGGGCCCAAAAACACTTAGTCAAAATTTTTTATTACGCCTCCCCTTGTGACACGCTTCACATTCTGATTCATTGGCAGATTTTCCGGGTCTTCGGCCCTCACATATTTTCTGGCGTGGATGTCCCAAACCATCACGTATTTCTCCGATCCACCCGATTCGGCTTCCTGTCCCTCTTTGAGGCGAAGACACGTGGCACATTTCCATTCGCACTCGCGCTCTTTGAGCTTTTCGCATCCCACGCGTATCTACGGCCCAGATGTCCCAAATGCTGCATGGACCACCTGGAGGCTTTTCGGCTGGTTTGCACCCCATGTCCCAACTGTCCCAAGGACTTCCTGGACTAGGACTTAGCCGATTTTCATGATTTTTTCTGCCCCAAGCTTGTTTTTTGCAACTTTTTCACCCTTTTTTAGAACTTTCTCTTTTCTTCTTGGACATGAGAGTTAGAAAGAAGCCGAGGGGACCCCAGAAACATGATTTTGGGCCTTGATCAATCTATTTTCCTAAGAGTTGAATATTCTGATGCATATTATCAAAATTACCTTGGGGGGTGAATTTTGGATAACAATACCATCCTTGACCCATTTGTATCAATTTTCCATTATCATAAATATAGCATCCCTGATATACAAGTAAGGATTCCTAAATACAACATCAAAATCATCAAGTGGAATAACGTCAAATTCCAAAACATCAATATACTAGGAATTTATCCTAAACTTAACCTTACATCTTCTTGTTACCTGAATTTCAACACCCTTCGCACCTAACCCAAAGGATAAGGGTGTGGATTCTCAGTAAGTCTCAAGACCAAGCTTCTTTACAACTGCTTCATAAATCAAGCTAGACTAAGAACTAGTATCAACCAAAGCATTTACCTTAGCTCTCTTGATCTAGATTTTGATCTAGAATAGTCTACTCATCTCCTCTTCCTAACTGTCCATGTTGGTGGTCATACATCCAAGCCTTTCATCTACATCAAATTCATTTTCAATTTCCACCTCCCCTTCTATTTTTATAGTTGTCATGGACTTCTTTGATTCCTTTTTTTTGGTTCTTCAGATGTAACTTCCAACATATAGCATCGTATGACTATTGATAGCACAATTCTTGCAAAAATTCTTGGGATCTTTACAATTATTTAAAGTAGTGGCAGCTTGTTTACCTTTCCCTTTCCACTTACCCTTGTTACTTGTTTTCCCATACTCTTTTTTCTGCTGATTTGTCAACTGCTTTTCCCTTGGCTCTGCTTCTCCTTGCTTCTTTTCATCATCTATGTAGTATGCCTATACACATGCCTCATTGAGATCTTTAGGCTTTTTGGAGATGAATTTTCTTCGAAGGTGAGTGTGAAGTCCTCCCAAGTACTTAATCGAATATCCTCCTCCTCCAAGCCCATCTTTAGAAACATGTCCCGCCTCTCGAAACACTTTGTAGTATAGTCCCGCACACTTTGACCACTACCTTGTCTAAAATACTGCCATTTAATCATTTGGTCAGTCTTGTGTCTAATAGGATAGAAGTTAGCTCTAAGTAATTCTTTAAATTTTTGCTAAGATTTCACAATAGGATGATTCTTCTTTTAAAAGTGGTTAGATGAGTTTCCCACCAAACTAGAGTGTGTCCCTCCATTTTGAGATGTGAAAAGGTGATCCTCTATTAATCGGTGACATTATGGACACTAAAGTAGACTTCTAACTATTTTAACCATTTATCAAGCAACTCTACATCTACTTGTCCTTCAAATATTTTAATCTCAAATTTTATCTCAACTTTAAAAGGAGTATGATCAGATTTTACCTTTTCTCTTGTGTTTGAAGTCTCTTCTTCATGTTCTTCCCCATAAATTTCCTCATGGTGGATCCTTCCTATGCCAAAATTTTTAGCTAATCCTCGAACCACTGAGTCCATGGAGTCTTGCTTGATAGAAGTTGTCTTCTAAAAATATGCAAGTTCTTCTTGCCTTCAAAACATCTTATCCATCATGGTCTCCAAAGATCTCAATTCTACTTGACCAATTTCTATTCCTCCATTTTCCCCCAAATTCTTTGTTTCCACTCCTTTGTGGAAATTTATGGATCGGAAGGTAAAGGCTCTTTGCCTTTAGATCTCGTCATTGTCAAACAAATCCAAGAACAAATACCATAGTCCTTGATACTTGTTAGATCTGATACCAAAATGATCTGTAAACTCTTCAACTTTGGAATTATCCACATAAACACAAATTAAATGTTGTTGTTCTACTTTCTATTAGAAAATGACAGAGATAACTAGTGAATGAATTATGCTTATGCTTAGAATCCACAATTGTAGGAAAGGAAAGAATTTAAGCTCATAAACACCAACAAGTTTTATCCTGAAACCTCAAGAGGAGGAAAAACCAGTCGGGAAAGGAAATTCTCCTTTTTCCCACTTTTATTGGCCAATTCAAAATAACAAGTACATAATTTACAATAAGTATGAAAGAGAAGTAGATAATATCTCACACTTCCTCCCAATTACTTGTTTTCTTTGTCTCAACACTCCTTTCTTCTACAAAACATAATTCCAGCACTAATAAATTCTTGCTCACTTTCTTTCATGCTTCGATGATCCTATTCTCTTCTAAAAACATGTATTTATAGCCTTTCTCATGTCCTCCTATGCACTGGAGAATGGGAAAGGTCATGGAGGAGAAGAGACACAGACAACCTTCCAAATTTTGGGTTATTCATTTCATATTTTTATTTTTTATCTCGAAAGAGCCAAGACCACCACTCAATATAGACCGGTAGTCCCAAGAGTGCCACCCCGATTGGGAAATGGTTCGGTAACTACTTCTTTGCATAGAGCGGTAGTCCTATTACTAAAAAGACAGAACCTTTATGTGTTATTTTTACTTCTTTGTGTTGATTGTTTTGATGAAGTAGAGTCATTTTAGATCCCTATGGATCAAATTTGTGGGAATAAAGGAGGATAGGTGTTGTCAAATTTAAAGTTAATTGAAATTTTTTGATATTTTTGACATTCTTATTGTCAAAATCACATATTTTTAAAGTTATATAGGTGTCTTTGGCTAGTGTGGAACCCTCTACGCTCTTACCAGTAAAAGGATTACACTACTATTACATAGGCTTGTGCTAGTGTAATTATGCTTGGGTTTTTTTCATTTTTCCCACGTATATGTTAAATTGGAATTTATGTCCTTTGTGTTAGGTTTGCACTACTTTTGACCAAGCTTGTGTTGTAGTCTCTCCACATGTGCTAGTGTTACATTGTTTTTCACTTCTCTATGTTTTTTTCTCGGACCTAGGTTTTTGTAAAGATGTTTATGCTAGTGTGAGGATGTTTACGCTACCATATTGAAGCTTGCACTACTGTTAAATAGGCTTACTCTAGCGTGATATGTTAATTTTTGGCTAGGATTTCAGATTTTGATTTTTGACACTTTCTGTTATTTTGCAAGGTTTCTAACTTTTGTTCTTGCAGGTTTTTATTTAGATCACTTTTCTAACATGTATAATTCTTTGATGAATACTTTTTTTCCATGATTTGTATGAGTTTTGGATAAATATTTTTAAACTCTTCTCTTGCACCATTGTGTGATATTGAGAATCAAAATCAGAGTTAGACCTTATTTTCTAACATTTAGGTAAAGTGGGAAATTTCATTATTCATTTTTACTAAGGGAATAAACCTTTTATAAAAAAATATTATGATCCTTTCATTTAAACTCTTTTTATTTATATGATTTAAGATAAATTTTATGTATACTATTATCTTGCACCATTGTGTGATCTTGAGAATCAAAAACAACTTTAGTTTTCATTTTCTAAGCACTTGGATTAATTTGGATGAACTTTGTATAAAGCATTATGGTAGTTATTTGATTTTAAAAGATTTTCATTATTATCTAGTTGGGTTACTTGTTGTGTATGTTCTTCTCTTACATCCTTGGATGATCTTGAGAACCAAAAACAACATTTAATCCTCTTTCATAATATTGTAGATATTTTGGATAACTACTAAATTGTTTGAGTGTAGGACCTAATGCTTGTTAAAGAATTGGGATCTAAACAAATACTAATTACACATGTGTTGCAGTTGCCAATGGTGTGCTAAACCACATTCTTAATTCAAGATTAAAAAAACACACCACTTCATTCAAAACACTATATTTGCAGGTTTGGTTAAGGGTTAAAACCCGTCCGCTTTAAATTGTGGGAAGTATCTTGGCATAATCCATAAAAATCATTATGAGGATTACCATAAGAACCCCAAAGTATTCCACACCTTGAGAGAACTAGTGGATGAAATGGGAAGTGCCCCCTTACCCACTTGACTAGTTGAAAATCATGTGAGAAAAGCTTCATGTTACCCATATGAGGCCCCATTCATTAATTTTACTATGGGGTAATGGTCCATTGTCTAGTTTACTAGAAATACGTACCTCTCCTAGGTAAGAATTGGTGAGTTTGTGAACAAAATCCTAGGAAACCATTTGGAATTGGGGCCAACTTGACTTTATCCATCGTGTTCCAAATATCTCTCACAAAGGAAAAAAATTCTTCGAAGTCAAAACCTTGTTAGTTGAACAAGGGAGAGTTCATTTAAGTTTAAGCCATGTGTTATTCATCACAAAAATTACAAGGCATCACTTTTTCCTAGTTTCTACCTTGTCATAAGACAAGGTGAAACTCTCAAAGTTACACTAAGTATTTTTCATCACCACTTGGTCTACTCCTTTGTTTTCTTGTTTCCTTTTTGGGAAAAAAGAGAGCATACATATGTGTGCATATCGAAAATAATCATGTCCACCACTTTTGTATTCTACTCACATGACTAGGTTGTAATGTCAGAATGTGAGTGTTGAAAGTGTGAATGGTACGTCTTCATGTTTTGATATCCATTATCTCACATCCATATTGAGACTCATGATCATTGTAGTTAGGTGATCCTACCTTGATTTACCCTTTGCGTTGTTACGCTACTTGCATTATAGCAATATATTTGTGATACTTACATCTTGTTTTCCCAAACTTGATATAAGTGTCTTGATTATCTTGTTACGCTGCTCACATTGTAGTGATTCATTGATATACTTGGACCTAGTTTTTTATTCAAACATTTCCCTAAGTCTTGGAAGGTGTTGTTGTTACATTGTTTGCATTGTGTCAATCCTATTTTGATACTCACATCTTTTTTCTCTTGAAAAATTGATTAAAAGTATCCAAGATAGTATTGTTATGCTACCCACATTTGTAACTTCCATTTTTCAACACTTAGAATTTATTTATATTAAACTAGGTCTAGTGTTTCACCGAATATGTAGTGCGATAAAATAGATAAGGTAAAAGTTCAAGGAGGAATACCTTTGATATGTAGGTTGAAGGTTGAATGTGCACATTACTGAATTTATCCAAGATGATTATAGAGAACTCATTTTTGTCTGGGAAGGACTACCTATAGATATAAAGCAAGAACACCAAATGATATTAAATAGCAAGAGTCAGAGGACTACCTAGCAAGGCTAGATCCAGGAAGTGTGATGCTTCCTTGAATGGTTTTCAATCCTTTATTTTTATCAAATTAATGAAAGTAAATACGAGAAATAAAGGTCCTATTACTAACACTTTTATTTAGGTATCTCAAAATGTTATCAATAAACTAGATTAAGAAACATATTGAAATCTAAACTAATCTAGCATCAGGAAAGGTATGTTTCTGGTTAGGAAAGGTCACAAAGGTGTTAGGTAAGGTCACAGAGGTATCTGGTAAGGTCTGGGTGGATTTTAGGTGATGTTAGAGGAAGTTTGGTGAAGGTTAATAGAAAACACAATGACTGATATTAGTCTGGTGACTGATGTTGGTAGAGAGGGGAGACCGATGACGGTTAAGGTGACCAACATCGGTAGGGAAATTTGATATTAAATTATTAAACAGAGGTTTTTAGGCTCTCTGTGATTATACAGAGTGAGGGTAGTGTGGTTTGGGTCATAATATGGCTGAGAAGACTCGGGGATACTAAGAAGGAGGTTTGGAATGATGAAAATGATTGGGATGGTTGAATAGTTTGTTGGTGGGAAGAAGGTGATGTATACTATAAATAGAGGAAATAAACTACTAAAAGAAGTAAAATATCTACACAAAGAATATTCCAAATGATTAGAATCAAAATACTTGTTGTCTTGCAGATATTGGGAGTTGGAATGGTTGATGGTTGATTAGAGAAGAAGTGATTGAGTCCAGTGCTACGACAATATGGCCTATGTGCTCCTATGAGTATTCCAATGCTCTAGAAGGGAAAAATGGTTGTTTGTCTTGCATTGTGGTTGTGTGTGTTTATCGTCTGGATGCAGAAGGGCTTGAAGATTCACGCTTGAATGCAATCAGGCTCCAATCACTAAATGACCAACCCATGTAAAGAGTTGTGAAAGTGTATATAAGGTAACCGATGGTGGTTAGGTGATTGGTGTCAGTTGAGGGATAACTGGAATCGGTTAAGGCAGGAAAGTCTAGGTTTACCAAAAATAGGTAGATCTTTACTATTTTTGGTGTGATTTTTATTGATTCCTCTTAGGGAAGTGGAGTTCACGTGAGAGAAGGAAGGAAGGTCATAGAAAAATTCCAATTAGGTTTAGGAAGAAGTCTCGCTTAGCTAAGATTAGTGGTGACTCAAAGACTCGGGAGTGATGACTCAATCATTGTGAGTTAAATGCCCTTGGAATGGGTCTAGGGTGAGGTGTAACGATGAGGTGGAGGTGTGAGGGTGAAATTAACTTAATTAAAATAATTAAATTAATTAATAATGTGAGGATGAATATTAGTATAGGATGAAGGGGTCATGACTAATTAAATATATTATGTTAATTGATTGAAGGGGACCAAGGGGAGTGTGACCTAAATTTGGTGTCTACATTTTCCCATTTTTTTGCATAGCTTGTATTTCTAAGTTATGTTGAAAAAAATGGGATTCGATGTCCCAGTATAAGAAGAGGTTAGGTTGCCCCAAGTAGGGTTGAAGGTGATCCCCCTCAAACTACGAACCAATGAGGTTGGAAAAGTAGTCAAGGAGTGGTTTGATAAATAGGTGATTGATGAAAGTGAGGGTCAATAGGTAAAGGTATGGTGATTTTGGGTAATGGGTAATGGTCATATTATGTAATGGGTAATGGAAATCAAATGCACACACATGTATAGATTATGATACAAAGATCAGAAGAAGATATTGCAAGCTCTATGTTGTCAAAAGGGTGATAGATTTATCCAAATGAGGTTAAAGTGATTCAGGTATCCAAGGTATAGGATATGGTCATGAAGCACAATGAGGTCTGGTGTAGGAATGGGTAATAGGTTTTATTCCATCGCACTAAAGGTATGGTCAAGATAAACATCACGTCATTAGGAAAGGTAAGGTCATTAGGCTAAACAACACAGGTAACATCATCACAAGGTATAATGAAAGTAGAAAATTTCAAATTCCACAAAATTTGATTCATGTCGGGGTATATAGTTCAAGGCATAGGTAAGGCTAAGGTATAGGTAAATAACATGTCCCTAAATGTAGTTAAGGAAATATATAGGTAATGTAGGCTTATAGGTAAGGTGTAATAGGTTTTGGTAAGGTCAAAAGTTGTTGGAGCAACATTGTTTGTAGGCCAAAATGGGCATAGGGTAGGTCAAATGGTTATGTCAAGTGACCGATGTCAGTTATAGTGTAACTAACATCGGTTGGCTAGGGCTCGATATGACCGACGTCGGTTATGTCAATTTGAGGTTAAAAAAGGAAAATTCCACTTTTTACAGATTCATTTTAACCTTGCCATTTTTGAAAATGAAAAAGGAGAAGTTGGCAAGTGGAAAATGGCAGAACAAGGAATTGAGTTGAGTTAGCAAGCCATGTAGTAAGTGATTGGCATTTGACTATAGGTCCACGAGATCGAGTTGATTGATTCATTTGGTGTTGAGGTGAGAAGTTGATTTTTACATAGCCGAGGTGGGAGAGGGATTAGGTGGACAACCGACGTAGTGGCTAGATGTGCCACCATGGAGACGACACCAAGTGGAGGTAGGAGACAATCTAAATCCTTCATTTGGTTGAAAATAGTTTGTAGAAATCGGTTTTGTTTAAAATTTGGGTGTAATTTTAATTTGTGAAATGGTGGGTAAAATAAATGAAGGAAATGAGGGGTGGGAAGGTCAAATGTAGGTAAAATAGGGTTGGGAATGAATCTAGGAGAGGTTTGGGTGGGTTAGAGTAGGTTTTTAGGTTAGTTTTTGTGAATTTTGGTGATTATGGGGACGGGGGTTTCAATTTTTGGCTGAAATAGTGACCGACAATGGTCAAAGCTTGACCGACATTGGTCGGGTTTGGCCGCTTATCACCAAGCTTTTGGTGACCAATTCCATTAAAGAGGACCAATGATGGTCAAGGTGACTATCATCAGTCATGATTTAGAGTAAATAGGTGAAAGAAGGGCTAGGTAGGAAATTAAAATAGGCAAAGAAGGGGTAGGTGAAGATTTATGTAGAGGGAAGAGAGTAAAATGTTATTTTGGCGATGTGGGACGCTAAGTAGGTAAAAGAACTAAGATAATGGGTAATGATGATAAGGGACAATAGGTTTGTAGGTGAATTAGGTAAAGGGGGTAGGTATGATTGATGTGGTTGGGTATTGTGTGGTGGGTTTTTAGTGATTTGAGTTGGTCAAGTCTTGACAAGGTCATGTTAGATGATGCAGAAAGAGATCAACTGAGGATGAGGGATAAAGTACCACCCCTACTGGTATAGATGTGGCCTAGCATGACCATGGAGGAGTGGGAGCACATGACTGATGTTGGACTTAGTGTAATCCAATGTTATAGGTGTATAGCCTAGGATCATAGCTTGATGGTCGCTCTCATCGATCAATGGGACTCATGACCAATACCTTTCACTTACTGATAGGAAAGATGACTGTCACCTTGGAGGATGTTTATAGGATCTTGAGGCTTCCTATTATTTGGGAGCTAGTGTATTCCATTTCATCTGAGGAATTGGTGGAGCCGATAGTGGTAGTATTTGGTGAAGCAATGGGTGAGCTAAGCTATTACAAGTGCAAACCTCACTTATGGAGATATGTATGTATCCTATCCGTAGGAGACTAGGCTATTGGTGCTGATGATGGTGGTAGTGGGATGTTTTTCTCTTCCAGATTATGAGGGTGGGAGATTCCCATGAGCACTAATGGGGTGTTACAGGATATGATAGAGGAGTGGATACATTTTTCTTGGGCACCGAATTTCCTAGTTCAATTGTATAGGGAGCTATGGGCCTATGGGAGATTGAGGAGATTTGGTATGTGTTGTACTTATTTATTACACTGTTGGGCATACAAGCACATTGTGTGTGTGAGTGTGTTCCTAGTTGGTTTACCACAACAAGATTGGTTTGGGGGTGGCTTGTTTAGAGTTGGTTTTAGATGATGGGTACCACTCAATGGACAACCGAGGGTGGTGAGGGACACATATGATGTGTCATACTATAGGAAATGATTGGAGGGCCTTTTGGTAGTTGATATCATGTGGAGGCCATATGTTGATTATCCATCATACAGAGGCATGGATGAGGAGTTAGAGGAGCTTAAACTACTGAGATGGATGCATGAGTAGTGTGTTGGGAGCATGAGATGATACCCATGGACAGGGTTAGACAACAATTTTGACTACAATATCATGTGCCCCCACCGTTCCCACAATACTATAGAGATGATGTGGATAGACCCATGTCTCCACCACATCTAAGTGTTCCTACAAGGTAGGAGGAGAAGGTACGAGATGGATGGATTGATGATGTGGGAGTCAATGATGGATATAGGTAGTGGTGAGAGGCACATGTATGGGAGGTACTTCCAAGGCCGAGAAACCTGATTTAGCTATTTTCATAGTGCAGAGGGATATATTATAGGGTAAGGTGGCCTCCTAAAGGCATAAATTACAAGGTTGTAGAGATAGGTGATAGGGTCGATGCACAAGTGACCACCTTGCAAGCATAGGTGATGACCCTATAGGCCTAGGTAGCTTAGGGGCAAGCACCCACATAGGGTGGAGATGGGGATGGAGAACATGTGGCCACATTACAAGCATATGTGGTTTATTTATAAAGGCTAATTATCCATGAAAACAGAACAGGTGGTGGACTTACAGGCCAGTTGCATCATGATACCCCCACAGGCCTAGGAATAAGGTCCCATATTACATGCACCTTCACCAGACAGAGTGTTGTGACATAGGTATGAGGGAAGGTACTAAGAAAGGGGCCAAAACCATTATTAGCGGAAAAATTTCATGGGTTACAATGAGACCCATGACACCACCCCAGAATGTGTCGATGGCGAGGTGTATGGATGCCTTGAATGATGCTCACTACTACCAGGATCATTTGATGATTGCTGATATTTATGTCCCCTCATGTCCCAAGTAAAAATTTGAGTAGGTAGCCAATGAGTAGATGAGATCCAAGACTCACAGTTCTTATAGCAAAGGGGGTCATTGACCCCAGTGACGAGGCCATGGTAAGGCTACGCACTAAAAGTTCGGGCCTAGCATATGGCTTAGAGGAGGAGATAGGTGAGATTGGAGAGGTGGGCATCGGTGAGGGTGAGTGGTCATTATATGAATAATGTACAATTATTTTGATTTTTGATATAAATATCAGCCATGTGTGTTTGAAGACATGAGATTGTAAAGGAGATTTTTTGAGATACCGATATTTATTGTATATCCGTGTATTTATGTATTTATCCGCAGGCTCTCCCATTTATATATTTAATGATGTTGAATGGATGGATGATGTTATCATTTTAAATTTTCATTGTTATTGTGTATCACGTAAACTAGTTGAATTAGGCATGATGGAGTCGAGATCATATAGACATAGTTGAGTTTAAGTGAGTTAGGCATGGTGAAGTCAAGTATAGGCATGGTGGGTTTTATTTGATTTAGGCATGATGGAGTAAGGTTTAGACACATGGTGGCCTTTAGGTTTAGGCATGGTGGAGTCTACGTAATTTAGGTATGGTTGAGTTTAGGTGAGTTAGGCATGGTGAAGTCAAGGTCATATAGGCATGGTAGAGTTGGGTATAGGCATTGTGGAGTCGAGGTATAGGCATGGTTTGATTTTAGGTGATTTAGGTATGATGGAGTCAGGTTTAGACATGGTAGATTCTAGGTCATTTAGGCATGGTTGAGTTTAGGTGAGTTAGGCATGGTGGAATCAAGGTCATATAGGCATGGTGGAGTCAGGTATAGGCATGGTGGAGTTGAGGTATAGGCATGGTTTGGTTATGTTTTTGCGTTTGATTTAATTTCCAAGTTATTGGTAGTATGGAAAATAAATGATGATGTATATGTATGTTGTGGTGTAAATTTCCAAATATTTGATATCATGGAAATGTGAAATGATTGATATGGTGATGTTTGAAAACGCTAGGTATGTATGTTTTTATGATTGTTTAATTTCCCAATTTTTTGTAAAATGGAAAACTCATTAAGGTAGAATGTGAATATAAAGGGGAAAAATTGGTTAGGGGAAGAGTGGCTGAGCTAACCTCCAAGGGCCCCATGCCTCGGTGCTACCTATATAGTCCTAGTGAAAAGGGGCCTCAGGCTGATGTAGTTATCCCATAAGCTAGGGAAGAATATGACGAGGTAGAGGAAGGGGTTGGTATTTTTAGGCATGATTGAGCCTAGGTCATTTAGGCATGGTTGGGTTTAGGTCATAGGAAATGTTGAATTCAGGTTGAATAGGAATGCGTGAGTTTAGGTCATTTAGGCATAGTTGGGTTTTGGTCATAGGAAATGTTGAATTTAGGTCGAATAGGCATGGGTGATTTTGATGGAAGAGGAATTCCCGAATGTAGTTGTCAAAGGTATGGTCCTATGAATGAGGACCAATAAGGAAGAAAATATGGGACTAGTAAGAGGAGACAAAAATCCATCTAATTGGTAAGAACCATTACGATTCTTTCATACCAAATATGTTCTTATGAACATAAAACCATAAAGGCGTTGGATGATAGACTATTCTAAGGGTGAAGAAAGTCACATGATCAAAAAAACATTTCATTGGCATATCCCTTGAGTAGGAATAATATTAGAGAGGAAATGTGGTGAGGTGAAATAAGTTGGTTTAGCGTAAACTGGTGTGAGACAACATGCCTCTTTGGCAAGAGACCCAATATCAAAATAGGCAAGTCCATGATGAAAAACTCATCTTTTTATTTATGCTTTTGTATTTATATACTGATTGATACAAGAAGTCTATGTGGGATAAGTAGATTATGTCCTTTAGGTCTTCGTGAATTTGATCGATGTGGGAAGCTTCAAAATATTTTTATTTTATTTTATTTTTGTAGGAATAGTCTTTTTTTGGTGATAGACTATGTACACTATGGCTAGATTTTTATATCTTTCCTTTGAGGTAGCATTCTATATATAATAGAAAGATAGATGTTATTTTTGAAGGAGTTATCTTTTTGTTAGAAGTTTGACTCAAGGAGTTTGAATCTAAAAATATCGTATACTATTTTGAATTTTTTTGGACTTTTAGGTCAAGGATAATACTATAGATAAGTATAGGCTTCTTTTATGAAGACAAAACCATACCACATAGGGGTTATCTACGTAAGAAAGGTTTTACATGATGAACAATTATGGGATTCCATCCTAAAAAGTATGAAAATCATCCACGAGAATCATGCCATGAGTAGAGTCATGGCACTCATATTGAAGAAAAGGCTAAAAGGTGATAAGTAATCACATGATTCTTGTTTAGTCATTGATCCTTAAAATAGGTAGGTGGAAGTTGAATGGTGCTCAAGGGACAAGCACTTAATAGACATAAGGTGATCTAAGACTTGATTCAATAATATAATGGTTAAAGATGCAAGCCATTGAGGGGCTTAGGTTCAGGTTTTCCTTCGAGTGAAGACAAACAATAAGCACTTGATCCATAGGTATGAGTAACGATATAGGGTCCAAGCCAACTAGGAGAAAACTTATTCCATTTACTTTTATCTTCTTTCGTTACATGTTGATTTTCCTTCAGGACAAGGTCACCTACCTTGAAGGTTCGTTCATGGACACATTTGTCATAGACATGTTTGATACATTTTTGTAGATTTGGAGGTGATCAAGAGAATTTAGATGATGCTCATTGTAGACACCTATAATTACGCCCGAGCAATTTAAATACTTAAATTGCACTAATTATCTCCTTTCTCACAAATTGATGACATATCATGAATGGCACTCATCTTCTCTTCCATTGTCGTTAATTGATTACATTACACTAATTAATTAAGTCGCCTATCCAACAGATACCCTAATTAATGACCCTTCATTAATCAACACCTTCTATCTAGTCTAATTAATTATTATTGATTAATTAGCCTCCCTTCTCATTAAATCAATAAATCACTATTTAATTGGTTTAATTCCCTCCTAATGGTCCAAATCACACTAAAATCCATCTAAAAGCTTATAAAATCTTGCACATGTATTAATTAATCATCTTGATTAATTAATACACCCCTTTATCCACATGAGCCACTAAGGGACAAGCTAAACCCTCCTAAAGTTAAATAAACCCCATCTAAACCCCCTTATCCATAACTAACTCTACATCCCCATTAATACCACATTCATGAGGATGTGTTGAATCATTTATCCTTTGGGCCATATAAGCAACCCTCCCTCTAATTCTCTCAAGAGACAAAAGTAAGCACATAGTTTCATACTAATAGCTTTTTGTCATTCTTGAGCCCTCCATCTTCCATTCTTGAAGAGCTAAGCCTCATACCCAAGCATCTATTGAAGCATGAAAGCAATAAAATATAATTTGATTGCCATTGGACTACTTAGGTTCATTTTAATGTTAAATTAGGAAATTAATGGAGAATAGAGTTCATTAATTTACATCATGTTTTGATCATTTCAAATTTATTAATGTTAAGGGTAGGACTTGCTCATTTCTTCATCATGATGGTGCACATTTCTCATTTCTAGCTAGGTTAGGAAGCTATTTCTAGGTGGTAGTTTCTTGCTTTAAATTTAGCTAAAATGTAGAAGTACATGCACACATTTGGCAAGACTATGGGACAGCTTAGTCCCATGACATTTTAGTTTAAGTTTCATTATTTTGGCTAAATTTTGATATGCACATGTAGTAATTAATGTCCATTATTTTGGAATTTTTTCTCATTTGATATTTGTAACTTCATGTTCATAGCCATAATTTTAATGGGTTATTGTCATTCTTAAGCTAACTTGTCAAAATTTGAGATATTGTGAGTTTTATTGTGTTTATTGTTGTGTTTTGGTTGCAGGTTCTGCATAGGCACATTTTTAGGGGCACAGGTGTAGTTTTCATGGTGCAGGCATGGTTTTCATGGTGCACACATCTCTCTGGTAGTGCAGGTGTAATGGTTAAACCTGTTACTCTGTTTGCTGACCCTTGGCACATGCACACTAACCACAGCGCACACACCTAGCTAGTGTGTAGGTGCACTAACCTCGGTGCATATGTCATTTCATACTGTACCTTCACTACATTCTAAAACCTGTTAGATCGGTGCACATGCCCTAACCAGAGTGCACATGCTATTTTAGTGGCGTAGACAAATTTTTCTAGTAACATAGTTGTTCTATCTATCTTTTTGTCTATTTTTCTTGGAGTGGTACATAGGCTATTTTTTTGGTGCACACATCTCTCTAGTGGTGGAGGTGCTTGGGTAAGTAAAAAAATATGCAAAGTGGCATAGCCACTATTTTCATGGCGTGTATACTATTTTCAGGGCACACACACCTCTTGGGTGGCGCAGGTGCACTCTGAGCTAAAACAACATTAAGTGACACGTATGTCCTAACCTGTGTGTAGGAACTAAAAAGGGGGCGTAGGTGTCCTTTTGCATTTTTGAAATTAAGGTGTTGATGTGCTAACATTCTTGTAGGTTTATCTAATCATATATTTGTCTTTGCAAGCTGTTTTTACATGTTTGTATTTGATTAGGTAATATTTTGCATTATTTACTTATAGGAATAAGGATCACATATGCTCTTCCTCGCATCCCTTGGGGTGATCTTGGAATCGAAATGATTCTTAATTTCTTTTAATGCTTTGAGGTTGTTAGGAATATTTGAGTTGGAATTGGTTAATTTGGCATAGTTGAATTAAAGTGTTTTTCCATTTGATATCTTTTTGGATTTTTGAAGACAATCACATATGCTCTTCTCTTGTGTCCTTGGATGATCTGGAGAATCAGAAATGATGCCTTCTCTTTTGATGGAAAACTACTAAAAATCATCATACATGACCAAAACGCCATTGCTTGTCAAAGAACAGAGGAATCGAAACAAAAGTCAGAAAACTACTAATACAATTGTTATACAAGTTGCCAAACGGTGTTCGAGCAAACCACATCTAATTAAAAAAGATAAAATGAACAACATATTCAAAACATTATATTGTAGGTTTCAGAAAATGGTACGTCCCTCCACTTAGTTGGAACAAAACTCCTTTGGATAACGCATTAAGCTATAACAATGGGGGTGGTTCCAGAACCCCAAAGTAGTCCACACAAGAGAGAACCTTGTGGATGAAATGGGAAGTTATCTACACTACCTATCTAACTAGTAATTCCTTTGTGAGATAGAGTTACAAGTTGTCCCTATACGACCCTTTTAAGTATACAATTGGATGCATTTATTTCGCCCACTGTGCTTGAAGGGGGAAAAGTTGAGATACTCCCAAGATAGTCGGGACTATTTGGGTAAATCGTCCCACTCGTGGATAATATTTGTAGCACCTAGGATGAGAGAACCACCTAGGAAGATATACTTTGGCTAGGAGCCCACTTTGACCATTCTAAAACAATGTTGAGTTGTGAACCGTATTTTCATTGTGAAACGTGGGACGTGTTACTTTCGCTTAGTTTTTACTTGCCTTAGGGCGAGGTGAAACTCTGCCAAAGTGAAGCTAGCATTTTTCATCCTTTTTTGATTTGCTTCCTTCACATTATTTTGACACTTTGTTGATCAGAAGAAGGGTAACTACCTTTGTGTTACCATTCAACTATTTCTGTCAATTTTATGTCCATTTACTCCCATCCATGTTTGCGTGGGTAAGTTAAACGTCTAAAGTGTGTGGAGGCATATTCACGTCATTGGTAGCCATTGTGATATTGGTACCCATGTCAAGATCATCATTGTAGTTAGGCATGGTTCATCATCATGAACTTCCTTAGAAGAGTTAGCTTGTTTGTATCATATCACTACAATTTAAATATTTACGTCTTGTTTCTTGTAAACTCGACATAAATATCTATATTGTAAGGTTATGCTACACACATTTTTAACTATTCCTATCTATAATTTGATCTTTTTAGTTCGGTTCTATTATTACCTTGATTTTGAAGAGTGCTAGGTGTTACTATTTCTGTGTGTTATATCAATAACACCTTGATATCAATACTTCACTTTCTCGCAAATTGGGTTAACATATCTTGGTGATATTGTTGTGTCATTCACGATTCATAATTGGCACTTTTTGAGATATAGGTCTTAATCAAGTTTGAGCTCACTCATCGTATATCTTGATTGGGAGGTTGCATTGACTTCTTGTATTTACTTATGTTTTGTTCATTCCCTTGAACTTGACATAAGTGAAAACATCTTGTTAATCATCTTGCGACATGAAACTACTTTTTGAGATGTAGTCTAGGAGGTACTTCATTTAAAAGGTTTTGATACCAAATGCTTGTGTCACTATTGATTTCTTACTCTATCACATTGGTATTCTCACGTTGTTAACTTATTCATACTCTTAACAAATACATCTTGCATCTCACTTAGGGGTAGTCACTAAGCTTTGAACACATTTACAACTTACCCTAGTGAAATTATCATGAAAACATGGCTCCTAAAACATGTCTAGGATTAAAGAAACAAATATACAAGGAACAACAAGTGCAAGCTTGGGAAACCTCTAATAGACAGGGGTAAAACCCCTTCATTGGACATGACCTAGGACCGTTGTTTTCTATGGAAAAAGAAACAAAGAAATGTTTTTATCATAGTGGAAATGAATTGAAATCTCCACATGCAGACTTTGATTTTGACCCCACTCTACTAGACCAATTTATTCTTAGAAACAAAGATAGAGTGTTGGCATGGGTCATATAATTAGGGGCCAAATTTCCCACCGAATGAAAGAATGCTACCTACAAATGACGTTACTCAGGAAGAATGCCCCCTTATCAATATGGAAGATATTTTAACCCATAGACATGCTTCCACTTCTTATGCAAGGAATGATAAAGTGGTGGGGCATCGAATACCCTTTATCAAAGTGCCACAAAGAAACAAGATAGAACATGAGATGGGTGAAGAACCTCCACAATACGAGGAGGAGGAACCTTTAGAAGAAGATGCCACAATCCAATAACAAATAAGTAATCTAATTCGAAAACTAGCTTTTCTTGCTCCCCATGTAAAGAAAGATGTAAACAAGAACATTCAAAAGTTGAGGCCTAAGGTTAAGATCAATGAACTCCATCAAGAAAACCAAGGAGAAGAAGACACAGGGTATCATCGTGTATACATCCCCACTTCTCCCACTAGAAAACAATTGATCACCCAAGAAGTGCGAGTCTATGAAAGCGATGCTCGTGGGCTTATAAGAGAGAAATATAGAGAGCATTAGAAAATATCAATACAAAGAGTTATGCCCCTATCCTTTTGATAAGATAATTACCCTTCAACCCTTTCCAAAGAAATTTGATATGCCAAAGTTCAAAAATATAAAGGGAAAGGAGATCCATGGGATCATGTTAAAGATTTCTACATGGCATGTCAAGAGGTGTCTTATAGTGACAATTACCTCATCATAATTTTCCCCAAGAGTCTCGGAGGTCAAGCCTTGAAGTGGTTTACATGCTTACCACTAGGATCAATCTTCACTTTGCCAAAATTGGCAGAAAAATTCATGTGTCTCTTCTCGTATAACATAGAGTGATGTCACCATGGTAGACTTATGTGGTACCAAGCAACACCCATATGATACCTTTTCCAGCTTTCTCCAATGGTGGAGAGGGATAGCTAGTCACTTCCATTGTGCTTTCCCTTAAAATCAGTTGGTTAGTATTTTCATTCCCAATCTCAACCTAGATATATCTTTCCACATCCAAATACATTGTGTTCATACTTTTTAGAGGTTATCGAGAAAGGGATTTAGATAGAAAAATCTCTCATTGCTAAAGGAACCCTCAAAACCCAATCTAGAGACAACCAAAATGTCAAACCCATGGCAAAGATGAAGATATTTAAAAAAACAAAAATGTGGTGGGAGACGGAATCATTGATTCCAAACATGTTCAAACGTTCCCAACTAGTCAACCTTTTACACTAACTAAGGGCCCAATTCAGCCACCACTAAATCGAAGAACATTCACCTCTCTCAATGAACCTTTGTTAGTTATTCTAAAACAATTGGACATGGCCCACATGATGACCTATCCTACAACATAACCATTTGATGAAATGCTCCAAAACCTTCATGGTATAAGGAGCATCAATATTGTGAAATGCATCACGTTAAAGGAAATAAGAAAAAAATTGTCCTCGGATTCGTCATTATATTCAGGACCTCATTGATAATGGAGAGATAGAGGTGGATAACCCGGATTGGGGAGAGTCATCCCAAACTTATAAAGTTGTGAATTACTTATACACAAAAAGAAAACAATCATTATGATTCACTTATTGGATGTATTTACTCTCCTACTCACCATGTCAATACTATCTAGATCAAGGGAAAGGATTACACTTCCTGAGGTAACAAGGCGTGCCCACCTCGTGATTCCGGAACCTTCTCCATCGACCCCATAAACCAGTAAATATAACCTTTTAGAACAAATTGAAAAGGCTTCTACTAAGATTTTGATCTTAGATCTTCTCAAGATATCTAATGTGCATAAATACATTCTATACCAAACTCTTCAGGGGTAGGGAGTGCCTTTAGAAGTTGATCCTGCACACCTTCAAGTTGTGTGGTGGAAAACATCGCACCAAGTGAACATTTTGCTTTCAACCATAGGAGATCCCTACGATAATCCAACATATAATCTTCCCTTATACATTGAGGTAGTTTTCACCCACAAGAAGATCAAATGGGTGCTTGCGAATAATGGATCTCAGGTTGAACATTTGCACACTCAAATTGGTCAAATAGTTAAGACATATGGAGTAAGATCTTGAGTCCCATATTATCACTATCACCGCATACAAAAATGTGGAAAGGGAGTCGGCAGGCACCATCACACTGCCCATGGAGGTGGGCCCCACTTTCCATCAGACAAAGTTTCACATCCTAGACTTTGAACTTCCATATAACATGCTTCTAGGCCAACCATGGATTCATGCCATGAAAGCCATGCCATCAACATTTCATCAATGCATTAAGTTGAAGCATGAGGGACATATGGTTATAATACAAGGAGATTCTCGATCCCTTTGCTCATTGTAGAGAGCTCTCAATAGATTTGGGTACAGAAAGGGTACATATGCATGTCCCTCTATAGATATAGTTGTCCCTCTCCAATCTGAGGACATGGAATTCTAGGTGTATTCATATTTCTTAGTTCTTGCACTCATGGTGCATCTACTTCAACATCTCCATTTGATTTATGGGAGATGAAAATCCTTGAATATGGTTTTGGGGAGTATAATGTACAACAAGAACTTTTAGTTTCATACCTCTCATTTTCACCCAAGACTAGAGGTCGGCCCAACTACCACTTCAAAAGAGCTAGAGAGGAACACACTATTAGGTCCTTCTTACCTAGAAGCTTATTACCTAGGAAAAATTGCTTGATCCACCTCAACTTAGTTCCCTGAGGATACTCACCATCCTGTTATCAAACCCCGGAATATGAAAATCTAGTAAAATGATGTACTCCATGGGCTATAAAGGCCTAGGATGTGGGAGAAATGAACAAGGACAAAGAGAGCCAATCCCTCTTCCAAATTTCAAGATAGAGAAAGATATGGCATTGGGATTCACCCTTATGGAGCACACCCCAATGATCAAGATGCTACTTTTTCTGAGCATGAGGATATCTCTAAATATCTAGATAGTGATAAGGATTCCCATTGTAGCCAATATGAGAATCTAGCCTCCACAAACCTTTTCATGAACAATGTTTTCCTAACCATAACCCCCATGGAACCAACCCTTGACCTTGTCTACCCTTCCCTTGTTGAATGGGACCAACAACGTCACATGCCACTAGATTTATTCGAGAATGATGAGGCTATCATATAATTCATGGGCATAAGGGATACAATTCCCATTGGAGATCACAAGAAAGGTTTCTTTATTGACTTAGATACATGTGCCTACTTCGGTGAGGAGGCTAGAACTTTGTGGTCAACAAAACTTAAAGAAAAGTGAGGGCAAAAGTTATAAAGAAAATCCTCGGCAAAAATCAAAGTCCAAGTCACACAGTGAAAACCTCTTTGAGGCACTGGCTGACAAACAAATAAGAAAATCAAAGGACAAACAAAGTGACCATGCCAAGGATGAAAATCTCGTGGAGACATCCTTGGATGAAGATCTCAACCTACCTCCTAATCCTACGTGTATGGAGGACTTATCAAAATTGCTAGTTGAAGAAACCATTGATGTCAATATTGGTATAGAAGAGGATCCCAAGATAGTAAAATTGGGAGCATCACTCTCAGCTAGAGAACAAAAGACATTCACTATGTTGTTGCAAGAGTTTATTGATGTGTTCACATGGTCTTACAAAGACATGCCCGGCTTAGATCCGACTTTGGTCATGCACAACCTAGTTGTGCACGCAGATGCCAAGCCTATCAAACAAAAGCTCCAAAAGATGCACCCAAGAGTGGCCCTGTTGGTTAAAGAAGAGTTGGAAAGATTGCTTACAAAAGGATTCATCAGGCTAATTGATTATTTTGAATGGATATCAAACATTGTTCCTGTCTAGAAAAAACCTATCGATATCCGAATCTACACATGGATTTTAGGGACATCAATAAATCTTTCCCTAAAGATGATTTTCCACTGCCCAACATTGACATGATTGTAGACTCAACAAAGAGGGTATGAGATGCTATCACTCATGGATGGATTTTCGGGATATAATCAAATCAAGATAGCTGAAGAAGACCAACACAAAATAGCTTTTATGACTCCTTGGGGCACCTTCTACTATCAGGTAATGCCATTTGGCCTTAAGAATGTAGGAGCTACCTATCGGTGGGTGATAATAGTAATTTTTCATGATATGATTCATGATATCATGGAGGACTATGTATATGATATCTGGAAAGTCCAAAATAAGAGAGGATCACCTTATCATTTTGCTGCATATCTTTGAATGCCCGCATGAATACAAAGTCGGGATGAATCCAAAGAAGTGTGTCTTCTCCTGGTGTTATCGGGAAACTATTAGCCTTCATTGTGTCAAGATGAGTATTGAGGTAGACCCTATTAAAGTGGCTCTCTATCACTAAAACGCCTCCACCTGAGAATATCAAGCAATGCATAGCTTACGGGGGAAAATTCAAGCTATTTTCCACTTCATCTCCCAACTTGTAGATAAATCTCACTCATTCACCCACTTGCTTAAAAAGGACATTGCTTTCATCCGGGGACTTGAGCAACAAAAATCCTTTTCTTTGCTTAAACAAGATGCTTAGCTAATCCACCTATCCTCATGCCTCCCACTCTGAGGGAACCTCTCTTGCTCTATATTTCTGCTACAAAATTTTCTATTGGAGCGTTACTCGCCCAATATGACCTTGATCATAAGGAGAAAGTGGTGTAATATCTGATTCACACCCTCATTGTCTATGAGCTCAATTATCCTCAAATTGAAAAGGCTTGCTTGGTTGTTGTTTTTACCTTTCAAAAACTTCGCCATTACCTATTGAACACTAAAACCAAGCTAATATCAAAGGTTGATTCACTCAAGTATTTATTGTCCAAACCTACCCTCACCGTAGAATGGCTAATTCGATCATTCTACCCTGTCATTTCCATTGTCATTTCCCCTTGCATATATCCTTTCTCGGGGAATCATTTTTAACCCTTTTCATCAATCAAAAACTTGTGGATCTCTTCAACACTGATAACAAAACATTTGTACAACTGTCTTGACCATTGTTGGGTTGGATATGTGCATTCGTACTTGTTTTCCCTGTTAAATGAGCTTGTTTCCTTCTCGTATTGCATTGCATTATTGTATGTTATGTGGAGTTGGTATTTTCAGCAATGGACAATTGTTCATAGTATGGCTTTTCATGTCATTCTACCATTGTCGTATGCTTATATTTTTCATAAGGACCGATGATGTAGTTCCTATGGCAATATGATGACATCCAAATTGTTCCAATCAATAGTGGCTAGAGGCTAAGCTCTTCTCTCCCCTCCTCCATATTTCTTCTACGTCACTTTCCTTTCACCCCTAATCTTCCCTCTCATCGGGGCATCCTGCCCCTTCCCCATTCTTCTACCTCTCTCACATATTTTTCGATCATCGATCGACTTCTTTCATCACCCCATCAACACTTTGGAGGGGCATCTCTCTCCTACTAATTTTTATTCTATCTACTATCTTTGAAGTAGCATCACTTACACCACCTCAAAGAGGGGAAAATGTAGACACCTATAATTACGCCTGAGTAATTTAAACACTTAACTTGCACTAATTATCTCCTTTCCCACTAGTTGACGACATATCGTCAATGACACTCATCTTCTCTTCCATTGTCGTTAATTGATTACATTACACTAATTAATCAAGTCATCTATCCAACACATACCCTAATTAATGACCCTTCGTTAATCAACACCTTTTATCTAGTCTAATTAATTATTATTAATTAATTAGCCTCCCTTCTCATTAAATCAATAAATCACTATTTAATTGGTTTAATTCCCTCCTAATGGTCCAAATCACACTAAAATCCATCTAAAAGCTTATAAAAGCTTGCACATGTATTAATTAATCATCTTGATTAATTAATACACCCCCTTTATCCACATGAGCCACTAAGGGACAAGCTAAACCCTCCTAAAGTTAAATCAACCCCATCTAAACACCCCTTATCCATAACTAACTCTACATCTCCATTAGTCCCACATTCATGAGGATGTGTTGAATCCTTTATCCTTTGGGCTATATAAGTAACCCTCCCTCTACTTCGCACTTACACCTAAATCTCTAAAGAGACAAAAGTAAGGACATAGTTTCATACTAATATCCTTTTTCATTCTTGATCCCTCCATCTTCCATTCTTGAAGAGATAAGCCTCATACCCAAGCATCCATTGAAGGATCAAAGCAAGAAAATATAATTTGATTTCCATTGGACTACTTACGTCCATTTTAATGTTAAATTAGGCAATTAATGGAGAATAGAGTTCATTAATTTACATTATATTTTGATCATTTCAAATTTATTAATGTTAAGGGTAGGACTTACTCATTTCTTCATCATGATGGTGCATATTTCTCATTTCTAGATAGGTTAGGAAGATATTTCTAGGTGGTAGTTTCTTGTTTTAAATTTAGCTAAATTGTAGAAGTACATGCACACATTTGGCAAGCTCGGTGGGACACTTAGTCCCATGGCATTTTAGTTTAAGTTTCATTGTTTTAGCTAACTTTTGATATGCACATGTAGTAATTAATGTCCATTATTTTGGAATTTTTTCTCATTTGATATTTGTAAATTCATGTTCATAGCCATAATTTTAATGGGTTATTGTCATTCTTAAGCTAACTTGTCAAAATTTGAGATATTGTGAGTTTTATTGTGTTTGTTGCTGTGTTTTGGTTGCAGGTTTGGTACAAGCACATTTTTAGGGGCACAAGCATGGTTTTCATGGTGCAGGCATGGTTTTTGTGGTGCACACATCTCTCTTGTGGCACAAGTGTACTTGGTAAAACCATTACTCTATTTTCCGACCCCTAGCGCATGTGCACTAACCCTGGTGCACACACCCTAACCAACGTGTAGGTGCACTAACCTAGACACAGATGTCATTTAAATCTTGTACCTTCACTTCATTCTAAAACCTATCGAGATAGGTGCACATTCCCTAACCGAGTGCACATGCTATTTTAGTGGAGTAGACAATTTTTCTTATAACACAGTTGTTCTATCTGTCTTTTTGTCTATTTTTCTTGGAGTGATGCATAGGCTATTTTTTTAGCGCACACATCTCTCTCGTGGTACAGTGCTTGGGTAAGTAAAAAATATGCAGAGTGGCATAGTCACTATTTTCATGGCATGTATAGTATTTTCAGGCACACACACCCTCTTGGGTGGCGCGGTGTACTCTGAGCTGAAACAACGTTAAGTGGCACGTATGTCCTAACTCGTGTGTGAGGCACTAAAAAAGGGGTGCAGGTGTCCTTTTGCATTTTTAAAATTAAGGTGTTGATGTGCTAACATTCTTGTAGGTTTATCTAATCATATATTTGTCTTTGCAGGCTATTTTTACATGTTTGTATTTGATTAGGTAATATTTTACATTGTTTACTTATAGGAATAAGGATCATGTATGCTCTTCCCTCACGTCCCTTGGGGTGATCTTGGGAATTAAAATTATTCTTAAGTCCTTTTAATGCTTTGAGGTTGTTAGGAATATTTGAGTTGGAATTTGTTAATTTGGCATAGTTGAATTAAAGTGTTTTTTCATTTGTTATCTTTTGGGATTTTTGAAGACAATCACATATGCTCTTCTCTTGTGTCCTTAGATGATCGGAGAATAAAAATGATGCCTTCTCTTTTGATGCAAAACTACTAAAAATTTTCATACAGAACAAAATTCCATCACTTGTCAAAGAATGGAGGAATCGAAACAAAAGTCGAAAAACTACTAATACAATTGTTATACAAGTTGCCAAACAAGGTGTTCGAGCAAACCACATCTAATTAGAAAAGATAAAATTAACAACATATTCAAAACATTGTATTGTAGGTTTTAGAAAATGGTATGTCCCTCTCTACTCAACTAGAATGTAACCCCTTTGGCATAATGCCTTAAGCTACAACAATGGGGGTGGTTCGGGAACCCCAAAGTAGTCCACACAAGAGAGAACCTTATGGATGAAATAGGAAGTCCTCTACACTACTTATCCGACTAGTAAGTCCTTTGTGAGATAGAGTTACAATTTTCCCTACGTGACCCTTTTAAGTACACGATGGATGTATTTACTGCCCACTATGCTTGAAGGGGAAAAGTTGAGATACTCCCAAGATAGTCGGGACTATTTGGGTAAATTGTCCCACTCGTGGATAATATTTATAGCACCTACGATGAGAGAACCACCTAGAAGATATACTTTGGCCAGGAGCCCACTTTGACCATTCTAAAACAATGTTGAGTTGTGAACCATATTTTCATTGTGAAATGTGGGACGTGTTACTTTCACCTAGTTTTTACTTACCTTAGGGTGAGGTGAAACTCTACTAAAGTGAAGCCAACATTTTTCATCCTTTTTGATTTGCTTCCTTCACATTATTTTGACACTTTGTTGATCAATAAGGGTGACTACCTTTGTGTTACCATTTGACTATTTTTGTCAATTTTATGTTCGTTTACGCCCATCCATGTTTGTAGGTGGGTAAGTTAAACATCTAAAGTGTGCGGAGGCATATTCACGTCATTGGTATCCATTGTGATCTTGGTACCCATGTCAAGATCATCATTGTAGTTAGGCATGGTTCATCATCACGAACTTCCTTATAAGAGTTAGCTTGTTTGTATCGTATCACTACAATTTCAATATTTATGTCTTGTTTCTTGTAAACTCGACATAAATATCTATATTGTAAGGTTATGCTGCACACATTTTAAACTATTCCTAGCTATAATTTGAGCTTTTTAGTTTGGTTCTATTATTACCTCGATTTTGAAGAGTTCTAGGTGTTACCATTTGTGTGTGTTATATCAATAACACCTTGATATCAATACTTCACTTTCTCGCAAAGTGGGTTAACATATCTTGGTGATATTGTTGTGTCATTCGCGATTCATAATTGGTACTTTTTGAGATATATGTCTTAATCAAGTTTGAGCTCACTCATCATATATCTTGATTGGGAGGTCGCATTGACTTCTTGTATTTACTTATATTTTTTCATTCCTTGAACTTGACATAAGTGAAAACATCTTGTTAATCATATTGTGACATGAAACTATTTTTTGAAACGTAGTCTAGGAGGTACTTCATTTAAATAGGTTTCGATACCAAATGCTTGTGTCACTAGTGATTTCTCACTCTATCACATTCATATTCTCACATTGTTGACTTATTCATACTCTTAACAAATACATCTTGCATCTCACTTAGGGGTAGTCACTAAGATTTGAACACATTTACAACTTACCCTAGTGAAACTATCATGAAAACATGGCTCCTAAAACATGTCTAGGATTAAAGAAACAGACATACAAGGAACAACAAGTGCTAGCTTGGGAAACCTCTAACAGATAGGGGTAAAACCCCTTCATTGGACATGACCTAGGACCTTTGTTTTCTATGGAAAAAGAAACAGAAAAATGGTCAATCATAGTGGAAATGAATTGAAATCTCCACATGCAAACTTTGATTTTGACGTCACTCTACTAGACCAATTTATTCTTAGAAACAAAGATAGAGTGTTGGCACGGGTCATATAATTAGGGGCCAAATTTCCCACCGAGAATGAAACAATGCTACCTAAAAATGACGTTACTAAGGAAGAATGCCCCCTTATCAATATGGAAGATATTTTAACCCATAGACATGCTTCCACTTCTTATGCAAGGAATGATAAAGTGGTGGAGCATCGAATACCCTTTATCCAAGTTCCACAAAGAAACAAGATAGAACATGAGATGGGTGAAGAACCTCCACAATATGAGGAGGAGGAACCTTTAGAAGAAGATGCCACAATCCAATAACAAATAAGTAATCTAAGTCGACAACTAGCTTTGCTTTCTCCCCATGTACGAGAAAGATGCAAACAAGATCATTCAAAAGTTGAGGCCTAAGGTTAAGATCAATGAACTTCATCGAGAAAACCAAGGAGAAGAAGACATGGGGTATCATCATGTATACATCCCCACTTCTCCCACTAGAGAACAATTTCTTGCTCAAGAAGTGCATTCTATGAAAGTGATGCTCACGGGCTTACAAGAGAGCAATATAGGGAGCATTAGGAAATATCAATATGAAGAGTTATGTGCTTATCCTTTTGAAAATACAATGACCCTTCAACCCGTTCCAAAGAAATTTGATATGCCAAAGTTCAACAAATATAAATGGAAAGGAGATCTATGGGATCATGTTAAAGATTTTTACGTGGCACATCAAGAGGTGTCTTATAGTGAAAATTACCTCATCAGAATTTTCCCCAAGAGTCTCGAGAGGTCAAGCCTTGGAGAGGTTTACATGCTTACCATGAGGATTAATCTTCACTTAGCCAAAATTGGCAAAAAAATTCATGTGTCACTTCTCATATAACATAGAGAGTGATGTCACCATGGCAGACTTATGTGGTACCAAGTAACACCCATATGATACCTTCACCGGCTTTCTCCAATGGTGGAGAGGGATAGCTATTCACTTCTATTGTGCTTTCCTGAAAAGCAGTTAGTTAGTATTTTTGTTCCCAATCTCAACCCAAATATAGCTTTCCACCTCCAAATACATTGTATTCATATTTTTGAGGAGGTTATCAAGAAAGGGATTCAGATAGAAAAATCTCTCATTGCCAAAGGCACCCTCAAAACCCAATCTAGAGATAACCAAAATGTCAACCCCATGGAAAAGCTAAAGATATTTAAAAAAACAAAAATGTGGTGGGAGACGGAATCATTGATTCCAAACATGTTCAAATGGTCCCAACTGGTCAACCTTTTACACTAACCAAGGGCCCAATTCAGCCACCACCAAATCGAAGAAAATTCACCTCTCTCAATGAAACTTTGTCGATTATTCTAAAAAAATTGGACATGGCCCACATGATGACCTATCCTACAACGTAACCATTTGACGAAATGCTCCAAAACCTTCATGGTACAAGGAGCATGAATATCACGAAATGCATCGCGTCAAAGGACATAAGACATAAAAATGTCTATGGCTTTGTCATTATATTCAAGACCTCATTGACAATGGGGAGATAAATGTGGATAACCCACGCAAAGCGCAAACACTTAATGAGAAAATGGGGATATAAAAAACCATTCCCCAAACATGATAAGTCGAAAAGTCAAAGTCGGATCGGGAGAGTCATACCAAACTTATAAAGCTGTGAATTACTTGTACACCAAAAGAGAAAACAATCATTATGATTCACTTATTGGATGTATTTTCTCTCCTGCTGACCGTGTCAATACTATCTAGATCAAGGGAAAGGATTGCACTTGAGGTAACAAGGCATGCCCACCTCATAATTCTAACCTTCTCCATCAACCTTGTAAACCGGTAAATATAACCTTTTAGAACAACTTGAAAATACGTCTGCTAAGATTTCAATCTTAGATCTTCTCAAGATATCTAATGTGCATAAAGACATTCTATACCAAACTCTTCAGGGGTAGGGAGTGCCTTTAGAATTCATCCTACACACCTTCAAGTCGTGGTGGCAAACATCGCACCAAGTGAACATCTTTCTTTAACCATAGGGATATCCCTATTGATAATCCAACACATAATATTCCCTTATACATTGAGGTAGTTGTCACTGCGCAGGGAAGATCAAATGGGTGTTTGCGAATAATGGATATGGGTTGAAAATTTACAATCAAGTTGGTCAAACATTTAAGACATATGGAGTAAGATCTTGAGTCCCATATTATCACTATCACTACATACGAAAATGTGGAAATGGAGTTAGCAGGCAACATCATGCTACCCATGGAGGTGGGCCCCACTTGCCATTAGACAAAGTTTCACATCCTAGACTTGGAACTTCCATATAACATGATTCTAGGCCAACCATGGATTCATGCCATGAAAGCCATGCCATCAACATTTCATCAATGCATTAAGTTGAAGCATGAGGGACATACGATTACAATACAAGGAGATTCCAAGCCCTTTGCTCATTGTAGAGCTCTCAATAGCTTTGCACGAAAGGGTACATATGCATGTCCCTCCATAGATATAGTTTTCCCTCTCCAATCTAAGGCCATGGAATCTCAGGTGGATTCAAATTCTCTTAGTTCTTGCACTCATGGTGCGTCTACTTCAACATCTCCATTTGATTCATGGGAGATGAAAATCATTGAAAATGGTTGCGGGGAGTATAATGTACAACAAGCACTCTTAGTTTCATACCTCTCATTTTCACCCAAGACTATAGGTCAGCCCATTCACCCACTTTCTTAAAAAGGACATCACTTTCATCTAGGGACCCGAGCAACAACAAGCCTTTTCTTTGCTTAAATAGTACTTGGCTAATCCACCTATCCTCATGCCTCCCACTCCTGGGGAACCTCTCTTGCTTTATATTTCTACTACACAATTTTCTATTGGTGTGATACTTTCCCAATATGATCTTGATCATAAGGAGAAATGGTGTACTATTTGAGTCGCACCCTCATCGCCTATGAGCTCAACTATCCTCAAATTGAAAAGGCTTTCTTGGTCATTTTTTTACCTTTAAAAACCTTCTCCATTACCTATTCAACACTAAAACCAAGCTAATATCCAAGGTTGATCCACTCAAGTATTTATTATCCTAACTCCCCCTCACCGGTAGAATGGCTAATTGGATCATTCTACCCTATCATTTCCATTGTCATTTCCCCTTGTATATATCCTTTCTTGGGGCATCATTTTTAACCCTTTTCATCAATCAAAACTTGTGGATCTCTTCATCACGATAACAAAACATTTGTACAACCTGTCTTGACCATTGTTGGGTTGAATATGTGCGTTCCTACTTGTTTTCCCTGTTAAATGAGCTTGTTTCCTTCTCGTATTGCATTACATTATTGTATATTACGTGGAGTTGGTATTTTCAGAAATGGACAATTGTTAGTAGCATGGCTTTTCATGTCATTCTACCATTTTCGTATGCTTATATTTTTCATAAGGACCAATGATGTAGTTCCTATGGCAATATGATGACATCCAAATTGTTCCAATCAATAGTGGCTAGAGGCTAAGCTCTTCTCTCCTCTCCTCCATATTTCTTCTACATCACTTTCCTTTCACCCCTAATCTTCCCTCTCATCGGGGCATCCTACCCCTTCCCCATTCTTCTACCTCTCTCACATCTTTTTCGATCATCGATCGGCTTCTTTCATCACCCCATCAACACTTGAGGGGGCATCTCTCTCTCCTACTAATTTTTCTTCTATCCCTTCAAAATTTTCTTCCGTCTACTATCTTTGAAGTGAAATCACTTACGCCACCCCAAAGAGGGGAAAATGTAGACACCTATAATTACACCCGAGTAATTTAAATACTTAAATTGCGCTAATTATCTCCTTTCTCACTAGTTGATGACATATCATTAATGGCACTTATTTTCTCTTTCATTGTCATTAATTGATTACATTACACTAATTAATCAAGTCGTCTATCCAACACATACCCTAATTAATGACCCTTCATTAATCAACACCTTTTATCTAGTCTAATTAATTATTATTGATTAATTATCCTCCCTTCTCATTAAATCAATAAATCACTATTTAATTGGTTTAATTCCCTCCTAATGGTCCAAATCACACTAAAATCCATCTAAAAGCTTATAAAAGCTTACACATGTATTAATTAATCATCTTGATTAATTAATACACCTCATTTATCCACATGAGCCACTAAGGACAAGCTAAACCCTCCTAAAGTTAAATCAACCCCATTTAAACCCCCTTATCCATAACTAACTCTACATCTCCATTAGTCCTACATTTATGAGGATGTGTTGAATCCTTTATCCTTTGGGCTAAATAAGTAACCCTCCCTCTACTTCTACACTTACACCTAAATCTCTCAAGAGACAAAAGAAAGCACATAGTTTCATACTAATAGCCTTTTTTCATTCTTGAGCCCTCCATCTTCCATTCTTGAAGAGCTAAGCCTCACACCCAAGCATCCATTGAAGGATCAAAGCAAGCAAATATAATTTGATTGCCATTGGACTACTTAGGTTCATTTTAATGTTAAATTAGGAAATTAATGGAGAATAGAGTTCATTAATTTACATTATGTTTTGATCATTTCAAAGTTATTAATGTTAAGGGTAGGACTTGCTCATTTCTTCATCATGATGGTGCACATTTCTCATTTCTAGCTAGGTTAGGAAGCTATTTCTAGGTGGTAGTTTCTTGCTTTAAATTTAGCTAAATTGTAGAAGTATTTACACACACTCGTCTAATAACTGAAGTTGTGCCAAATGATCCTTCTGAAAATCATCATCATTGAGCATATCTTTGAGTGATATATGAAGAGATAGAATTTGGACTTCGAGAGGTAGGATAGCCTTTGTACTGTAGACCAAAGAGAAATATGTGGCATTAGTTGAGGTACAAATACTAGTGTGATAAGTGCATAAGGCAAAAGGAATGTCCATGTGCCAATCCTTGTAGTCATTTTTTGTGTACCCTTAGTACAACCTTCTAATCCCATGCACATTGGCCTATCACCTAGCGGGCACTTTGGGCACTCACCCAAGGCACGCGTGGGCACCGAGCCCCTCCTTTATGTGAGAATTGTGAGAAGATATTGCCATTTTTAGAGGATTAAATGTAGAAAAGTGGATATTCATGTAAAATCACAATATGAGTTACCATATCCTTATACCCATGCATGAAAATGAGAGAAACAACACAACATGGATTATGAAGAACATATCTGATTTATATTATGAAGAAATGACACTAGGGTTTACACCCATGAATAAGATATTCAGAACATATATATATTGATTAAAAGTGCTAAGTAACCACATTACATTCAAAAGACCATGTTAGGTTGAACACATTGAATGCCAAGGATCTGGCCCATATAGTGTATGTTAAAACAGAGATCTAACTCATATATCAGGAGTCCTAGCTATGCCCTCCCTTATTACATGAGCTTTATAGACCCATCCCTTAGACATGATGACCTTCTTGCAACTCCCTAATGGAGAAACCCCAACCCTAGGGCTTCTTAATACTTTCTATAGAGCTTCACCTTCCTCATGATATATGTATTTCTCTTCCATCCTTTCTTCTACCTAAGAATCTCTTCTTATAGGTCCAATACCCACCATCATACCTTCATTCAGGAGTAGATCACATGCCAAGTGTCCATGTGGTCCTTCAATGGTGAATGTTTATCCTGTTCTGAGCTCTCCACCTTCTGTAATTATTTATTCCTAGGAATAATCCTTGTATGGAATATTATTTTATTGACCACCAAGTCTCCAAGATGGCACTTTATCAACTCGACATGCTTAGTCGGGTCATGTTTTTCCTCAACTACCTCCAAAATGTTGAATATGGCTAAATCCTTAGATCCCACATACTATCTTGTGTGTGTGCCCTGGTTTCTCCTAAACCCATCTTAAACCCCTCCTCTACATTCTTTTCCCCACGTTCCTTCTTCTTATTGATCCTGTATGCTCACACTCCTTCTAGTACTTAGCCAATATTTCAAGGCCCAACATCACCCCACACTAAGCTTGTTCTCTGTCCTCAGAAACATCCTACTTTTTATTTAAAGAATAAAGAATGGTGGGATCCAAAAAAATTGTATGGAGGATGAAAGAATGGAATAATGGGGAAAAATCTACTATTGCTACAAGAGGAGTGGGAACTCCTTCCTCATTGTTTCCTCAATCTTCTCCTAGCCATCCACTTCACCTTTTTGCCTACAAGAGTAGGTCACCCACAAGACCGCTCACCTCCTCAAAGATCAATTTGTTTCCCTTAGTGTTTAGCATATCTACAATCCCTTCCATATGCTTCCTTAGGTCATACAACGCGCGTCCATCTTGTGACTAACTTAGGGGTATAGTTCCTTAAGCATATTTTTAACCAAACCTTGTAAGGTTTCGATTGCTTCTATTTTCTTCTCAACTTTGGCTAGGATTTTATCCTCTTTGACCCATTTCCTTTATTCTTCTCCTAGAATTATTTCAGATCCACCTCATGTGTAGCAACTAGTAACTTGTTACCCTTTCCTTGTCAACACAATTACCATATATGGCCTCATCCATTCACGTGGTAGTATTCATAGCATCAAGGAGCTTGTAATATCAAGTGACTGTCTCCTCGATATTTTGCTTCTCTTCCTCCTTTTGGCACGCAAATTATTCTTCTATCAATTCTAGTGTGAGCAATCACCTTTCCATGGTAAGGATGTGGATTAAGTATTCCGAGCATTGCAAGGTTGACTCATATTTCTTCTCGGGAAAGGTCATTCTAGATGCTTCAAGATAATAGCATTTATAATCATCTCTATCTTCTTGTAGAGCTCATGCACCTTTGCCTTTTCCTCCCTTGACTCGCACCTTTGGTGTGTGCTGATAAGATCCTCCTTCTTTAGATCCTTTCTCTTCTCAATGATCTCTTCATTCTTCTTCTCTAGCTCTCCCTTCAGGAACCTTACCCTATCATTCCTTCTGAAGATTCTCACCTCAACCTCCATCGATACCTTGTTGAGTGCATTGCATAATTACTTGTTGGATAATTTTTGAGTGTTTATCGGGGCTCACTCCTTTGGTCTTTGGTGTCTTCATCAACACCCTTGGTTGACCTCAAATTTGGGATCATCAACATGGGACTCAAAAGCCCAAGATAGTATCTTCCTCATTTGGGGTACATGTCTTCTTCTTTGAATGAAGACAATGCGAGGAGTTGGTCTATAGGCACGATAATTTTTAAGTGCATGTGCATACTTACTTGGATCATTTACGTAACCCATTCCTTTCTCCTATGCCACTACCACACTTTTTCCTCATGTGTGTGTTTCCTTTGGATTCTGGAAAGCTTACCGCTAAACTAGGATCTCTACTCATGCTCCCATACTCCTTTCCTACACTCTACTCCTCTATCTCTTTGATTATTTCATTAGCTGCGCTCCACCTCCTAATCCACCAAGTCCTTTATTATTCTTGCTACTTCCCTTTCCACGACCTGCTCTATTTTCTAATTGGTAAGGCTTGGGGTCCTTTGATCCTTAGTATTTACCTCCTCATTTCCCTCCTTGACATGAGCATCTTATTCCTCCTCATCATTTTCCTCATTCCCTTCCTCCTCTAAGTCATGTACATCACACACAGGATGGTCTTGAACCTCTTTATGCTCATCATCATCCTTCTCACCTCTGTAGGATTCCGGCTCTTTGTTTCTTCTAATTCCATCTCCTACACTACCTTCTTTTTCTTCCTAACTAGCGACTCTAGTATAGGGGATTCTTCCTCCTCATTTTCTTCAGTAGGTGACTCCTTCCTTGGTGACTCTTATTTTATAGGGTCCTCTTCTTTCTTTGGTGCCTCTTCCTCAAATGCCTTTTATTTTTCCTTAACAGGGGAATTCTTCCTTCTAGCATATGTTCTCATCTTCGCACATGAATTGTGTTGTTTGCACACTTGGTGCCTTCCTCTCTCAGTGCCTCCTCTCTCTCAATCTTCCTCGATGCAGAATTATTCCTTATGGTAGGGTCTTTTAGGATGGAGACGTCATTATCCATGTAGGAACCTTTCTCATACTTGGGCCTAATGCATAGGTATACCCTTGTTGTGTTCCTTCCAGCGATTGGAAACATCACAGGTTTTATCATAAGCACCTCATGGGAGACATACTTCTCCATATAATTACGCTTCTTAGGGTCTATAATTTTTGTGTAATTCATGGTGGTCTTGGTCCACCTTGGTGAGGTCAAACCTTAGTCTTTACTCTCCTTGAATCGGGTTACCCCTACTTATAAATATTGAGCGGTGAAAGAGAAGGGTATTTTACACCATGGGCTCTTGGTCCCATCTCACAAGAAGACCACGCCAATGCAAAAATGCTAGTATATAGAAAACTTAGCTTCTCCTTGCACCAATGCTAGCAATTATTCAGGTATCCTCCACTCACCCCCAAATTCATCCTGCATTTGCTTGTACCATTTCTCTAGGCACACCTTATGGGTAGCTTTCATGGTGTCACAAGTATACTTCTCAAATTTCTTGGCTAGGGAGGGGTTCTCATCCGGTATTCCCATACAAATTTTTCTAGCCCGTCAGGAACTCCAATTTATGAAAACATGATGGTAAGGAGGATATTACCAAACATGATCTTCTCCTTTTCACACACGGAACTGATGATCTCCTCTACTATGAAGGCGGATAGGTTATAGATAGTTCCCTCTGAAATTTTTTGGCACACATTCAACTAGGCCTTGTTGATCTGTATCCACCTTTCTTGTCCATTTATCTTAGTTACTAAGCATGCAACCATCCTCATCATAGGATCATAAATCACGAAATGTCAAAATCTTATGTGACCCCCTTTTTGTAGTCATAGGCCTCCAAAGTGTTCCTTATGGCCTCCTTGTCCTCTAAGTCATCATCAAATGAATCTCCTTCACGGGTAAGATCAGTAAATTTGGAGATTAATTGGGGATTTATCCTCATTCTTCACCCCATGAATTAGAAATGGTCTTCATGCATGTGACACCAGCCATTATTACAACATCTTAGGTTTACCGAAATAGGGCAACTCATACAGCTACAATAATCGGCCTTCTCCATTTTCACCTTGACTTTGTCATTATAGATGGGAATTCCATCTAATGTCCACTTGTCTATAGGTCTTACCATATCTAATGGTATTTCTTTCTTTGTGGTGATTTTTCTATGGTTGTAGTTGTTTACATTCATTTTCTTCATGTGAGACACCCATTCTTTTCTAAGAAATATACCATCTAGGTATTTCATCTGCACATACCACTTCTCATCCAAACTAGTAGAAACATCCTATTTCCCTTTACATTTACCCTTATTTGGTGAAATAGTTTCCTTCTTTGGTGTCATATTCTTGTTGAATTACTAAAAACAAAGTCTTCCTTTCTCTTCTTCCTTGCTCTACTCAAGTTTTTGGCTTACCTTGCGAAAGATCCCTTTACCCCCATGCCCTAGTTACATAACCCTAACCTAGAAAATCCTTCCACAAGATGATGTACTCTCCTGAAATCTTCTTCCATACACTCATGTACTCCTTCCACTCTGGTTTGTTAATCACAATAGTCACGCACTCGCATTCTCATAATTTTTTTCCTTCACACAAATCTTCTTTACGGATGCCCTATTTTGCAAGAGCTCTTTGATATCATAATTACAAGGTAAAAAATAATGTTCCTAACTTTTGCTTATAGCTTATGCCCATTTCCTACGATAAATGTTATGCCACCTACCAACGTATTTTTTATAATAAAGGCATCTTTTTCCACTAAATCCAACCTTAAGATCTCTTAGCCCCGCGCTCTATCCTAGGTGAAACATCTCTACAACCTCTTTGCGCACAAAAGTCCTTACTAATCAAGATACTCACGTGTGTGCTTGCAACTTCAAGGGCACTTCTTCTATCCTTAACCTGATTTTTCCCTCACCTACCTCGTGTTGTTCCTGCACTTCTCATCCTTGGTACATTTTCTTTATAAAGTTATCATAACAACAAACTCCTTATGTCCACCTTTTCTACGCACACTCTTCCACATTACGTGCCCTCAATCCAGGCCATCAAAACACAACTTCCACTATCAACTTCCATTTTATTTTACATTAATCCACCCCACACAAAAATAGATGCATGCTCCTTTATGCATACACAACATTTTGAAAATAATAAGTGGCCACATGCACACAAGGTGTGCAAAACAAATCAAACTAAGGGAACAAGAAATGAGAAAGGGAAACACAAGAAAATAAATGGAATAAGGGGAATCCTTAGATAAATGAAAATAATGCATTATTTATAAACACAATGAAGACTTATTTATAG
The DNA here is from genome assembly GCA_018340775.1 of Taxus wallichiana var. yunnanensis. Classification (NCBI taxonomy): domain Eukaryota; kingdom Viridiplantae; phylum Streptophyta; class Pinopsida; order Cupressales; family Taxaceae; genus Taxus; species Taxus wallichiana. Next base: position 689,458,207 of record CM031240.1, read on the forward strand.
TAGGGCTTTAACCTACTCACATTGAAGTGGCTTGGTAACCATGTTCCATCTAGCGTTTATAATCGGAAATTTCTAGAATTAAGGATGTACGAGATGATATATGACCCTAACCAATGGAATTTCAGTTTCCCATGATGGCGCAAAAATTTGGAGTCATAAAGCAAGACCATCTACCCAACCTTGAATTGTTTGTTTTTAATGTGGTGATCATGCCATGCTTTTTTCATGCCTTTTCAGTCTTATAACTTTATCTAGAAAGTGATCACCTTTTGTCTAGCTACATTAACTTCTCCATGCACTCTTGAAGTGCTTGTTCATTAGCTAACCCTCTTGCACATGTAATACATAGTGATGGTAGCATAAATTATACTAGTAAAATAGCCTTTGCACCAAACACCTACTAAAACAAAGTGTGGCCTTGTTCAATTTCTTGTAGTTAGTCTTGTCTCGCCCATAGTATAGCTGAAAATTTTTCATCCCAATCTTGTCTTCCCTCATCAAAAAATTTAGTTAATGTGTGACTTATAATTTTTTTAAATTCCTCAATAGTTCCATTAGCTTGTGGGTGATAAGGGGTGGTCTTATGTTGGGCTATCATGAATTATGCAAAAAATATCTTGATTGTTTCATTCAAAAAATGTGTACCCATGTCACTAGTCTAGCTTAAAGGACATCCATACATGCTGATTATGTTCTCCCATAAGAATCTAATAGTTCTGGTTGTTGTGCAATTATTCGTAGGAGTTGCCTCTTCCCATCTTGTTAAGTAATCGGTGTAGGTAATGATATAGCGTGAACCATTCCTTTGTGCAAACAGTGAAATTAATCCTAAAAATCAATGGCCCACTTTTCAAATGGTTTTGCACTAGCTATAGGTCTCAAAGGAATCTCATCTATTTTTCCTAACTAGCCAAGGTCTTTGGAAATGGTCATAGGCCTTGCAAAAATCAATGAAATCCTAGTAGATACTTTCCCACAAAATCCCTACAGGTATAATCTTTTGTGCGGTGGCATTCCCTTCATAGTACCCTCCTACAATCCCACCATGTGCTTCTTTCATGATTTCAATGTGTTCATGATAAAACACACCGATGCAAAACCTCATCGTGGCCTAGTTTGTATAAGTCTCCATTGATTAACATGTAGGGTGCGACACATATGGATAATTTTTTAATTTCTAAAGTCTTCATTCCTTTTAGTGCCACACCTATTTTGAGAAACACATCAATATCTTCTAAGTCAGAGGGTGCATGCCGCAACCTAAATAGTTACGCCATCGACATAATATCTTCAATACTCTATGCATCCTCTCCGAATTAGTCCTTAATAAATGGTTAGGTCTTAAGTTACTCTTTATGGGTTTCACAACAAATGTAAACTCAAATTCTTTAAACAACAATATCCAATGACATATGTGCCCTTGTAAAATGGGATTTTTAACAAAATACTTTAATGCCATGTGATCTCGTATAAAATATGAAGGGTACTTCTAGCAGATAATTCTTGAACTTATGCGATTGCACAGAGATCATTGATAATGCTTGGAACTCAGTTATGTTCTAGCTATGTTTACTTATTGGAATTTTGTTCTAACCTAAGCCTCTTATTCTTATTGTGGGGTTGGCATCCTAACCTAAGCGTTATGCTAAGAGAATAAGGGAAGAGTTACTAAGGGGATACAAAGCTATTTTATCTATTACCTAATACTAAAGGGTTGTGATTTGAACCTAACCTAAGGTGGTAATTCTAATGGCTAATGTTCTAAGACCTATGTTAGTAATTGTTAAACTAACCTAAGTCTATTTGAATCTAACCTAAACTATTAAAGGGAACATAAAGGAGGGGTCACATGACATAAGGGCGATGGTTCTAATATCATTTAAATGATTTGAAAGGGGGTTTCAATGATTAGGTACTCTCTTGGATTTAGCGGGGTCTAGTCGACTTGGTGGAGGCCTCAACGTGAAAGCTCCACTAATAGATGTAATTGTATTTTTGTGTTTATTTGGCATTTGCTGCGATTTAGGAGGTGGTGGAAAGGAAATATAAGTGGGAATTTTGGATTGAATGGAATTTATGGAATCTATGAGCCTCGGTTTTCACATGTAAGCCATCTTGGAAACTTAGGAGGTGGTTTTGTTGGAGGTCATTTGGTTTTTCATGCATGGCGGATTTTTCTCTCAGTATAGAGCTAATCGGTTCTTCAAACCAATAGTTCGACCTTCACTTTAAAGGTATTTTTGGTTTCTTCAGCCTAATTTTAATTGAAGGAAAGTATTTGAGGCAAAGAAGGAAGATAGGTTTGATTGTTAATCTGTCTTGGAGGAGAAAAAGAGTTGGAAGCTTGGCTGGAAGTCTCCTTCGATTTGGTGGAAGCACTATCAGGCATGATAGGCTCTAACTATTAAAATTCTTTGTGTTCTTCTAAATGAATCATTAGAACAACTTTGCTCTCATGAGATTCTTGTTTTCTTTCTGTCTGGTTATTTTTCTTGCTGGGTTTTATGGATCCTTGTGTGTTTGATTTGAATCCATGGAAAAATAGTATTGTTTTGGAAACTAGCTTTCTATGCTAGTTTTACGACCTGCATGCAAGTAAAAATGGTATTAGAACTTGTTCTGTATCTCATTATACTCTCTAGATCTTGTATTCGATGGTTATGTGCATTGAACTAACTTTCATAACAATAAAAGCATATGAGCTTAGGGAAACTTGAGTTCTATTTTATATTGCTTCTGGGTTGTGATCTTTGGATGCAGACTTGAGTTGAAACTTTGTGTTTTGTTTAAGCTTGTGTTGGAGCTTTGTTTGAATGGAATCACTGTTTTGGAAACTTATGTATTACTGAACTATTGCATGGAGTTCACATTTATCATTGTACTTGCATTATTTTTCTTGTGAAGTTTTGAACATTGTGCGTGAAGCTTGGGTTCGACACTAAACTCTGATTTAACACTTGAGTGTTATGAGCTTATATTTTGATCGATATATTTGATTTTGTACAGGAATTTTGGTATTGGGTTATTCTTTTGTTATAAGGTTTATTTTATAACTCTTTATTTTAGCAATTCACTCACCAAGCGACTGGGTGAAAGCTTGTTTGCGTTGTTGAAATATCTTTTGAGATTTGGAACTGGTAATGTCTTAAGGAATGTTGAACTTCTATTTTTCTTTGACTGTAACAACTCCCTTGAGATGGTATTTGTGTGAGAATAGTATGGGATGATCTTTCCCCTCTATCTAGAGGAAACCCATATTTTGGGTTGATTGTATTAGTTGTACTAAGGCACCACTATCGTAATTTCGTGGTTGTGAAGTTCTGTTTTGATGTTTCATTCTTGTTGCTTTGGAATTTAAGAAAGAGACAACTTCTGTATTGGGTGTTTTGGATTCTAGCTCTCCCTCTCTTCTGTCTCTTTGACTAAATCGGGTCTTAGTGGTAGATTTGGGTTATTACCTTGGACATTGATATGATTAGAAAGGATCCCTTCTCTGTTCAGTTGTATTGAGTTTGATTCCTTTGAATCACGAATGGTTTACTTTTTGTATTATTTGGTGAAGCCTTTGTGAGACTTCAATCTTTGGTTCATGGGTAATTTTGAACCTTATCATTTATTGATTTAGGATGCTATTCTTGACTGAAACAATGAATAGATGTTGGTTTCACTTTGAGAAAGAAAATTTTATATATTTTTGTATTCTTTGTGAATAGTATATTGGTTCAGGTTCGCAGTATGCTTTCAACCAGATTTAAATGGAAACTGGAACTCTTTTGTTCAGTTGTATGAAACGATTTATTAAATGGACCTTTCCTTAGTAGAGTGACTTTCTCTATCCTTGGATAGGCTCAATGTTTGAACTTTTTTGTACTTGATTCCATTTGGAAATAGTGATTTCACTTGACCTGTTGGTCTACCTTGTTTAAATCATTGATTGAAATAGTGTTGAGAGCTAGTAGCCAGGAAGGTTCTATTGATTAAGTACATTGATACTTATGGGTTCGACTATTGTTGACTAGTCTTGCCTAGTTTACATGGAAAGGAGTAGGTTGTCTCTTGTACTCTTTAACCTTTGTGAAGAACTTGAGTAGAGATTAACTCCTCTTCAAGGCTACTTTGTTTGTGATCACTATTTTCTGATCTTGTTTGATAATTTCTTCATGAAAATTTGGAATTAGAGTTGCAGTTAGACTGTTCTAGTTTTCCTTACCTTCTTGTTTGGTTATGGAATTTTGTTTGATGTATATTCTAATGATTTAATGTGCAATATTGTTATCTTGAAAGGAATAGGTAACTCATGTTATTATCTGGTCTATTTTTCTGATGTTATAGGTTTGGGCATGGTATATAATGGTTCTTGCTTAGGATATAGAGGGATCATCCTTGAAGGAACCATGTTGTATACATTTATTTTGTCTCTTAGAAAAGATAAATGTGGTATTCTATTAGGATAGAATTATGAAATAATGGGATGGTAGGATTGATTTTTTTTTCAAGCCATTGATAGGATTAATAGAACTTTAAGATCTTAGGAATATATTGTTTATTATATCCTTCTTTTCTCTTTAAAATTGATCTTGAATTACTAAGTGTTTCCTTTCTGTTCATTATCACTTATGCTGATTTTATGATGTTTTAATTGTCTCATTAAAGTAGAGTTGCTTTAATGAAACAATTAGTGGAATGCACTTCATTTTAATGATTAGTGCTTATCATGCTCAATTCATCTGAACTGACCCGTGCTAGCTATTTTTGCATATGGATGACTTAAGTGGTAAAGGAAGGTAAAAACTTATATGATGCATTGGCTGATATATGTCTAATTCTTAGTAAATAATTCTAATTCATTCTTTTATTGAATTGTAAAAGAAAGTTGTATACTTTATTAAATGAAGGCCGTTGTTATGTAGTATGCCTAAAGTGCATAGTATTGTAAATTTTATAAGTTGTAATGATGAATTGCGAGTTGTGATTTATTTGCATTGGTTGTGTAAATTATCTTGTACTTTTATTCTTGTTGTTATTCTTTATATTATGTTATGCTTACTTTGTTATCTTTGATAAGATGGATAATGGGAATTAGTTCAATTTCCCTTATAATGAAGCAACTTGTGAGTTGCATAATATGATGTGTTATATCTAACAATTTAACATAGTAATATGTTGCAAAATGAACATGGAGTATGAACTAGGGATATTGGGAATGATATACCCTAATATTTAATCATATAGAGAAAGACTCTTTCTCTCTCTCAATTGAATATAAACCTAAAAGGTTTGGGGGAATGATTACTATTTATTAGACTTCATTTAGTATGAATTCTACTTTAATTGGATATATGCGGTTGTTAAACCTTCCTAAAAGTTAAATTACATTTTAAATGAAACTTATGATAATGATGTCCTGTTTTGGTTAATTGCTTGGTTAAACTGAGAAAAAAACATTAAAAACAACCATAAGTTTAAAAATTTCTTTAATACTCGATTGATACAAGTATACAATAAGAACTTATGGAGTGTTGGATTAGGGTTTAGCAGGGTTGTTATAATCAAGACTTAATCCAAATTATCAACGTATTAACAATCTCCTTGGGGTATGAACATCTCGATGAGGCAGTTTCTATAGGATGTTGGGACATGCCAACTATAGGGTTGTAATTTCTAGAAGACTTGGATCTTCTCAAGAATCTAACATTGTGGTTGACATGTGGCATCACCCTTCCGCATTGATCATCCAGATCTACACACAATAAGACCTCGGAATTGAACTTAGTTTCTCTCTAGGTCAGGATAAGAGCATATTTAGGATAGGAATTAGCTTCTAATGGCTCGGGGTACCTTGGCACATCTAATTAACTTAGAGACAACCAGAGTATGCCCATTTACCCTAAGCCATTGTGAGCATCTTCCTATAATAACTTATTTCTATCTAGGGCTAGGGTTAAACCTAGGACAAGTGGATTGATGATAGCCAATAAAGACCAATCATGATAATAGAGGAGTGAGGTGAATGACGTATTCCAATATGAGTATGTTGTCTAGGAATAGTGACATACACAAATTATGTTGTAAATCTTTGACCAAAGTATCGCAAGTTCTTGTTGCGATTGTCCTATGTCACCAAGTTTAAAACAAAGTGATATTAGATGAATATTGGTAATAGATATTTAGATATGTTATTTAAACAGACCACTCAACACTTGGCGTAGGGTAGGAAGATCAAGTATATGAAGTATATGATATGTATTTAATACATAAGATAACATAAATACATCAGATTAGCTTACCGAGTTATGGAATGAATAGATTGGTGGAACAAGTCATTACAACTCATATGGTTATCTATTTGAATTTGATTAGCATGGAATGTTTGTTACGAATAATGCTTTATTTAGAACAATGAACATTATATATATATATATATATATATATATATATATATATATATATATATATATAAATTCCCTGCTTCTAAAGTCTTAAAATGGGAACATTACATCTTGGTATCATAGCTAAGGGTTATAACTCTTGGACCTATTGTGTCCATAATCTGATGAAACTTAAATTTTCTTGTAACAAGAAATGGTTAGAACAAGAGGAAATGTTGCAAATAACCCTCCACCTAAGGAAGGAGCAAGCGTGACTACCTAGAAACTTGATGAGATCCTTTCTACCCTGTTGGACACAAGAGATCATTTGGCTATACTTGAACAACAAGTAATGGGTAATGAGAAGGAAGAAGAAGCTGATAACAATAATCAGCCACCTCTGGGGACAACGCCAATGTGGGTGTTGATAATAACAATGCTAATATACCTGTTCAGCCTGAGAACAAAAAGGCTAGGCTAGTAGTTGAACTCACTAATGATATAAAAAGAATAAGTCCACCTAAGTTTGATGGCACCACATTAGGATATGGAGTTGATAATTGGTTTAGAAAAATGGAGAAATACTTTGCAATAAGAAATTTCTCAAAATAAACAAAGGCGATATGGGAGCATATCAACTTTCTCACGAAGTATCTTCCTAGTGCGACAACCATAAGGGTGAATTGAATATTAATGAAGCTAATATCACATGGGATATATTTAAAGGTTATTTTAGGTAACGATGGCTACCACAACTCCTCTATGACTAGAAAATGATTGAATTATAGAACTTAGCTCAAGGAACACCGATTGTAATCGAGTACTTGGGAACAATTACAAAACTCCTTAAGTATGTACCATCAAGTACCAAACGATGAGAAGTTCAGGGATATGGAAATTCATCATGGGATTGAATCCCATTATAGGGGAGAGGTGGATGTTCACATCCCAACCATGGTGGAAGGGGTTGTTGAAAAGGCCATAAGGAAGGAACTGAAATTAAAGGCAATTTCTTCTCACAAGGAGGAAGTAAGGAAGAAAATCCCAACTTCTCTTCATCATCTCTTACCCAAGAAAGACCATGGAAGAAATTTGGAATAAAAGTAAGTTTTCATCTAATACTAATAAGAAAGTAGAAACAAACAAGTTTTACTCGGTAATGCATGGAACAACTTTGTTAAGAACAATAATAACGGACGAAAGTCCTATGGGGGTCGAACGATAACTCTAAGGCCTGAAATAAATCCGAGGCTAGGAAAGGACTTTGTAGGAGGCTGTTATAACTATGACAAAGATAATTATGCAAATCAATGTCCTTTTCAAGAAGGATGATCGTAATCAGCAAACACAAGATATATGCCATGGTAGTTGACAAGCAAGCCGAGAAACAAGCCACACCCATAGAAGTTCTGGGTAATTTATTTGGCTTACATATAACTATTATTTTTGATAAGAGCTACTTGAATGTTTTATTTATATTAAATTAGCATCAAAAATAAAAAGAAAAGATGGAAACATGGATAAAACACAGATTATGCAGTATGGGAATAATGTTGTTCATATGGTTAGTATGTTTTTTTGTAGTCCTTTATTTACCTAACTTTTCCACTAAGGTTGATCTTTATATTGCACCTTTGGGGTCTTATGATGTAATCGTAGGTGTTAATTGGTTATCGAGATCATAAGGATAAAGTGCACTATTTTGAAAAATACATTAGTTGTTTAGATGACCTATTTAGAAAACAACGGAGATTCAGGGGTGTGAAACGTGAGATTTTTATTAGAAAACTGTCATCTATGCAACTTTAAAAATCCAAAAATAAAGGATGAACCTTATATGCAGTAAAATTACTTGAATCAAAAAGAGAGAAGTGATATTATGGAATGATATCCACTTGTTATGAAACTTCAATGACATATTTCAGGAAAAATTGCCAGGTCTTCCACCCAAAAGGGAATTTGATTTCACGATTGAGATCAAGCTTGAACCGAACCTATTTCTAAAGCACTATATCGAATGAATACTATAGAATTAGTAGAGCTTAAGGCTCATTTGCATGAAATTTTTTCTCAAGGTTTGATTAAACGAAGTGTTTCACCTTGGGAGCACCTGTAATTTTTGTGAAAAGAAATATAGAACACTTAGATTGTGCATTGATTATAGAATGTTAAACAAAAGAAACAATCAAGAATAGATACCCACTCCACTAGGATTGATGATTTATTTGATCGATGCATGGAGCATCAAGATATTCCAAGATAGATATTCTATCTGGATATCATCAATTGCAAATTAAGGATGAGGATATTCATAAAACAAATTTCAGAACAAGGTATGGACATTATGAGTTTACGGTTTTACCTTTTGGATTAACTAATGCACCTGCAACATTTATGAATTTAATGAATAATATCTTTCAAGAATAATTAGAAAAATTTGTGCTCGTATTCTTGGATGGCATTCTCATATATTCAAAAATTATTGAGGAACACCATGAACATTTGAAGATAGTTTTGGGAATATTAAGAAATAGACAATTATTTGGCAAGTTGTCTAAATGTTCTTTCGATGACACAAGTAAGTAAACTATTTGGGACATGTAATAAGTAAATATGGAATTTTTGTAGATCCTTCAAAAAAATTATAGCTATAATAGAGTGGCCTACACCTAAGAATGTACATAAAGTTAGAAGCTTCATGGGACTTGCTAGCTACTATAGGAAATTTGTAAAGATTTTTCTAAGATATTACACCAATAAATTCCTTGAAAAGAAGGATAAAATTTTTGTTTGGAGTGTGAAATGTGAAACTAAATTTGAAACCTTAAAGGAATAGTTAACTTCAGCACCTATTCTTGCAGTACCAGATCCTAATGGACATTTTATGGTGGTAACTCGATGCATCGGGTGAAGGTATAGGAGGTATTTTGTTACAAATGGTCATGTCATAGCTTATGAAAGTAGAAAATTGAAGTTACATGAGATGAATTATGCTCCACATGATTTAGAGCTTGCTGCCATTTTCATTCACTACAAGTTTGGAGACATTACCTACTTGGTAAACCTTTTGAATTGAAAATTGATCACCTTGGAATGAATTATATCTTCACTCACTGATAAATCTTAATGCAAGACAATGAAGGTGGTTAGATTTTTGTCTCAATATGATTTTGACATCGAGTTATATTAAAGCTAAAAGAAAATAGAGTGGCTGATGTTCTAAGTTTTAAGAAGCACATTTCTACTCTTATAACGTTAAGAACTTAGTTTAAGGATGAAGTAAAAATTATTATGTAATCGGCTCTTACTTTCAAAGAGTAAAATTAGCGCTTCTTCATGATTCGAATGATTTGAGGCATAAAGGTTTCCTTTTTGATAAAGAAGGAATCTTATGATTTGAAAACAGAGTCTATGTACCTTATTTGAATGATTTGAGAAATAAATTGTTAACAAAATTTCATAATTCACCTTTTTCTAGACACCCTGGCATTACAAAAATGCTTGCTAATATAAAACAACAATATTTCTAGAAAGGAATGAAAAAGGATGTTCTAGACTTTGTGACACATTGCCTTGAATGTCAATGTGTTAAAAGCGTGAACATATGCACCCAAATCATTTGTTGTATTCTCATAGCATACTGTAGTACAAATGGTAAGTAATAAGCATGGATTTTGTACAAGGGTTGCCTATGTCAAGAAATAAGCATGATGTTATTTTAGTAGTTGTGGATAAACTAACAAAATTAGCACATTTTATTGTTAGGAATCTGAAGGATGATTCTCCTATTTTGGCAAGAAGATTTGTACATGAAATTTTCAGATTACATGGAGTACCTGAATTAATAATTTTGGATAGAGATCATAGAATGACGTCAATATTTTGGCAAATGCTTAATGCAGCTCTAGGAACTAAGCTAAATTTCAGTTTTTCATATCATTCGAAATGAATGGATAGGCCGAAAGAGTAAATCAAGTTTTGAAGATATGTTATGGATGTATTACAAGGATCAACAATATAAGTGGGAAGAGTACCTTCCATTAGTTGAATTCGCATACAATAATACATATCATGCTTCTCTTAAGATGGCACCTTCCAAGCATTATACGGAAGAAAATGTAGAACTCCCAGTTAGTTGGGATAACATAGAGGATAGAGAGGTAATTGGACTTGAAATTCTTACTCGAAACGGAAAAACAAGTTAAATTGATTTGTGAACACTTGAAAGAAATAGTACATAGGTAAAAGAGTTATGTTGACTTGAAGAGGGTTGATAAGAAATTTGAACTAGGTGAGAAAGTGTTTCTTCGAGTTAAACCAAAAGAGTTCTATAACTATTGGCAAGGCTGCCAAGTTATCACCTTGTTATGTGGGACCTTTTGAGATATTTGAAGTAATCAACCCTGTAGCTTATCATTTAGCATTACCTCCTGCTTTGTCACGAATGCATGATGTTTTCCATATTTCTTTGCTTAAGAAATATGTTTTAGATTTATCACACATGTTAAATTGGAATTCCTTGCAGTGCAGGACCCAAGAATAATCATGGTTAAACCCATACAAGTGCTTAAAACTCACCATTTGCATTTGATAAATCGTGAGATAAGTCAATGCAAGGTCCAATGGGACCAGTTTAATGAAGAAAGTACAACTTGGGAAAACCTTGAGGATATGAAAACTACTTTTCCATATCTATTTGAACAAGATTGATTTTGTTGACTAATAAAAATGTGTGATTTTATCTTTGTAATACAATAAGTATGCCAGTTTTGGGCAAATATTTATTTATTTTGAATAAACAACTATATAATGCTTATTTCTGGAACTAAATTAATGCTGATATGTTTTTGACATATGGTAAGAAAAGTGAATAGGATGATTTTTCCTTGATGCAATCTGTTAAAAATGAGATAATCATCGGGACAATGATTCTTTTTAGGAGGGAAGCATGTAACACCCTCGAAAACTGATATATTCCTCTTTGCATTCAAGTGTTGACATGTGATTTTATGGATAAAGATGTGTTCTTTTGACTGTTGAAGATCATGCTTGATAAGGATAAATATTTTCTGTTCTTAAAAATCATTAGACTGAAATTATATGGTTGTCAAGAATTCATTTTCACTTTGGAAAGATGAGCTGCAATCTGGTTTTAAGAGTTACAGACTTAGTTCTTCTTGACTCATCCTTGGATCAATTTCAGTGATCCAAGGAATGTTTTAAGTATTCTTCATAGACTGAATGGTAAAATTGACATTTAGTAGTTTAAGGGACATATAAGATTGAATTTTTCATTATACTAATTCTTGGTATTGTTTCCTCCACCAAATCTACTAGATCCACCAAGTTGTGTAGCCGGTAATGAGCCTAAAGTGGTTGTACCTGTGTCCCACTAAACTACGCGCTTAACAGAGTTTGTGATATTGTAATGTTACCATATGTACTGCCTCTCATGCCGATTCTATATGTGATACCCAAATGTTGTGTACCCTTACTTTTCCCAAATGTCATTCTAGACGGTATTCCTCTAAATACAGTGGAATGATTGTGTAGCCATAGATGTACCAAATGATAAATTATATCTCCTGAGTGCGAGATCGGTAACTCCTACCAATACTAAGCTGGGTTAGTAATACATATCTTTGGATTTGGAAAAATAAGCGCTGGGGATTATTCACCAAGAAGATTTATATGTGCTTTGATGGCTCTCCTTTCTCTAAGTATTGAACTCTCTCATCGAATCTAAAGGGGTCTCTCTCACGTGCTTTCCAAGATGGGGTAAAGCATAGACTTCTCGGGATCCACGCCCTCTCACGTGAACCTCAATTCCTTCACGTAACATCTTCCTCCATAGATCCATCATTCATGCAACCTTGCATTGTATAGCTAACTCCCTTCCATGAGGTTCATTATACTTGAGTCGTCTCTCCTCTCTCTCATTTTCAGCTACAATTTCCACCATCTTCCTCCACCCTAGCTTCCTCTCCCAAAGACTCAGAGAAGAGATTTATCCTCGACATAAGAAATTCTTCCGGACTTAGTGTAATGATCAAGATCTTTATGGATAAAGGAATATCACATAAAAATGATCCTCTAGGCTCCCTTAAGAACTCAAAATCAACAACCTCTCGACAAGAATATGTATAAATAGTGTATTCGAGGGGTATAACTAGTCGCACTATTCTCCACCAATGATCAAAAAACACATGTCCAAGTTAGATCAACATCTGTAGCCTCGATATTCATCTTGGATTGACACGTGAGATTTATAATACCAGACTTGATATAGATATGTACACCGAAAGCAAAAAGAAGGTATCATACAACTCATGATACATGCGTTCTTCTACCCACTTACGTGCATCAAACTTGGGTAAAATACTAAATCTTTGATAAAAATCATCCTCCATGATTCGACACATTCCAAGGTCAAGTGCTCTATCATCACACACCATTCTCACAACAAATTCAAAAATAGGTCCTAATAATGGAAACCAAGATGTAGTCATTTTTCATGCACCCTTAGAAAAACCTTCTAATCCCATGTGCATCGTACTATCACCTAATGCGGAGTTGGGCACTCAACCAAGGCATGCATAGGCATTAAGATCCTCCTTTATGTGAGTATTGTGAGAAGATATTTCGATTGTTAAAGGATTAAATGAAGAAAATTGGATATTCATGTAAAAGCACAATATGAGTTCACCGTATCCTTATACCCATGCATTAAAACAAGAGAAACAACACATACTTGGATTATGAAGAAATGAAACTAGGGTTTACACCCATGAGAAATATAATCACAAAAAATATCTATATTGATTAATAGTGCTAAGTAACCACATTACATACAAAAAACCATGTCGTGTCAAACACATTGAATGCCAAGGATTTGGCCCATACAATGTATGTTAAAATAGAGATCTAACTCACATGTCGAGTCCTAGCTATTCCCTCCTTATTACATGATATTTATAGACCCATCCCTTAGACATGATGACCTTCTTTGAAAATCCATAATGGAGAAACCCCAACCACTAGGGATTCTTTATACTTTTACTCGTAGAGTTTCACCTTCTCCATGCTATATGTATTCCTCTTCCATCCTTTCTTATACCTAAGCATATCTTCTTATAGGTCCAATACCTGAACCATTCCTTCATTCAGGAGTAGATCCCATGCCAAGTGTCAATGTGGTACTTCAATGGTGAATGCTTATCTTGTTCGAGTTATCCACTTTTATAATGATTTCTTCCTAGGAATATTCATTACGTAGAATATCCTTTTATTTACCACCAAGTCTCTGTGCTAGGACCTTATCCACTCGGTATGCTTTGTCGGTCGCATTTTTCCTCAAGTGCTTCCTGAATGTCGAATATGGCTAATTCCTTAGATCCTATGTATTATCTTGTGTGCATTCCTTGCTTTCTCCTAAACCCATCTTAAATCCTTTCTATGCACGCTTCTCCCTACATACCTTTCTTCTTACTAGTCACATGTGCTCCACATGCCTTCTAGTACTTAGCCAATATTTTGAGGCCCAACAATCCTTTCTAATATCGTCAACCAATTTCATAAGAATTTTATTTAATGTTTGTTGGTTGATTCAAGCTTAACCATTTGTTTGAGGATAATAAGGTGAAGAAAATGGAGTTGTATGCCAAACGCATCATAGATTTTCTCATGACGGTTTTGTGTTTGAATTGTTTTCCATTATCGGTGATGAGGTGGTGAGGGAGACCAAAGTGAAAAATGATGTGATGGTTGGTGAATTCATATATTTTCTATACTTTTATAGAAATAAGAGGTACGACTTCCACCTATTTAGTGTAATACTTAGGTAGTGGTTATGATCCACTTTGATGGCGTTGGGAAGAATGAGGGTGGATCTCTCTAATAAGATCCAAACCCTATTAAGAGAAACACCAAAGGTCTCATGTGACCTATAAGGCATGACTAGGGTGTGATGAAGATTAGCATGTTGCTTCGACATTTGACACAACACTTGACATAGTCATAACAATCACGGTTTAGGGTTGGCCTATAATAGCCTAGGAGAAGAATGTGTTTATCGACAACCAAACCACTTTGAAGTTACACCACAAATACCATCGTGAAATTCCTTTGATGGTGTATGGAATTTTATAAATCGTAAGGCATCGTAAGAGGATAGCGTCTAAAACCATGTTTATAAATAAGATCACCTATGATGACATAGTAAGAGACCCTTTTGAGAAAGGCTCATTGTCCATTGCGAAGTAAGATCTAGAGGCGTAATGGAAAGGGAAAGGTAGTCGATAAACTACTTTTCACCAAAGGTCACAAGGGTCGATTTCAATGGTGGCTACAAGGTTGATGTCTCAAAATAGATAAGAGGGTGATTGCAACATTTGGACTATGATAAATCTTTTCGAGTTGAATGGCAAAGTGGGGATTTGAGAAGTAAGACAAGCCATAGTATCCGGAAATTTATTTGTAAGAACATGGGATGGTTTGAAGTTCATAACGGTCAAAGGTAGTAAAAATTATGTCAACATGATGCTTATACTTTTGAATTATCGCATTATGACACTGGTCTATACCATTAACTTGGTTCACAACCAGTTGATAGTCACCAATGATATTAATCGGTTTACCATCTAAGGCTATGATGATTTGAAGACCTAACACGAGTGCTTCATATTCGGATAAATTTATAGTACAATCAAAATAAAGTTTGAAATATAATGGCATAGGCTCACTTTCAAGAGGGATGATGATAACTCTGTCACCACCCCCATGATGACATTTGGGCTGTTGGTGCAAACCAGCAAGAGTCTGATGTTGATCGGATCTCTAGTTTGACATTTTGGACATCCAGTGTGATTGCACAACATTGAATCTTTTCCCCGAAGTTTGGGACTTGTAAAAATGGGAAAAGAATCTCCGTGTTAGAGGTTGTTTCCTCAACTCCTCTTATCGTAAATGCATGAAATTTGTAGAGGATTAAATTTCTAATTCCTACTCTAAATTCCAAGGGGACAATGAGATAAAGAATGCAAGAAAAATGAGACTAATACTTGATAAGGTGATGCACTGAATGGAATAGTAGACACCTGATACTACAAAACATACATAGTCCAGGAAGAAATATAGCACAAAAACATGCACAAATTGCCAAAATGTGATGAGAGGTTAGGAAAACAATGATAAACATATGAAAGGATTGAGAAAACTTTTAATCACAGAGCATATATTATCATTCCGGGTCTAACACAAGGTATTACAATGACCAAGAGGAAAAAGAGGTGCTGTATTTGCATGGAAAGGTTAAATTTTCCAAAAAGAATTCCCAAAAGGAAGAAAAGGGAAGCCGCAGAGCTAAAAGAGTGTCTCGTTTTTTAAAAAAAATGAGCCCATTCTAGCTTTTACAACGCAAGAAACGAGCCCAGGAGAGAGAAATGTGGGAAAACATGAGAGGAGCTCCAACCACTAACCAAAATGCAATAAAATAGCATGGGCATCCTTACAGGTCCATTCCCTAACATTTTTCACCATGCTAGGAGAGAATGCGAGCCATTCTTCATTCAAATGGTGGTTGAAACGCTATTTCGTTGATTTCTACGTGCAGTATATTTTTCCAATTTTCTCTCTCCAAACTCCATCAAAATACCAAATTGAGCCCATAATCATGTAGATAATTTCACCATATTTCCGTTGATATAAAGAACGTAAAAACTCCCGAGCTACGAATCGAAAGTTATGGTCATTTGAAAATTTAGGGCAAAATCGCTGGGCCAAAAAACGGGATGGCGGGCCACAAATTTGAAATTTCCCACTTTTTGCATTTGGGAAAATTTTCCCAAAAATCTACGCTCCATCGCTCATGGTGCCACGTGGCACATTCTAATTGACATGGGCCTTCTATGCATCATTTTCCACCATTTTGGCCATTGGAAAATTTCCCAAAAATTCTCCACTGGGCCGATGACCTAAGTACATGTGGTGTGATATGATTCATTGCGGGCCTCTGCTTTCAAATTCTCCACCTACTCTAGACCATTTTCCCTGACAGGACATGTGGCGAGCTCCCATTGGATGTGGGCCTTCCACCATTACCATTTTCCCCTCACGGGGGCTTGTGCCATGTGTTTTTTGCTGCCACATGGACACGTGGCGTGATTTGATTGGCTCGGGTTTTGGGGGTGAGCTTTTCCTTTGAAAATTTTCTTTGGGAAAATCTTCCAATTTTCCCGCCTCCATCGGTTGAAGACACATGGTAAGTTTCCATTCATTGCAGGCCATGGGGGTGAAAAATTCTTTTGCGCTATCCTTTGGGAAAAATTCCCAATTTCTCCCCGGTGGACCGAAGCTCCGATAGCCCCTGAGACACGTGGCATCATCTTATTTTCTCACGGGCCTGCGGGCCAAAATTTCTCCTTTCCTCTCACCAAAACACTTCGCCAAATTTTCAATTTTATCTCTGCCCTCCACCACTTCTTTGGCCTAAGGACACGTGGCATAATGTGATTGGGTGCGGACCTTTCCTGGAGATTTTTCCATGGCGCCAACACTTAGTCAAATTTTCCATCTTCCCTCCACCTGGACACGTGGCAGCATTCAATTCATCGGCGGGCCTTCGGGGTGAAAAATTCCTTCCAAAATTTTTCCAAACACTTGGTAAAAATTCCAAGTTTACCTCCAACCGCCTCGTTGAGGACACGTGGCCTCATATTATTGGCTCAGGATTTTCCTGGGAAAATTTCCCACAAAAACTTCCACCTGAGCCATAACTTAAAAAAATACATGGAGTCAGGGGAAAATTTACCTTTCTAGAAAGATGAGGAAAAGCTCTATCCAATAGTGTCATTTAGAAGGTTTTTGAGTGCTCGAAAAGCAAAAATTACGTCTGAGGCACAAGAGAGGGAAGAATGAAAGGAGTTAGCCAAAAATGAGCAAGGGGCTCATTTTGGATAACAATTTGGTGACTTAGAGGGGTCATCTCGCCACTTGTGGATGAAGTTGCGATTTCACAGAAAGCGAAACCATTGGGCATGGGGTCATTAAATTCTCTTTTTGTGTGGCCCAGTTAGAACAAACTTTTGCCAGGAGAAAGATGGAGGGTACAGAACACCATCGATTGGAGTAAGGCACTGCAAAACACATTTCACGGAACAACAAGCTTGTGCCAGCACTTCTGAAAGTAAAGCTAATCTACTGACAAAACAATGTGCATAAGCACTTGGAGGAATGAAAACCTAAGCTAATAT